>JAGTXR010000206.1:600000-773419 GCA_022606575.1 Glossosoma conforme | reverse complement strand
CAGAATGTCACAGGAGTTATTGTTGTGCAGGTTATGTGTAATTCGAGCAATAGTATGTAATAATGCTGGCATAATTGATGGCGATATCGCCCCTTTATTTGCCTGGCGGGGAGACGCCAGGTGTGTTATTATCGTTTGCGCTGCCCTTATAAATACGCACATTTGCCACGTGTACACACTCGTGGAGTGATAAAGAGAAGATGGCAGGTGTACATAGTAATCGCGATGTTTTTCAACTTATATAATTGTATATATGCTTATTTTCTTCAGTGATATATATTATCAATAATTGGCTGAATGATTTTATGTATTACGCAAAGTATAATAGTATTCGACTGAAAAAATGTGATTTTCGGAAATAAAATCAGTAATTTTTTTTCAATGTTTTCAGCATTTACTTTGAGATCCATTAAAAATTATAAATATTTATTTACCTTGTTTTTAAATGGATCACGTAAGATAAGTTGTCTTTTTTTGTAAAATAAAAAAAATAAATAAAAATAACACGTATATTTTTTTCTTCATCCTTGCAACAATATCTGTCTCCCTCTCTTATCATTCCCTGATAGACACACTCCTGCATAAAATGGGTTTGACCAGTTATAAAGTACTATCGCAGCTCGGTTGTCTCTTAACAAGTGATGGATTGAGAAAGGCTACGAGTTAGTCGAAACTGTAGTCTCCCAATAGAGAACTTATCTTACGTGATTCATGTAAAAACAAGGTTAATAAATAAATATTCATAAAATCAATACTTTTTAAATGTTGACATAAAGTAATATTTTTTTTTTATTTTTTTTTATTTAATCAAATATAATAGGATACATTTAAGATTTTTTTTGATAGTATTACATTCATTATTTTTTTTTTTTTATTTTTTTTTTTTTGGAATTCGCTTTCCACGCCACTTAAAGGTAGATCTTGTGTGTGGCGTGGGATTCATCTTTGATTTAAGTGTTGTTTAATTTATATTATTATTTTTTACATTTTTACATAATAACATTTTTTTTTTTTTAGAATATAAAATAATATCATTCATATTTATAAAATTTTTATAATCGAAGTGACAATTTCAGCATCATTTACATATATATTTCGATTCTTTAATAGCCTCGACCCATGTAAGTCTCAATTTCCACCAGATACATTGTAATGAACTTAATATAATCAATACTTTTTTAACAATATAAATATTTTATACAATTTAAATAAATTCTATACTTATTATGCTTGGATCATACATAATATACAAATAAAATTTGCAATAAAGAATTATGTACTGCATTTTTTTCATAGAATTTTGTAACATGATTTCGTTTTACTAAATCATATATTGAATCGTGTTATTGATCTTAATACTTTGCTTACAAAATATCTTTACAGAAATAACCTTAATATTCTACAAAATTTAAAAATATACCCGAGATCTTCTTCGTAGTATCAATCCGGTGGATTGCTTTGCATCAACAAAATCTTGCATCTTGATCTCCACTTCTCTCGATTCTCTGCAGTCCTCTGCAGCTCAGCATAAGAGCTTCAACTCATGTCCTCGGACACTTGCTGCAAATACTCCCGTCTAGGGCGCCCTCTACAGTTTCTACCCTCAAAATCCCTTCCACAATGTTGTGAAGAAGACCATCGTGGCGCATGATGTGACCGATTCATCGGGCTTGCCTCTCCGAGATGGTTCTTACTAGGTGCCTATCCTCCTTGATTATGCTATTATACGCGAATAGAGAGACATAAATATATTTTTTAGCATTTAAAAAAAAAAAAAGTAATTTTAAAACATTGTTTTATATGAAGTCGTGCATACATAATTGTAATTAATGACCTTCTAAATAAAATTAGTAATAAAAATGAAACTTTTTTCGCTGTCTTATCAGGAGCGCATACCTGAGTATTGATAGAAAAAATATTTAGTATATGTTATTTACAATACATTTTACTTGCTTATATTATTCCCAGCAATGTATCAGGAACACATGTACAATATTTGTTATGAAAAGGTTGTTTGCAACGTAGCTCGTACAGTCGTATTTATGTTTCTACTACGCAGTACTGGTAATGAAATTTCACTCAAGGGATGCTTTAATGTCTGTGAATGGTTATTCCCCGGCCTAACGGCGCATTTTGTCATTTCATAATCGGTTTTTAAATATTTACACCTGAAATTATTTGACACATTAATGTCCTTTTGCGGTATGGGCAAAACAACAATACAAAAACAAACACGTTCCGTTTTAAAACACTAACAGTCGTAAACTCTCATTGAATTGTACCCGTTCTATTGTACGTTTGGCACGTGGAAAATATTTAATTGTATGTATTTCCGGAAATTTTAAATGAATTATATTGTCATTTTAATAAATATTATGTCAAATTTTATTTACTATTTTATTTATAACTTTGCCGCGCGGTATAGCTCAGTGGTCAAAGCGTTTGCTTGGCAAGCCTAAGGTTTTGGGTTCGATCCCTGACGGAGTTATATATTAGAAAAAAAAAATATTTTTAATCGATTTCTTAACCTTAAAATATTGTTGGTGTGAATATGATCCCTCACCGTAAAATGCCAGTCATAGCCTATTAATTCAAATTGGTGGTAGACGGAAGACGTCCCGTGAAGACCACCCATTCGTAGTAAATTCCTGTAATAATAAGAATGATGCGTGAATCTCGGGAGGTAGTCTATAACGTTGGCGGATCAACACTCCACATGCAGCGCTTAGCCATATGCACCATGGTAAGCGTCATTGAATTCCATGGATGGCACTTCAGAATCACTTTCACCATCTGTCACCATTCTCCGTATGTGTTTACATAAAAAAGTATTATTTTGACCAAAAGAACGATTAAAATAATGTGTGCAGTACTCGTATATGGCGATTGAAATAATGTTCATAATATTTTATTGTATACTATTATGGAATTTTGAATTTTTAATTCGTTGATGGAGTCCTAAAAGTTGGAGTATTTCAATTAAAACATTCAGGGAATTATTTCATCAGCCAATTATTAAAGAATTTTTTATTTCAAAGCTTGTTTTATAGTACAACTGTGTGCCAATTATTTTTTCCTAGAAAGTTTCATTTGCGCAATACATTCAGTTGATTTCAAAGCATATATATATTGTCGACCATGAAAAATTCTCTCCGTAAAATTGCTTCTTCTATATTACATATTCGAACATGTTTTTTGTAATAATTTGAAAACTGTATTTATGTTTATATCAAGAAAAACGTAATTTGATGTAAATAAATAACAGCTCATCTCACACAATAGTTAGATTAAAATGAATACCATCTTATCAGGGTTAGATTGATTGAAAATAAATAAATATTCTCCTTATCCAATACATATTTTGTCTGCGTCTAGACAATACTCTGATTGTATTGATTTATTAGAGATATTTAATTAATTTTTCGGCTTTCTGTCATACATTTATATTTAATATTTTATAATTTTATACATCGTTATTAAAAGGCTTCGACATGAATTTGCTTATTAGTTTAAAAGTCTACTTACGCCTTAAATTGCTAACATACATTTTTGTCAACTGACACAAACTCTCATCACAAAACTTTCTTAGGCAAAATGGTCATAGGCTCATCGAAGATCTGTCTAGTAGTTAAATTTATATATTCCGACAGTGCTTAGGTCGGCGAATGCACAAAGACCTGAAGAAAAAGCAGCTCTAGTTAATTGTCTCCTGCGACATCTAAACAACATATCCTAGTCAAGTTTATCTTTTTCTTTTGGCCAACGGTAAGAAAGAAGACTGACGTGTCCGTTTCTTCACCTTTTCATGTCTTAGAATGTTAAACCATCGTATCTCCAGTATTCAACGAAAGAGACTGTTTTCAAAACTCATTACACGGCTGAATTGGCATTTGAATAATTAATTAAACATACATAATAATGTCACTATTAATCAAAAGTCCATACATTTATAGGAGATAGATATAATATGCGATTTCCAATACATTTTTAGGTTAGCATTACTTCCAGCAGTGGGTCGGCGAACAGAGACGTTACTTTGTGTCGACGCGCCCGGCCTCGACAAACTCGCGCAGAATACCGCTTCAAGCCGGACCGGAGCTCCTGAAAATCCGTAGCTTTTGTGTCGGGAGGTTTTCAGAGGGTGAGGAATGTGGGTAGGATGTGTCGATGTTCGATTGCTGTGGGCGGAAGCGGCTGTGCGCGCGTCACTCGGTCGGATGCTGCGACGTGTTTGGTTCAGGGTACGTGAAAACGGCTAAACCAATTTTCCGGGAAAACTACACGCATTTTTCTCACACATATCGTTTTCAAATAATTTTTTTATTGTAATACCTAGGCATATAATACATTGAATAGTGCTACAAGCAGCATTGAGCTTCCGTTAATGTTTTGATAATATTTTTTGTTATGACCTTCTTGCTTTAATTATAAATTAAATTCTGTGATTTTATTTAAGAGATAGATATATTTCACTCTGTTTTCATATAATTTCATGTACCAGTTTTAATCAATGAAAATATTGCTACACCAAGTACCAAGTAACAATAAGTAAATCGCGTATAAATGTAACGGTGAAGTCCAAAAAAGAAAAGCTTAACGAAACAAGGGACATTATTTTTATGAACGCGGTACCTTTTGCTGGATTTTCAATAGAATTTTGGATATAAATATATATTGTAATATATTTGTATTTAGTAGCAACGACATCACATTCAGCACAAGTGAGACACTATGCAGAGCGCCGATGTTGAGGAATTGTAACAATAAAAACCATGTCTCAAATTTGATGTACACAGATTGCACAGAATAACACAGATTGCACAGAATAACACAGAATTTACTGTCACAAAATCAAACATTTAACATTCCGTATCCGTATACACTAGCACTGAATCTGAAGCAATAGTACTGAAGCAATATCACATATATGTCAATAAACTATTCTTAATTAATCGTTGCACTGTTCACAATCAGATTTTTCGCATATCACACGTATCCAAGGCTGGACGATGGTCCTCTCAAGCCACATTTAAGGCTGTATGTGAGTCTCCAGAGAATTTTCGATGACTTTGAGGAGTGTATACAGCGTCCGTCTGCTGGCAATCATTCTGATGGTCATGCAATAGGGATTGAATGCAGCGGCCGTTGCCAGGAGCTCTGCAAATCGTCAGATATTGAGTGTTGGAGATGTGATGAGATATTTAGTGTTGGAGATGAATCTTTAGATTGTGGGGGTTGTTTGACGGTCCGCAGAATCCTGGGCGGTGCGCGGAAGGAGGGCGGCAGTTCTCCGGTGCCCACCGCCCGCTCCGCACGCGACCTAGCGCTCCGATCTCGCGCAAGCGGCCGCGGACTCCGTGCCCCGCTGTGACCAGTCGCATATAGAAAAATACACCTCGCGTGGATGTGCTCCTGATACTCGTGTGTTGAAAAAGTGAATCACATTTATCTTTCAAATCTGTAAAAAAAATATTTTATCTATTCTTCTTTCAATCAACCTTGTATTAAATCTGGTACTTCATTCTATACTCATTCTAATATGGAGAATATGGTCACCACAAATTGACATTGTACAAGTTTGTTGTCATTTACTTGTATGGTTCCTGACGGCGTCAAGGGCAAGAGTAACCTAAATAAATGACTGTTGCAACATTTTTAAGGATATTAGATGATTAGCACAACACTCCCGATCTCTGCACTATTTGTTCCTTCGGAAAGGATAAAATTATTAATTTAATCAAGTATTTTCAGTATGTTCTCCTGTTACTTGTGTTGAAAAAAGTTATTAAATTTTTCTTTAAAATATCTAAAAAAAACGATTCTTTAATCAACCTTGTATCAAGTCTGTTTCTCCACTCCGTACTCGTATATCTGAAGCATATGGTCACCACAAGTTGTCACTACACAGCTCTATCAGATGATATTGTCAATTACTTGTATGGTTCTTTAAGTCCCCGAAAGCGAGAGTAACTAGAAGAAACAACCAATGAACTATTCTAGGCATATATGGGCATTTGGTAATCATATCTTTTAAAGATATTGGACGATTAGAACAACGATTACGATGCCTGAACTATTTGATCCTAGGGGCAGATTGCCAGTGGATATATCAGCTGCATAAGCAAGACTATATTAACCATATTCATTCGTTGTCCAAACGTATCCAAATCTTTTGTATTTAGTACCATCGCTGAGGATCAAACCACCTTAGAGGTGTTATATGCTCCTGTTATTCTAATGTTAAAAAGGTAAAATATTAGCTGTAAAACTTTTTAGTATTGAAAAAAATATTTACGTGACATTTTTTTCACCATTTTCTCATATTATATCCACGTGTTTTCACTTGATACTATAAATGTATATTATTTTAAAGAAGATTTGCCTTGCTAGTTCTTTAGTTAGCTTTTTCCACATATGTAAAAGTTATGTACGGTAAATTGTTTTAGAATACTTATAATTTGTAAAATTGGTCCTAAATTTTGAAGGAAGTCATTATTTCTAAATTCCTGTTGATGGTTTATCAACATTTAATTATTTCATAGTAACTATATACCATTGACAAATGTAGCCACCTTTTAGTATTTTTGAAGAACAGATTGAGTTTATCACTTTTCCGTATACCTCTTCGCACATTCTGTGTTCTTTGACCGTAATTATCAAATACATCATTAATATATATTGCTTTATATTGCTTATAATATTTACGAAGGTGTTTAAAATCACTTAATCAAATCAATTTGAATCATTTGAAATATAAGGTGTTATGAAATATTTTTTTTGCCTAAATTTTTTGCCTGAAATTTTCATAAATCTTCATGCATTTCGCCCCCCCTGTGATTGATATGTCAGAAGTACTCCATTAAGTGAGAGGACGCGACGCGTGGCGCGTGGGGTTGACAGCTCCCGGATTTTTATTTTTTTATTTCCTTACGCCTTTCTTAGCACACATTTCGCCTCGTGAATCTTATACCTCCTTACACATTCTGTGCGCCTGTGATTGATGGGTCAAAACTTATACTTCGTGCTCAGAATATATTTCAAAATAACAATAAAGTTATTTAAATAATATTGCGAATCTCTTCGTCTAGTTGCAAATAAACAAATTCCGACAACTTTCATACTAAGCATATTTTGTTATCATATTTTTACATTTATTGTATGTCATTTGAGTAGTTTAGGATTCACATGCAATAATTCACTTGTATTTTGTATTTAATTATTAGTTTTAAAAGTTGTTTGCCAACAATTGCAACAAAGAAACGATTAGCGTAGCAAACATCAACCAAAATTGTTTGATCTTCAAATTTTAAGTCATCTGAGAGTAGTTAAATATAGTACGAGTATTTCGTAGAACTTTTCGAACTTCGTTGCTTAGGAGCTTAAAACCCGTCATTCTTTTTTGTAAGCATATGCTCCATCTTTGGAGTAGATATGCTTAAGAATGAATTATTTTACCATATGTATGATATTTACGTTTTCATTATCCTCACATCCCTCTCTGTCTTATTTTTAAACAATTACGTCGTATTGCAAAAATTACTTTTATAATTTCCCGCGTTTGTATAGTAAGTATAAGATAACGTAATGTAAACATTTAATTTGTAAACTATAGAAAGTTATCGAAACTCTTCAACTTTATCTATTTCAAACAGACACTCTTTCTTGTAAAAATGTCTGCTTCTAAGAATGTTCACTAAAGTAACTCGCTCAAAGTATAAATATGTATTAGATGCTGAAATGATGTGATGAAAAATTACTTAATTATGTAACATAATAAAAGAAAAACCTTTGATATGTTTAAAATAACACGACAAAAATATTAATTAAATTAAGTCATACATTGAATGCATTCAAATCATTACGAATAGAAATGACACAGGTTAAATATATTGATATAATGTATGATAACATTCTCGTAGAAAGCAGTAACTTTGCGGTTTGTCATATTTAAAGAATAATAAAACAAGTGAAACTACTTGTTTTATTCTTAAAATATATGATTATTTTAAAAGCGATGATATTTTAATGTATAATCATTTATCGAGTAAATTTATAATTGACACATTTTTTTGGCCAGATATATTGTTGTCAAATCGAGCGAAAAGTACGTCATGTTTCACACTCGTAGTTGTCTAAGGCAATAAAGAACATAATTGATATAAATTGTTCGTTATTAACATATGTATTGCCAACCGCCTGTTTTGCTACTCAATGAGTCGAAACACTTAGCAGCTTAACACTAAGATTATAGTAAGTCACTGCATCATATGAATAAATTGAATTGGCTTAAAACAATAAAATACTTGGAGCTTTCGTTCAGTAGTAGTAAATATCTGAAAATTTTGGCTGTGAAATTGATATAAAAAATACTTTCCTAGTTGCCAGTGTCTTCATGAAGGATAATATATTAGAGACGATGTCATTCGAAGAGTGCATTTGACAGTTTCCCCGAATATTTATTTTATTTTCCAGTGAATGTCAAGGCCTTATAAAAGACAACCTTAACGCGTCTTCCTGAAAAATATCTTGTAATATTATTTGCAAAATGTATAATTTAAAATTTAACGTAAAATACGAAGTAATATTAAAATATAGCAGTCTCGAACGTAGTTTTTTTTATTCTCTAATGCCTATTTTTTTTCACGGGAATATCGCGATTAGTTTGATGCTTACGAGACTTGAAACATTTGATCTTAAAAGGCAGCTAATCACCACTATATAGCTAGATTGTGTGAAAGATAGATTATTGGTAGACAGTTGTATAGGTTAGAAGTAATCGGAGGATGGGAGAACACTGTCTGAAGGGTATATAAAATATTATTGTACTTCACGATTATCAAGCCTTTGACTTTCTGATTCAAAAATCTCCTTGAGAAATAATCATTAGTGATTATTGTAATTTGATTTATAAAAACATTACTCTGTTTCGTTTGATGTAATAGTATTTCAGACAAAATTTTGTTTCAGTACACAAAATACGTTAGCAACTACTCTACCCCATGGAATTAATTCAGAATATATTTAGGTTTATTCATCAACAATGAAATGCTTGGACACGTTATATCTAAATTCAGATTTTATATATAATAACATTTAAATGTTTCATACAATTGGAAATGAGCTGTCAAGTAGACCTGTCAGATTATAGCTGACAAAAAGCTCCGTTGAAGCAAACATTTATGGCATAAAACTATTGTGTAACGAAGTCTCAATACTTTAGTTAATTTTGTACACCATTTGGACTGACAGTTATAAGTTAAACTGTATATTTAAATACAAAATTATGTTTTCTTTTACATTTAATTTTTTTTTTACATTGGGCAAGCGTTTTCGGCAATAAAAAATAGCATTTGGTCAATTGATGTTAAGTGTAGCCACAGTAAATGATCAGTGGTGCGAATTCCGATTCTAAGAAAGCCTTTAAGAAAAATTATGAGTTTAATGTATTTGGACATTAATTTAAATTGCTTGACATTTCTTTTCCACTTTACTCTAGTCAATATCCTTACCAAATCAAAAACTTAGTTTCGATTGTATAGAAACTTTCATATAAAATTAGAAAACATCGCTAGTATGTTAGTTTTCAAAACAAGTCAGTGATGTAGAAGCTGGGAAACCAAGGAAAGAAAATGAAAGACAGTGTTGGCTATTTACGTTTTGTATGAGAGATCATTGATAGGACGATGATTTGGACATTATAAGGTAATCAAACGTAGAATAAAATCAATTAAAAAGTCAAATTATTCAATATCGTAAATGTTCTTAAACTGATTGATTTAATAATCCAGATATTTATCGTTGCTTTGTACTTTTTATATATTTTTCATGGATTTAGTTTTGTCATTGACATACGTTTGCACTGAAAATAAAATCATTATTTTTTATTTTATGTTTGCTTTTGTTCATTAAGATCTCATTATCTTATGCTTTTTATAATGGGATAAGATGAAAATATTGTTTGAAATATAATATTCTCCGAATCATTCATCTATGTAATGTCATACCTCGCGTCATGATTATTATTTTTAATATGCTCGTATTTTACGATCGTGTAATTTTTTCTTTCATCTTATACGAAAACATATATTATATAAATATGGTAACAGTGTCCGGACAAAAACAATATGGGCGATAGATAATTGGCCGGAAGTTATATTGCCGAATGGTTGATTCATATACGAGTACACTAGAATTCTTATTAATTTCATTGAACTTATGTTTTCAAATAAGTTTCAAGCGCACTCTTTAAAAATTTGCACCATTGCAATTTTAAAGTCCTAATTCCGTTGTAATTAGTTCCAGTTTGATTCTTTGACGTACTTCCAACTATCTATCGACCCTTCGGGGTATTTCGTTGTAGTAATTGCACTTAATCTGCCCTCGAAATAAATTAAAATGGAAATTATATCGTACACGTTTAGTCTGATACTGGGAACAAGGGCGTGAGGCAACTTAATTGATATTGGAATACCTGGAAATATTTGACACCGCTCCTTCGTTAGGTACGGAACGTTAGATTGTATGAAACATTTAGTTGCTTGTTCGAATGTACTACGAATTATTTTATGATCGATTTCATCGAAACTTTTAAAGTGTATTTTTGTAGTTTTCACACATTTATAATCGAATCCATCATTGCTCTATTTTCTAAATGGCTTTAAAATGAATGTCGCAAATATATTGCGGAAACTTTTCTCGTAGAAAAGTTGCTGAAAGTACATGAAATTCCGCTTTGTAGGAATTTCGTGTTGGTAGTTGTCACAATTTTCATCGTATGTATCCCGTAAAAAAATTAAACTTATCTCTCGCAAGGCTGTGCAGTCTAATGTTTATTTCTAATAAACTTGTCGCATACAGCTTTTAGCCATCATCAAAAACCTGCATTTACTTCATTCATTATCGTGGTGTCCTTTATGCATGTTTGTTTACATAAGATTCACAATACTTTAAACACAATATATCAGATCCTATAATTTAAAATTCGGTAATTAACAACGCGTTGCCCGATTAAACTATATTTATTAATTTGAGTTTTTCATCATCATCAGCCTGTATCCGTCCACTGTTGAACGTAAGCCTCCCGCATGAGTCTCCATCCTCTTCGATCCACCGCCTTCCGCATCCAAGTCAATCCCGCTATTCTTCTTATGTCGCCAGTCCATCTTGCAGGGGGTCGGCCAATGCCTCGTTTGCCAGTTCTTGGGCGCCTTTCCAATACTTTTCTTCCCCATCGACCGTCGTCTCTTCGACAGATATGACCTGCCCATTGCCACTTGAGTGTGCCTATTCGTTGGGTAGCATCCACTACTTGAGTTCTTCTGCGTATTTCCTCGTTTCGGATTCTATCTTTTAGCGACACTCCGAGCATGGATCTCTCCATAGCACGCTGGGTGACTTTTATTTTATGGGTAAGACTTGCTGTCAGATTCCACGTCTCTGCGCCGTAGTTAATACAGGGAGGATGCATTGGTTAAACGCTTTAGTTTTAAGACATTGCGGAATTTTCGCTTTAAAAATGTACTTCAGTTTTCCAAATGCTGCTCATACTAGTTGTATACGCCTGTCGATTTTTGTGTATATGGATTCACATAACATTTTGCATGATACATAATGCATATTTTAGTATTCTTGATTCAAATAATTATATTAAAATTAAAACTTTTAAGAGATTGAATTGAAGCTTTTGCGATGAATTCCTTACAAATTTTAAATCCGCATGTGAAAACATACGTACGTACACACACATGAGGCTTGGCTTAGTCCGCTTGTGAGATATTTTCCTCGGCAAGTACCAGGGCGGCAGAAGATGCCTCGGGCGGCCTGATGGAAGTGTTTCTTCCCCGTATGTCTAGGCGTTACCCCTTCACGCCGAATGCGGCGGCCTCTATGTATTCAGCCGCAAAGATCTACCTCCTCTTGGTTTCTGTTTACCTGGTGGGACTTCTGCGGCAGCGGTATACAACTTTAGAGGCGAAACAAAATTGCACGTGTATTGTCGTGATTTGTTTACACGTAAACATGGAAAACACTTCGCATGAAATGGGTTTATTTGATACGAGTATTATAAACAGTTGCTATGTAGAAGCAAATTTGCTTAAATAAAATATATACAAATTTTATGCGTATATTTAATGTTAATTCGCACATTGTTTTGAAAACTGGAATTTATTTTATGCCGACATATTGAGGGTTATGTCATCAAAACATTAACATAGTTAAATACATTTTACCCATTAAATATTTATGATAAATAACACATTAAATAGTTATGATGTTTTTATAAGATTTTCATATGTTGATGTACGTTTCACTGATAGCTCTCTTTTAGTTCATCGTGTATTCTGGTCCATATGAGTATTTGTGATTAAATCAAAGCAATTTACTACAATGGTTTATGTATTTAAAAAACAGAATACTTTTTTAAAACCCGTTAATACTATGCTCACTCATTAAAAAACGTAAAGTTAATATTTTTTCAATGTTTTCAGCATCCATTTTGAGATCCATTATAAATTATAATTATTAATTTATTTACCTTGTTTTTACATGGATCACGTAAGATAAGTTCTCTGTTTATAGGAGCCTGCAGTTTCGACTAAACCGTAGCCTTTCTCAATCCATCAC
Source organism: Glossosoma conforme (assembly GCA_022606575.1). Taxonomy (NCBI): domain Eukaryota; kingdom Metazoa; phylum Arthropoda; class Insecta; order Trichoptera; family Glossosomatidae; genus Glossosoma; species Glossosoma conforme. The sequence continues at coordinate 760,795 of JAGTXR010000206.1, read as the reverse complement.
TTGTCAAGATATAATTTATCTCTTCAAAAAGAATCTGTCGGTATTCTCCTGTATGTGCTTACATAAAAAAGTCTGAATAGTATTGTGTTGGGATTTCCTGAAACGGGAGATGAGATGTGTGACGTTTCCAAATAAGATGTTCATATTAATCTGTCAATATGACGGCTTTTCTGTGAATCTGAAAAATTGGTACAGTATTGGATGTGTTATGCAAGAAAAAACTATACTTAGGATATATACTGTACATATTTTTTAATGTAAATATTCTTCCTATTTTGTATAAAGTATTATAACGAAATAAGAAAATTCAAAGAAAACGAATTTATTAAGTATATTTTTATTTGTTGTGTTGACCCATATCTTGAGATAGAATGATTCAATCCTTGGAAGGTAGGGCTAATCACGTTATCAACTTAAATAAACTGATTATCAAACGTCTAAATATGCCTCAGATACCATTAGCTGCCCCTGTTTTTTTGTGGCTACTATATACTCCAGCTAAATAATGACTATAAGGAAAAATTAAATCATTAAATGTACTCTGATAACAATTAAAATAACAATAAAAAAAAATACTATCTAATTTGAGCTTAGTTTTGCTACCTAGTTAAAGCATACAGGAAAGCAAGAGCCCAGAGAGAATACGGATTTAGTTTATGCTCTCCTGCAGCATCCGCAGAATGTATCCCAATCGGGTTCACGATCATATCTTGACCGAAGTGTTTGTTGAAATAATGGCCGTGAAAAAGCCGTGTCTACACCCTAACATGTCATTCCTTTCAAAGTCAAACCAGCGTACCCTTAATACTACAATCGCGCATCTGTTTTTAAAATTAGTATATCTGACGTCGGTATACAAATATAATCGAAAAACTCAGTTTTATACTATTTGAAATAAACAAATACAAAACGATAAATTTCTGCTTTAAAACCGCTTTGTTTTACATATTTCGTTATCTTAGTTCAATTCTCTGTAATAAAATAACAGGAACAATAAATTCTCCACTTCGCAACTACAATATAAAGTCTTATACCGAACTCACGGCACTTTAGAATTTAGACAGTTGGTCTCCAGAGTATTAAAGTTCCTTTCGCTCTAGCTTGAGGCTCGTTAGCGATACGTGAGCTTGCATTATCGATGCTATGTAAACAGGTGTCGGATCAGGGTAGCAGAAGGTAGCAGAAGTGTTTATGATGATGTACTTCGGTTACCTCCTGTTTGCGGGGTGTATGAAATGGGGCTTCTGTACGTGTTATTTCTATCTTCTCGATCGATATGCTCCCCCGTTACATCTCATCATTGGAGCGATGAGTTTAATCTATATTTAACTAGCTGACCCGGTGAACTTTGTTTCACCCGAAAGGCAATAAATGAGCAGATTTTGGATTTTATTAAGTTGAATTTTTCGGTACATATGATATCATACAACATATTTGGTCTGGTTGAATTCTATTGCAGTAATCAAGGAAACTTCAGCAAGTAGTTGTCAGCATTTCGACGAATCGTCAAACGATATGCGTTATAATTCATCGAGTTTAGATTCTTGGTAGTTTCTTCACCTGAAATTAAGACACTAGATTTTTAATTTTGTTTGTAAAGCTAACATCTATATTTGTAGCATAATTATAAAGGGGTGAAGATAAATGATTTTAAATCGTTTGCCGGTTATTTGTCCAATTTTCTCTAAAAAAACATCTTAATCTTTAAGTCTGCTATTTTCCTGGTAATAAGCAGTGTAATTGGTCATTTATTGAAACCTAAAAGCAAAAACCAAGCACTGAAAAATGTATGTCATGACGGAATCAAAACTATGATATTGATTATATATATATTGATTACTCACCATTCAATGGATTTTTCATTTTGATATTGAAATAATATCCATCTTCTCGTTCCAAGACATCAGTGGGTATTGCAACATGTCATATGAACGACGTGTTTCAGATATCTGTTGTAGTTGCCCAGTATCACGACGTATGTACCAGATGGTCGTTTATCCGCTCTGATCACGACTTTGTAGAAATCGATCAAGTTCTTCCTCCATATCGACGAAACCGCAGCAAATAGTTGTCAGCATTTCGACGAATCGTCAAACGATATGCGTTATAATTCATCGAGCTTAGATTCTTGGTAGTTTCATCACCTGAAATTAAGAAAATAGATTTGTAATTTTGTATGTAAAGCTAACATCCATATTTGTAGCATAATTATAAAGGGGTGAAGATAAATGATTTTAAATCGTTTGCCGGTTATTTGTCCAATTTTCTCTAAAAACACATCTTAATCTATAAGTCTGTTATTTTCCTGGTAATAAGCAGTGTAATTGGTCATTTATTGGAAACCTAAAGCAAAACCAAGCACTGAAAAATGTATGTCATGACGGAATCAAAACTATGATATTGATTATATATATATTGATTACTCACCATTCAATGGATTTTTCATTTTGATATTGAAATAATATCCATCTTGTCCTTGCCAAAACATCAGTGGGTATTGCAACGTGTCATATGAACGACGTGTGTACCAGATAGTCGTTTATCCGCTCTGATCACGACTTTGTAGACCTCGATCAAGTTCTTCCTCCATATTGTCATTGAAGTATATTTGTACAAATTTATGCTGTGCATCTTCGAGAGGTTGGAATGATCCGATTCGATGGTGAATCTGTCCTTGTATCTACAGAATCAAAAGCAAAGACAATATTACTGATTTATAAACACTTTTTTTTAAGAATTAGCATACATAATTCAAAGCAATAAGTGTAGTATGTTATTCTGTTAATTAGATTGTGTGTAAGTACAAAAATAAATAAATAAATACCTTGAATGTCGGATTAAATCCTCGTCCATTCTAGAGTTCGTGCAAACGGATCGCTTTGGCATATCGTAAAGAGACTTGTCAATGTTGTCGCTGGAGGTGTCTCAGCACGTTGAACAACATTGCCGTGAAATATACCCAATGACCATTCTCCAGATGCACCGCCAAATGCACAACAGCAGTATGACGTTCGTGATAAGCGATTGCGAATATACGCCAAATCGCTTTGTAGCAAACTTGAAAGCGCGCAATTTCATCGTTGGTATTCGAGGTTAGGATGCCAAAAACCGCCAAATCGCTGCCATACATTCGTAATGTTTCGATTCCTAGTTCCATGATGGCTTTTTCGTGAAGGATTCGATCGTTTTGGTCGCAAATATCGGCACAAAAAGCTAACAGAAACTCGAAAGTTCTTGAAACAAAACGTCAACCGATAGACTTCAAAATATCTCTGTAACCATAGACAATATAAATATAAGTTGTCAGATTCCTTGCCTTTTGTTATAACATTTTTTACAAATAAAAGATTAAACTGATAGTTTAACTCATATTTATTTTGTTTTTGACTTTTTTCCCTGTCTTTTGTTTTTTTTTTGTTTCAAAATATTCCGTACCTTACGTAGGTACCTACTTACAATACCTACTTTTGCGTCATTTTTAGTTATGGCGTTGGCTATAGCAACATTTTCTTCAACTGACATCTGTCAAATGACAATAGTCTTGTTTGAAAACATGTTTACGTAAATGTTCAATATTTTTTCTTAATCAAATCAATTTTGAGTATCTTTTAATTTTTTTAAGGGTTCTAAGCTGCCTTTCCATCAATTTTCAGCCAAGTCGGTTCAGCAGTTTTTGAGTTAAAAAATAAAAATAACACAATAGAATAAGAAGATGCCTTTCCATTTGCTTTTTGTTATAACATTTTTAACAAATAAAAGATTAAATTAATATTTTCACTAATATTTATTTTGTTTTTGTCTTTTTTTCCTGCCTTTTGTTTTTTTTTTGTTTCATAATATTCCGTATCTTACGTAGGTACCTACTTACAATACCTACTATTGCGTCATTTTTAGTTATGTTGCTGACTATGGCAACACTTTCTCAACTGACAGCTGTCAAGTTACAATAGTCTTGTATGAAAACATGTTTACGTAAATGTTCAATATTTTTTCTTAATAAAATCAATTTTGAGTATACCATGGACGTTTTTGGTTCTAAGCTACCTTTACACCAACTTTTAGCCAAGTCGGTTAGGAAGTTCTTGAGTTATAAAAACAAATATAACCCGACTTTCTTTTATATATATAGATGTATTTATTATATTCCTTCTGCAGCAGCTTTTGCCACGAATTAAGTATTAAATAAAACGTTTTTCGGTTGCAATCAAGTACTCGAAAATTGTATTTTATTTAAGCTTCTTGCTTTTTGTTTTATTTTTTATGTAAATCTATGCAATGTGTGATATTTAACCAGAACAGCTAGACGCTTCATGCGTAAATGATGTATGCCTAATAGTTAGGGACTGCAGTGTTATAATAAAAATCAATTCAATCAAATGAAGAGGTTAAATATTTAGCAAGTTGTTCTGTTGGTAGTTTTGCAAGATCCATATTACTCCTCACTTGACATACTCACCTGATCTTCTTACGAAATAAGCTTTGAATTGAACAAACAAAACTTAAACAAATTGAAAAATATGTCACCACCGTAGCTTACTTAAAATTGTAGTATCCAACTTATCCAGGTATATGCATAAAGATTAAATAAAGGTTTTATGTGTGATCTCTCTCTTCGAGAGACATGCTCCCCTGATATACTCACCTTGTTACCCTAGGGGGTTTGAGCGTTTTGCTCTGCTTTCGAATCTCGTTTTTGCTTTCGCATCCCAATCCGGTTGTTGTTTCCCCGTGATATTGATTTCGCATGAAACGTGATATCTAGAACGTTGCTTTCTGTTTGTTTTTGCCTTTGAATGGAAATGCGCGTAATACGTGAAGGTTGTTTTTTGAACGCTTAAAGCTCGCATTTGCATAAAAGTTTATTCGGAATTCGGTGTTTGATACTTGTGGATTAAAAAAGATAATTTGTACGCAATTCATTATGCGAAATATTATTTCAATATTTTAATAGAGCATAAGCTTACGCATACTCCTCTCTTAACATAGAATAACTCTTTTCATAGTATCATTTGAAAATAATGTCATAAAAAATGACAAAATGTCAAAATAAATGTCACGTAATGAATGGGTAAAAATATTAATTTAAAGCTCCGCAAGCAAATTGCCAAATAATTTGCTTGGAGAATCTTGATTTACGGCTGTGAGACATGGTGCTTATCTAAAAGTGATAAAAAAAACTAGAGGCCTTTGAGATGTGGTCAATGGTCATACAGAATAATTCTAGGAATTTCCTGGAGAGACCACGTCACGAACAATGAAGTTCTCATCATAATCAAGGAAGATAGGCACCTAGTAAGAACCATCTCAGAGAGGCGAGCCCGATAGATTGGTCACCTCATGCGCCACGATTGTCTTCTTCACGACATTGTGGAAAGGATGATTGATGGTAGAAACTGCAGTGGGCGCACCAAACGGGAGTATTTGCAGCAAGTGTTCAAGGACATGAGAACTCTTATACTGAGCTAAAGAGGATTGCAGAGGAGCGAGAAGAGTGGAGATCGAGATATAAGATTTTGTTGCTGCAAATCAATCCTCCGGATTGATACTACGAAGAAGAAAGAATGGTACATAATTTTGAAGTTAATAATGCGGTATTGAGGAGCAAAAAGCGGTTATGTCTTTTTTAGCTCTCGGCTCAAATAATTCAATGCTTTGTATTAATAATTGCATTGTATCAAAATAAAATATGCGTTAAAAAAACATTTGCAATATTTCTGGAATAAACCGCTCTAAATTATTCGACCGCAAGTCAATTATATTTTATTTCATTAAACCATTACAGAATCGAACAATAAGCCACACGACCAATAAATGAAAAAAAGCGCGTAATTATGTTTCATTGTTTCGAAAAAAGTTGCGGGGTTTTTTAATATATTTTTCATTGTGCAAATATCTGAATGAATTTCCCATTTCCCCCGCCCTCGGGGAAGCGCTTTAAATTCAGTGAATTCCCCCGATAGGGTGATTTTAGCCGAGGGTTATGGTCGAGTGGTATGTGCCACGACTGTCTTTCAAATAGTCACTAATTCAACCTTTATTAAAATATTTTTCACTTCTATAAATTACGGAAATATTCGAAATGATACAAAGCCGCTCTAAATGATCATTGGTTCCACACTGTTCCATAGCTCCATAATGTAGTGCTCAATTTATGCAAGCCTAACCTTTTGATTCATAAAATATATTTCCTAGTATATTAATCGTAACAAATGGGTGAGGGATTTTTGTAAAAATTATTAATTTCATTTGAAAAAAGGTGAATTTCATTTGCAAAAGGGTGAAGTAGACTTGCAAAAACTGTAACATGATCATTATTTTAAATAATGAAAATTTTCTGCAAACATTAAAGTACGAAAAAAGTTAGTATAAAACGTGCTAATTAAAACGGACAATGTTTTTTTAACAGTATACTGTGTGTAGATAATACGCAGGTTAGTAGCATTGGTAGAACAATAATCTTAATTCAGCACTTCATTTTCGTGTAATTGTATAGAAATTTATTGAATTAACATTACAGTAACAAGGAATGGATGATTTATCTTCTTCTGGCTGTGTTCTCCTGTATATGTTTATAAAAATAAAATCGTCCATTGGTGTGAGAGGGAGCCATGATGGGTGTACGGGGAAGCTTTATTCTCGTGCTCTGAATCAATTCACTGCATTCATTTAACAATGGGATGCACCGCAATGGAAAAATATGCACTTTACGATACAATATCCTGGCGGTGGATAAAACACGAGCTACAATTTTTCCGAAATTATACGAATTTAAAATAACTCATTTCCGTGTCGCTTTATACTTGTTGAAAATGTTAATCCTTCAGGAGATTCTGTAGAATTCAATTGTTACCTAAACGATGAATTAAGAAGGTATTGATTAGATTGTGACAGGAGTTTTCCCGGTGAAAGATAAGTTTCACAAGCGATTGAAAATATCTGAATTTACAAAAGGTTGTATTAACTTAAATATTGTAGGCATTTTTCCGTACTAATGAGGTAATTAAGATGATGAATTTATGTCATATTTATTACGTGTAAAAATCATAAAAAATATTTCATTTTTTAGTCAATCTTATTTAAAACATACTTATGATTTATATTTTTTTATTATTAGAAGCTCATTTTTAACCATTCGGTTCTTTGAAGCCTTTGTTGATTAAAATTAACCATGGAATCCCAGTAAATAATAAATACTTCACCGTTAAATTAAAATTAAATTTTTGAATGTAGAGTTGTCGATTTGAAAAATTTATTTATGAATTATAATTTTTAATTAATTGATACACATTAATTGAATAACTTTTACGAATTAAATCCGAGCTAAATTTTCATCATAGAATTTTAAATTATTTATTAAAACGCGTTGACATGAGGTTTCCTCTTTTTTATTACAAATACTTTGATTTTGTATAATATTTTTAATTAAAAATAATTTCTTGTGATTTTATTATAATTTAGTAACTACCGACTTTATCTTGTGTAATTTAAGTGATGTTTCGAAGTAATGCTTTGTATAAAAATATTACTTCAAGCATTCGTTATATAATGATACAAGGTAAAATATTTCTTCTACAATAAGCACAATTGATAAATAATTTGTTCTAAATTGTTTTTCATGTTATTTAGAAATAATCGATTCAATCGTGCTTTAATCTTCACGTAAGGATGATAAAAAGTGGATACTTTATGTGAACAGTTACAAAGTAAATTCAAGACTCTTCGACGTACTTTGATTTAGTTTTTCTTTTGAAATGGAGGTGTACTCTGTGCTTGGGTTGAGCGTTCTGCTCTATCAGCTGATGGATTTTTTTCGCACACATCGCTGGTGCTGCAGAGCTCATGACTCTGATGATCTGGAGGGTCTAACCCCTGACCCTACAGTCTTTAGTGTTTCTGTGCAAATGGATGAGGTGCCGAAGAAGTGAAAGATCTCAAACAGTGATCAATCTTCAAGTGATTGTTTGGAAAAGTGAAGTGATAAAATTAGTGATTAGTTGAAGTGATTCAAACTTAAAAAAAGGTTTAATTTGGTTTGAAATTTTATATTATTTTTTGTATTATTTGTTTTTATTTTATTTAACAAAACACTTACTTATAAATAACATATCATCATTATCACTAAAATAAACCTTTTCTTCTGCTACAAATAGAGCATATCGTTACCATAACATCGCCATCAAGAAACTCACCCACCAAGTTATTTGGTTTGACCCATCATAGCTCTGTATACCAGAATTTTGCTGAATACTATCTGTATTCATTGACGCTTAGAATATATCTCAATGGTCACAGCGTGTGCTTTGTAAGCCAAGGGTCGAGGGTTCGATCCCCAAAGAAGATTAAAAAAAAATTTAATCGATTTCTGAGCTCTAAATTACCCCAGTTGGTGTGAATTTGATCCCTCACCCGTAAAATGCCAGTCATAGCCTAGTAATTAAAATTGCTCGTAGACTATTCATAGTAAATTCCTGTAATAATAAGGATGATACGTGAATCTCGAGCTGTAGTCTATGTCGTAGGCGGATCAACACTCCACATGCAGCGCTTAGCCATATGCACCATATTCTCCTGTATGTGTTTACATAAAAAAAGGATAATTAGTTTGACAGTTTTAAAAACAAGTTTTGTATACACGTTATCTTACAAAAAGTGTGCCATAAAAAAGCATAAAGTAATTTAAAAAAATAAATCATTGAGGTCCACAAGTGTAAGAAGTTTTGTGGTGAGAACAAAATCCATGGTCTTTAAAAAGAGGCGGTGTGATTAGCAAGGTGACTTGAGCTTAACTTACCTGTATATACGCGTAAATAGCATAGAAAAATAACTTCTTAGGTTTTCACGGTCAGATTTGATATTCTGGCTTTAGGGTGTAGCCGTGTGTGGCGAATTACTCCTTTCCAATATTTCGACCGCCATTGCAGGGGTTTTCTTCCCTGAAGTCATCAACCCTGAAGAAGACCCCTGCAATGGCGGTCGAAATATTAGAAAGGAGTAATTCACCACACACGGCTAAACCACAAAAGCCACAATATCAGCATACATCTCTTGAATTGTTTTTTTTTTTTTGTATTTTAAGTGAAATAATTCAATTTTAATTTTGTTTAAAAATAATTACGCGTTTTTTTTATCTAAATTTATTTTAACTTATACGCTATATATGCCAATGCAAAATAGCTAATTGTCCATTCCAGCAAAGACATTCTGTTAATTCATTTACGTAACTCATACGTTTACTTTGTTTGTAAAACTCACAGCTCGCTGTTTTCCCGTATGTGCTCCTGGTACATGGGTTTCCCGTAAGTAATCCTACTCGTCTCCCTCGGGATCCTGGAGACTGTTTAGATTTACGATTATCGCTTTAGAGGATTTTGTATCAGGGCAGCAGGAGCGTTGCAGGGTCCATAGAAGACCACTCAAGTGATTCCCTCGCACCGACAAAGTGCATCCAAACATAAATACAGTTTATGTTGCACGTCCATAAAATAAAGTTCATTTCCTTTTTATTTTTTTTCAACGCTTAACGAAAATAATTTCTTTCACGATTCTTCAAGTTGTAATACTAAATCGATGTATTGTTTAACAACCCTGAAGACCCCTGCAATGGCGGTCGAAATATTGGAGAGAAGAAATTCGCCACACACGGCTAAACCCAAAAGCCACAATATCAAATCTGGCCGTGAAAACCTAAGAAGTTATTTATTGATTTTGTTGTTTTAAAATATGTAATTTTTAACCAATTATAATTTTATTGGTTGTGATATAGGTGTAATACATAATGCTCGATGTTTCATTTTAAGGGACAAAAAGGTTTCTCGAGGGATGCGTACTAGGACATTCAAATTACTAGCGCTATCTGATATTTTTGGTTAACGAATCGGAAATAATATGATATTCAGCTCTCGTGTATTTTATAACCTCCCACATTTAACCAAGTATATTTAGAGTACATAGCAAAAGATATTAAGGTTGTTCAAAGTTAGCAGAGATCAGCTTTCCTGTATTCGTCCTAATGAGAAGCAGCACAGCGAAACATTGAATTCGGCGTTTATAAACGTAAATATTCTTACCATGTTAATGCGGCACTTATAATATACGTTCAAAAATATTAAAATTTAGCTAAAAGTTGAATTTTAGTTCACCCTTTCAATTCATTTGAAAACAAGTTGTCATAAAATTTGGGCATTTAATGTAAATGTTTTTATTTAACTCACTCTTTATTCAATCGGTTTACGTTTTGATCTTACTTTTGGCAAGACATAAAAACAGATACTTAATTATTCATTAGAAAAAGTAGTTTTTAGTGTCTACTATCAAAATAAATTAATATTTAATTTGGTGGTAGCGACAATGGCAGAAAAATTATAACGTACTCGTAGGTTGATGGATAAAACAGAGATATTTATTATGGTTCATATTTAAATATTTTGGCAAGTAAATAATATATTTTATTATTCTATTATTTATGAAACACTGAAGATATGTATCAAATTTAAATAACTGATTTACGTTAACGTTTACAGCAAACATCATCTTATCGAACATTTCTCTCATGATGTGAAGCAGTTGATGTACTAGTATATATGATAATATAATAGATTATTACTATATTTTAGCACCCATGTGACCTGTTTTGGCACCTTCAATTTGAAAGTAATTAAAAATTAATTATTAAAATAAACAAATAGTCGTATCATACAAATTGGCTGGTGAGGTACAAGGTATTATAAATTCAGGTTTGTTTTAGACGATGTTTTTGAAGTAGTATAATACTTATTACATGTTATGTTAAAATCAGTTTGTACGTAGTACGTTTATGAATTAAATTATCAAATTAATTTGTCCCTTTACACAGTTTCTATTCATCACGGTACCAGGGCGCAAGAAAGCCGACCGGGTGATGTATGACGGATATTATTCACCTCCTCTAATATCGTTGCTGAACGCACTCATATATCAAAGCAAATTAACTGAAAGGAATATTGAGATGCCCGAATGCTTGAGAGGGATCCCTCTATAAATAGAAATAATATTCGTACCGATGTTTTCACGTTTCACGATATCAATATTAATTTCCTGTCGAGCGAAATACGCCTGGAATTCAGTCCCGAAACGAAAAACAGATTTTATTCGCCGCCTCTCATTACTCCGAACAATGAACCGAGTAATTTTTAAAACTTGTCGACATATTTTATACTAATGCTAAGAAAGCATGGTATTGTGAGTGCCAATAAAGATCTGATTCATAGTATCAATCCGGTGGTTGGTTTGCAGCAACTAAATCTGGCATCTCGACTTTCACTCTTCTCTACCTTCTCCAACCCTCTTTAGCTCAGCATAAGAGCTGCAACTCATGTCCTTGAACACTTGCTGCAAATATCAAGAAGGTAAAATTATTCATCAGTAACACAGGTAAATGACTGATTGTAAAGTGCGCGTCGTAAATACAAGAAGTGGTTTCTCATCCATTCAATCTATAGTTCGGTTCGAGACCCGAGTGGAACTTACTAAATTAAATAGACTGTCGGAAAATAATAATATTAAACTTGTGAATAAATGCTGACTGATTTAATAATAATAAAAAAAATATTTATACACACTCTGAATATATACTATAGAGACATCTATCGTTATACGATGGTAACATTAGTAAAAATGGTATAAATGCAACTTATTCGACGCATCAGTTCGGTCAGGAGATGGCCGAGTGGTATAGGGTAATGAACGTAGGGCAACGGTTGTTTCCAAAGCTCGCTGGTTCGAATCCCGCTTCTGCCGATATTTTTTCTGAACGAATTGATGCGTATAAAGAATTTTGATGTATAGTATGTGTATATTTAATTACTAATAATGTTGTAATATAGTCAATGATCTATAAAAGTAGATTAGAATATTAAAATAATAAAATAATATTCTAATAAATATTTAAGAATCCATATGAACTATTCGAATTTCTTTGGAAGAATAATTTGTTGGAGTCATCTGTTTGATGAGCATTGAGACCTTATGTTGCTTGTCTTTATTGCTTTGTTCTTAGTACTTTATCATTAGTACCTATATTTACTTAAGTGACGCATTGAATTTGTAAAATTTGTAATTTTCTGGTAGGAAATAATAAATTAAAATTTAAATTGAAAAACTGAAAATATCACATTGACTCGTAGGATCTATTTTGACAACCGTAACATAAATAAAGCAACATATTGTCAATGTCCTTGTTTAAAAATCCTTCTCTTTTAAAAAATGAGACCATGGGGTCATGCGCGCTACTTGGGATGTTACTGATAATTTAAAGTTCAATTCTCTCTGTAAGCATAGTCATTCTATCTGCTGACGTAGATCCCATTTCTGGCGCTGGTTGACTGGAGGGACGTTTGATGTGATGTCGATATATTAGTAATACAAGTACGTTGTTGGTACTGCGTCATTCTACAGCAGTATTTAGCTGGTTAAGTTGTCATATACATGCTCGTTGATACTTATAAACATCATTTAAAATTCGATTTTGAATTAACCAAGTATCAGGCGCGCACGTGACGTGAGAAGATAGATATCTGTCGATAATTTATTTGCTTCGTATAAAATATTCATTATTCCCGTTCGGCGCGAAACTTTTAATGGGCCTTTTTCTCTCGCCGACGGCACAAAATAATAATAATAATATTAATGGAACACTAAACGGAAAATGGCCAAATGTAATGGCGTGTTTTGCTCGTGGATCGTTACAGTGTCCGCCCGGCCGGAAAATGTGAAATCTTTTATTTGGATTACAAATTACTCACAAATGAAATAACGAAGATAATGGTCCGCAAATGAAGCTGTTGAGATGAAAATCATTTTTTTTAATAAGTGTCATTGAAATATTCGCCCATTTCGCGCTCCCTTTGTATTGTGCGTATACTTTTGCACAATTTGTATGTATTTTTTTACTTTTTCGAAGCGTAAAAAACGTTTGCAGGCATTTTCAAGGGCGCGTTATTTTTCAAGCTCTCGTTTTGTATAACATTTAAGAAACAAAGATTAAAATAATTATTTTAATTTGAAGAAACTGAAAAAATAATTAATAATTCAATGAAATTGATGACAAAGTTATTTATTCGTCTACCGGTTTTAATAATAAATAAATTAAAAGTCCGTGTTTTTTTTTATAACTTTTATAATTTAATTTTTTAAATATAAAAAATATAAAGATACTGCGTTTTACGAATATGGATTTCTATGTTTTTTTTAAGTTTATTAATTTGGTTCCTCGTTTCTCAATATATACATAATGAATTAAGATATGATATATAAAGTTATATAGAATAAAACAATATTTTAAACGTATTAATTTTATAAAAAAAATATGTGATAATGTTTTTTAAAAACTGTAATAATTTATTCGATTGCCTTATGTGTACATATAGGTGAGCTTTGTTGAGAAAAATTAAAGTACATATATGTATTATGTTCTTTCTCAACTAATTTGGGTGAAATAAAGTAACGGGCGAAATTCTCCTACGGTTTATAATTAACTTTCAGCGAAAACTCTCGGCCGCTTTTTTTGCTGAAACCCTCCAAGATAAATACTCTGATAAAAGCTCGCCTAGATAATGTTTGTCTAAAATTGTAATTATCAAAGTTTGATAAAAGCACCACGTTCTATGTATCAGATCTGTACATTTATTTATTAATATTTTCAGCTGAAAATGGGATAACAAAGGTTAATGATTGACCTTGTTAAATACACAAATATCACGGCTTAAGATAGAAAGATAACCTTATAATTATATCAGTATTTGTTTAATTAAGTATTTTATAATTGTAACGCTAAATAAATACCCTTATCAAATTTTAATCAATGGCAATTATTGTTTTCTACATGTATTCTTCTTCGTAGTATCAATCCGGTGGATTGGTTTGCATAAAAAAAATCATGCATTTCAATCTCCACTTTTCTCGATCTTCTGCAACCATTTTTAGCTCAGCATAAGAGCTGCAACTCATGTCCTCGAACATTTGCTACAAATTCGCAACACGTATATGTGCATGACAAAATATCAATTACAATAAAATATATTGATGAAGGATTTGAATTCGTAATATATGTGATATAGTGACTTTATGGAACATTTATTAATTTCTAAGGCTTGCCTTTCATTAAGGTTTAGTCTACCAACTCGATAGTTATATAGGATAAATAAATTCGCATGATTGGTAACAAAAAAAATTTTTTTTTTCGCATCAGACATATTAAATGACAGCTATCGAGCATTGTTCAAGCAAGGATCTTGAAGACCACTGTAAATATTGTTTTTCTTTTTCAATGTCTTCAAAATAAATATTTTTTTATTATTGTAAATATTGTTCATTACTATATAAAACAATATTTATGCAATTAACGCTCAGCACCAATTATAAATATAAACAAATTTGTCAGTTAGTAATGTATCTTTTTAAAACAGCTACACAATTTTGTATTGCGTTAACTTTCTGGTGCTTATAAATAAATTTAGATTAAAAAACAGCCGATCGACTGCGAAGGTATCGGAGTTTTTTCCCCAGTCTAGATGTAAACAAGACATTCCAGTTTTTTCATATTACCGTCTTAAGGGAGAGAGAGAATACAAAATTATTATTTATCCATCTTAATAATCCTACAGCTTTCCCTGAAAGCGGTAATCGAGCGGGTAACGGATTATACAGGCTGTTATAGTATTAAACAAAAAAGGTAATTTCTCTAATTTTTTAAAATTTAAATTTATAATGTTACGTAAATTTGACCTTGAAATTATTATATTTATTATTATTATATTAGTATTTGTATAGCGCTTTTTTATGACCGAATGGTCATTCCAAAAGCGCTTCTTTGCTTCTCTGAGTGAAAAGGTGGGTTTTGAGTCTGCTTCTGAAGGATGCCTCCGCTTTAAGCTCCCGTATGCTCTCCGGTAGCGAGTTCCAAGGTGCCACATAGCTGAAAGCACGATTGCCAAAGACCGTGCTAGGACTACCTCCTCTATTTGTCTTGTCAGCAATACTATACTTGTATTTACGACTGAATTCAGTAATCGCAATCCACTCACATGCAACAGAGTAACTTGAGTATTTTGGGACTGTGATCGTTAGCTGAACCGTTAGACGCTGAGCGTGGAATGGATGTGTTGCATTTGATTTTGTGTTAAAATAGGATTGCATTGGGGTTGAGATTCGTTTTACGAGAGAGAAAAAAATGTTTTTTTTCTTCAAAAAACTGCGGGGAGTTATAAATTACTGGTACAAACGTTTTTTTTTCAATGTTTTTAGCATTCACTTTAAGATACTCTATAAATTATATTTTTTTATTTGTTTACCTTGTTTTTACATTGTTTTTAGTCGACGTATGTAAACCGTAGCTCGTTAAAGGACTTGTGTCTGATATATACATGCAATAGGAATCTACATACTCGTATATAGTTAAGATGAGCACAGTCATTGATAATTACGTGAAGGTGATATTAAAGATCATTTAAACTTGCTGTTTACGATATGTTTAATCAAGAGTGACGATTGAGTTTTTTTTAATTTGGGTCAGATATTTTAAATTATAATTGGCGCACCCTTTACTCGGTTTCCGTGCCGATTATAATTTTGACTGAAACTTGGAAATTGTTTTATAAACCCACTCGGCATTTTTTCACAAAGTGTCCTTAATGTCCCCCACCCCTTTCGTTTCTTACTTCCATCTTTTTAATCTCGTTTATGGCTTTTGTCATCCGCGACACCTCCTCGCTGTCTTTGTCCTCCTGGCAACACAACTCCTGAGTGGACTCGCACTCGACTCGTCTCTCTTTCCTTTATCTTGTTCTCGGCTCTCCCCACCCTTCTGCTGCCCTGGTAGAATAAGTTTTCTGTAGGCCTGGCTTACGGACCCTTTGGAGTATTTTCTTCAAAGGTGTTGTTTGTAAAATTATCTGCTTTTCGAGACTCTTCCTCCCTCGAAAAGAACGTTTTATTCTTTGCTTTTCAAAACAAACGCCCGCTGTAACGATAAAGAACCATCTTCTGCATGGCAAGTCGGATCTCGCGCAATTTTCCATCCCATTATTTTGCTTGAGAAACGCCGCTTTGAACATGATTATAATTTAGCTTTAATCTCACTACACAAAGAATAACGTGTACCATTTTTATTATTCCGAGTGAACATCATATGCCTGCTCTAAACGTTTACCTTGATATATTTCAACCTAGAATTAATTACTATTTTTAAATGTTCTTGTAATTTATTTAAAAAATTTTGAAGATACTATTTATGCAAAAACAGTCCAATTAATAATCAATTCGCCATACTTTTAAAAATCTTTAAAACTGTTTAAGAAAAAAAATTATTACAATGCACATCCAATATTATTTAGTCGTCCTACTGACTGGTGCTTACCTAATTTAATGCAAGTATGTCGAATTCGAGTAAATTCAAATTCTTTTTTTTCCTCAGTACTTTTAAAAATTATATACTTGTGAATACAGTCTAAAGATTTATAATGTTATGTATTGTTTTAAGGCTAACAATTTTTTTGGAAGTATTTAATTCAATTAATGGGCAGTAATTATTTAGCGAACGGTCAATAATATGGCAGTAGAAATATATCAATCGGCTGTAGAAAAAATAAGTTGGTAGGAAATAATTAATGAATGGTAATTAATAATAGGTTTGGTTGGATTGCCATTTTATGAGTTAATTATTCATTCATCTTACATTATTTGTTACCAATATTGAATATATTACTGTACTTTTAATTTTATAACTGACCACATTCATACTGATACAGTGGATACTGCCAATTTATTTAGTCTGCTGTTTATTAAATTTAACTTACTGCCAAAACCTTGAATTAGTTACTGAACAAATAAACTGGCTAATTTTAATATAATATGACTTACATATTCGTATCTGTAAAATCAATGTTTTTGTAGGTTTTAATGACTGAGCTCGTTCAATTATACTTCCATCTGGGTGCGTCTTGCAAAGAATTTTTATTCTATAAAAAAAAGTGTTTTCGTCAAATCCAAATATTATTCGCATTACATGTAAAAATCTCGTAATAATGCCGTCACTTTTTCTACGGGAGAAGAGAAGAATTCGGATTTGAAAAGAAATACACGTCTCGTCATATTTGTATCACGGGCGAGGGCAGATTTATCTCGAACGAAAGGGAGATGATTTGATTGAAAAAAAAACGCGAAAATCCAGACGTATCGCATGGCAAGTGGAAATAGCTTTGACTTAGACGGCGGGAAAGACGAATTTTGAATCCTTAACAATCCTTTTCATATTTATTTTTTCGCGAGAAATAATACTCTGAGATATGTGAGTCGTGATATTATTTTATGCTACCTGAAAATATTCGCAGAAGAGTAGTTTTTTCAACTGATAAAATTGTAAAAAAGTTACACAATTTTCATAGAAATATTTTTGTAAAAAACATATTTTTGGCCATTTTCTTCAGACTGTTTGGAGCTACAAGTATATACAGAATGTCTTAAAAATCGTACATCATAATAAAAACCGAAGATATGTCAGCCCACTGCGTTTCAAATCAACGTAACATGATATCTGTAAAAAAATATATTTACATATTGCCAATTTAAACTTTTACTCGAAGCTCTGGGAATCAGAGCTAACGTGGAATGAGGCGAGTAACCGTAGTGGTTGATAAAACTTCATGGCGGCAGTTTGTGAATAACATATGCTAAGGCATAGCCTAAGCAAGGGGGTTGATATGAAATAATAATGATGATTGTTAATTGCTTGTAGTCACAATAAATTACGATGTTTTATTTCATTTTATAATACACCAAATATTATTTTGCCTAAATCACTTCGAAACAAATACATTTCACACATAATTGATTTTAGTAAACAATGAGTCTCCATGCATTTATTTGAAATTTCAAATGTTTCGTTGAAATTACGCATTAATGCAAGGAAATACTTGTTTATTATATTTATATTTTAATTTAATACTTTAAATTTAATTATTTTATTAATTAAGTAATATATTTTTTCAAGTGTGGTGCAAACATGTATTAGGCTAACATAAAGTGCGAAGAGGTGTGCCGTGCCCTGTTCGAGTGCGCCTGGTAGCAAAGGCAGTACAATAAGCGCTTCGGGATCGCCCGGGGGACAGGAGAGGGCGGCATGCTTGACAGCGGCTAACATGGAGTCTCTGGCGAGGCTGATGGGGGCGGGGGCGCCGCCCTGCCCGCCGCCCTTGGAGCCACGAGGGACGCACGCCCTAGGGGCGCCCTGGTCCATGCGTCCTTGGCCCCGCCCTCGAAGGGAAGGCACCTCACGGGGACGTTCTGTCTCACTGGCGACACAATGGAAGGCATCATCCAGTGTCTCGTCTTCCTCAAAGCATTTTCGGTAAGTCAGTTATTTCACACCAATCTTCTGTTCTGCGCATCTGATACAATACACGGCAAATGTTTGTAATACCTATTGATAAATGCCAATCTAAAATAGTATCTTGCTTTCCTTAAAGTATTTTCAGAGACCTCTTCATTATGATGTACTCCTGATACAATCCATCTATCAAGTATGTAATAATTGAAAAATATTTATTTTATTTTTCTACGTTCTATATATGGAGCATCGTCTTTGTCAAAACATTCCGGTAGGTCAGTTATTTCACCAATCTTCTTTTCTGTCCGCCTGATACAATACATTTAAAATGTAATAAGTACTAGCCAATCAAATAAATGCGTGCCTAATAAAAGTGTATTGCCTTCCTTAAAACATTTTCAGATACCTCCTCACAATCCATCCACAAAGAATATATATATATTTTTTGTTTTAACGCTCTTATAAACCATCGTCTACTTCAAAGGGTTTTCGGTAAGTCAATTATTCCACCGATCTTCTATTCTGCCCACCTGATACATGAAAATTTTTTGAAATACGCGATTGATGTCAATCTTAAAATAACCTCCTCATTATGAATGCGCTCCTGATACAATCCATCCAAAAACTGATCAATAATTTACAAAAACAATTTTTATTTTTACACGTTCCATATATGGCGAATTTCTCTTAGTGTTTTCGGTAAGTCAGCTATTTCACCAATCTTCTGTGCACCTGATACATGGAAAATGTTTGTCAGTATTGATTAATGACTATCAAATGTATGCCTATAATAGTGTCTGACCTGCTTTAAAGCTTGTTCAGATACCTCCTCATTATGTTTCGCTCCTGATACAAATCCACCCGTAACGAATATAAAAAAATATTATTTTTTTTCCACATTACGATCATCAAAAATTGATCCACATAATTCTGCCAAATGTAATTGTTTATGCCCTGCCTTTAGACATTATTTCCATCCGAGGCATATTTATTTGAGTGTTTGTTGTTCAACATTTTATAGAAAATTAGACAAAAATTATTGAACCAAAAATAGAAAAGACTCTCACTAGCGATCAATTTGGATTCAGAAAAAGAATGGGAACCAGAGAAGCAATCTTATCCCTGCGTATGATCTTGGAGAAGAGGATAAAAGTGGACCAAGATACATATATTGCCTTCGTGGACATTGAAAAAGCATTTGATAAAGTAGATTGGGAGAGGCTCTTCGATATTATGAAAGAAATTGGAGTCAAATACAAGAAACGAAGACTCATATTTTCACTTTACAAAGAAGAAGCTGCCATAATATCACTTGGAAATGTCCAAAAGGAAGCAAAAATACGCCAAAGGGTGAGACAAGGATGCTCTCTGTCGCCTGTACTCTTCAACGTATACATACAAAATGCAATTAATAACATCAGGGAAAAAATGGGCCATAGAGAGAGGGTTAAAATACATGGCCAAAAGATTGATATGATAAGGTTTGCTGACGACATTGCTCTGATTGCTGAAACTGAAGATGAACTCACGGAAGCGCTGACATCCATGGAAAACATATTTAATTCCAACTACAATATGAAGATAAACAGCACAAAACCCAAAGTCATGAGAGTAAGCCGCAATGAGCAGCAGAAAATTAACATATCAATGCTAGGAGTACCCCTAAAAGATGCAAAAGAACTTGTATACCTTGGAAGTACAATCACCTGGGATGGCAGAACAAAAAGAGAAGTCAACAGTCGAATACATCAAGCAAGGCTAGCTTTCAATAAAAAAGCCAAAATTCTTGAGTCAAAGAATATTTCTTTAGGGCTCCGCAAGCAACTTGCCAAAACACTTGTTTGGAGCATCTTAATGTACGGCTGTGAGACATGGTGCTTATCTGAAAGTGATAAAAAAAGACTAGAGGCCTTTGAGATGTGGTCGTACAGAAGAATTCTCGGAATTTCCTGGAGAGACCACGTCACGAACAATGAGGTTCTCAGAATAATCAAGGAAGATAGGCAACTAATAAGAACCATCTCAGAGAGGCGAGCCCGATGGATTGGTAACATCATGCGCCACGATCGTCTCCTTCACGATATTGTGGAGGGGATGGTTGAGGGTAGAAACTGTAGAGGGCGCCCTAGACGGGAGTATTTGCAGCAAGTATTCGAGGACATGAATTGTAGCGCTTATGCTGAGCTGAAAGGGGTTGCGGAGGACCGAGAGGAATGGAGATCGAGATGCAAGATTCTGTTGCTGCAAACCAATCCACCGGATTGATACTACGAAGAAGAAGACAATTGGCCTGACGTTCCCGAGGCTCAGACCATTTGGTTCTAAAGATTGGATCATCCTCAACATTACAGGTAGAAAATCGTTATCGTTATGGTATCTCTCCAAACTGTTCGTTTATTTATTTTCAAAAACTCTTGGCATCGAATCGCTTCAGGTAAGAATGAAATTTAAAACATCAAATTTGACACCACACTAAGCAATCAAAGGGCATCATTATGTATTAGAAGAACAAACGTATCATGAAAATAATATTTTAATTAATTACTCAGCTCTGCAATAAATTGTATCCAAGGAATATATTTCTATCAAACTTCTGTGTATACCTCCAATAAATGTTTTTCCATTGGTTATATTTATTACTAGTTATTGAACTTCGTGGATGAATTTCGCATCTTTTACACGTTATTCTGATAACTCTCCGGGAACTTTTTTTAGTATTATAAGGCAGTTTTGTTGATTTACTTTTTTTCTTGTTTCAGGTGAGTTGAATGCTTAATTATTTCATCAACTAAGAAAAATATGAGCAACAGTAATTAGCAATCATTTCTTCGCTGGTCGGTGTATCAAGGAAACATAAGGTATATTTTACTTCTTGTAGCAAATCATTCTTGAATACACAAATCATCTAACATACCCGTAATATGTTATTAAAAAAATCTCATAATATCCCGTTAAAACGTCATAATTATAAAACTTTTTAAATAATGCAGGTAAAAATGGAACAGCTTGGAATACTGAGCGCATAAAATATGGGAATAGTTAAGCTAGTTCTTCGTTTCATATAATACGTGCCTTGGTAGTCACACTTAAAGTTATATATGAACTGAACAAAGTAATTGAGAGATGCGATTTTTTTCTCTTGCGTCATACAAAAGGCGTCCTTTGTCTCTAGCTGAATAATTTCCCAGGGGTAGAATTTTTTGCAATATTTTCACTCGAAATCCAGGTCAGTATAAGTTAGTGCATCTTTTATAAATTAATTAATTTTTAAATAACATCATGTTAAGGGATAAATGTTATATATTTTTGAACTAGTGGGATTAACGACGATCCACTAGAATGCATAAACGATGCATATTTGAAAGGATTTTTTCACGTATTTTAAAATGTTAACTGACGTAAAAGAGTACTAATAATTTGTAATATTATTCATTTAGCGGAATTTATATTATTTAGTGGATCGGCTAGACAACCTGAAACCATGGAAAGAATACCCGAACACACTTTTTGTTGTTGTAAAACTCGTATATACACATAGTAAAATCGATCGATTCTGTCACTGTGGTCGATGTTCTAATAAAGCCGTATTTCGAGTCATTCATTATGAGCATATTATTTAGTGCGGTCTCTGATGAGTGCATTCGATTCACGTTTTGGTTTAAACACATTGGTGTGTCAAAAAGGTAGCAGTGTGACATGATACTGTCCATTATGTCAGTGCATTTTGTTTTTGTGTAAACATTTCTTACCAATATTATCGATTTTTACAGTTTACTTGGGTACGCAAAAACGCACTCAAAAACTTCGATAGCTTTCAGATTTTGAAGTGTACATATATTGTACATATAAATATTCTTTTTTAAAACTTGATATTTCAAGGATAAATATCCTTGTAGTAATCGTATCGCTTCATCATCATCAGCCTGTGTCCGTCCATTGTTGAACGTAGGCCTCCCGCATGAGTCTCCATCCTCTTCGATCCTCCGCCTTCCGCATCCAGGTCACTCCCGCTATTCTTCTTATATCGTCAGTCCATCTTGTAGGGGGTCGGCCAATGCTTCGTTTGCCAGTTCTTGGGCGCCATTCCAATACTTTTCTTCCCCATCGACCGTCGTCTCTTCGACAGATATGACCTGCCCATTGCCACTTGAGTGTGCCTATTCGTTGGGTAGCATCCACTACTTGAGTTCTTCTGCGTATTTCCTCGTTTCGGATTCTATCTTTTAGCGACACTCCGAGCATGGATCTCTCCATAGCACGCTGGGTGACTTTTATTTTATGGGTAAGACTTGCTGTCAGATTCCACGTCTCTGCGCCATAAGTTAATACAGGGAGGACGCATTGGTTAAACGCCTTAGTTTTAAGGCATTGCGGAATTTTCGCTTTAAAAAGTACATCGTATCGCTTATAGAATAGATTTCTAACTGTAATGAACGTAATTAATATAAGAGTTGCCTCCACTTCTTATTTACCTAATAACTTTAATGTTATAAGAAGCGGGTATCAACCTCTATAAAATATTTACATTAAAGTCTAGTAAAATTTTAAATCAATAAAAATACTCGCAATATACAGTCTATCCCGCATTGGACCATACCACGTCGAATTCCTCATTTTTACCTTTAAATTATGAAAATGAGTCGCGTACGTCTAACAGGGATGTCAAAAGAAAAGCTTTCGGGCTGCTTTAATATTATGAAAGCAATGATTAATAACCTGTTAAACAATTTTCAAAATAAAGTGATATTATTCATATTGACGGAACTTAAAGTACTTTTTTAAGATTGATTCGTTACTTTCAGTAACATACCTTTAGGCAACAAAGCCTTTTAGAAGTCATTCATTACAATAAAAATGATATTCACACAATTTTAAGAAACGTAAAATTGTGGTCTTACTCACAGAATAAACGTTTTTACCGTGCTATAAGAAACTTATTTTGAAAGAATATTTATAAAACAAAAACAATACAGGGATAACTGAAAAAGAACTCAAGTGGTGGATTACATCTAAATAATTAGCCATTTGAAATTGGTGGACAATTTTTCGGATGATTGAAATATAATGATAATGATAATGATTAACTACGAGTAGTAATACATTATCATCATCATCAGCCTGTATCCGTCCAATGTTGAACATAAGCCTCGCGCAGGAGTCTTCATCCTCTTTGATCCTCTGCCTTCCGGATACAAGCTACTCCTGCTATTCTTCTTATGTCCTCAGTCCATCGTGCAGGGGGTCGGCCAATGCTTCGTTTGCCAGTTCTTGGGCGCCAATCCAATAATTTTCTTCCCCATCGACCTTCGTCTCTTCGACAGATTTGTCCTGCCCATTGCCACTTGAGTGTACCTATTCGTTGGGTAGCATCCACTACTTAAGTTCTTCTGCGGATATTCTCGTTTCGGATTTTATATTTTACTGACACTCCGAGCATGGATCTCTCCATAGCACGTTGGGTGACCTTTATTTTATGAGTAAGACTTGCTGTAAGATTCCATTTAATAATATTCTCGTTAATCTTTAATATAAATTATGAATATAAAATAACATCATACAATAATTAATAATTTTTCATGATTCTATAGATCTTAAAATTGTTAAGTCGTTACTATAAAAACACATTAAATAATAATATCATATATTTAGTTCATCAAGTAGGTAATAATGTACAAGGTAAGACGTAACAACTCTAGATTATTACAAATAATGCCCGTAAACAGTGCGCTTCCTGAAAAGTAATTATGATAAGTACGCCGAAGTATCCCGTAACTGGAAATATGATAGCAGGAGAACATGATATTCCTGGGGTCTAGGAAATCAAATGGGGAAGAGGTGGGCGATTAAAACGGCTCTCGCTCTTCATATAAAGTGCCCCTTTGCTCCGTCCATTTACATTTACGGCCGGACGGCCATCGTAAACATTCGCCTGGTAATATCTCATATACCAAGATTTTATGAGACCCGAGGAGGTGGATGGATATCTCTTCACGAGCAAATCATCCAAGGATTACGTCTTAATTAATATTTGATAGAAGTGTGCGAGGGCGCCTCTGAGCTTAATGAGATTAAAAGTCACGTACTCGCTCGGAGATTTCATCAAGAATAGCGATCTGAAACAATATTCTTCAAATACCAAACCATTGACTTAAAATCACAATTGGAATTACATTTACGAGTTATTAAATACTCTTATGTATTCTTTACAACTAAGCCACTTCATCGCCACATGTTTGTAGCCAGCCCATGACACCATATCTTGAATATCTCCCAAAGTATCGAAAAATATCGATTCTTTTTGGTTTGTTAATATTTTTAAATATTCATAGATGTCGTTGTAAGAGAATCTGAATTAATTTTAAAATACATACATCTTTCGATTACTGCGAAGCGCGCACAGCTGCGCTTATGGCGATGTTCTACGTAGAGCGTACATGTGTGCTTACGGCGATCGTCGGGTACATAAAATTGTAAAATATATTATAGTATAATAATAAATATTTATTCAGCCACTAGTGCAATATTCAAAATTTTACCTACAATAATTACATACATTAACAGTATAGAAAGAAAATATAATTCAACATGTACACAAACCCCACATTATTATTATTGTACTACTCAGTATATATATAATCGTGTCGGAAACAACAGGGTCAGATCCTGTCTGCCCAGAAGTGGGCGACGTCGATGGCGTTACTTCTAGCCATCATCAGGTCTTCCTGGGTGCAGCCACTCGGGCACAGCGCACACTCCAGAAGGTGTGACAGGGTCTGCTCTACGCCGCAGTCGCATTCAGTCGGTCCGCTGTAAAACTGCCAGGCCCTCATTTGTGTCCTCGTCTTGCATACTCCGGTCCGAAGTCTGTTAAGGGACCTCCATATATTCCACCCTTGGTCATGTCCAGGGGCTAGGTCCTCTTTCGGGGCAATCCAAGTATTCCCCTCAGTTGCGCTTCTCCACATGTGAGGGGATCCTGTGCTCCACTACTCAGTAAGTGGAGCACAGGATCCCCTCTGGGTGGCCACGTGAAGGCGCATCCAGTTCCCCTCCAACCGTGAGTCCCATTATGCTAGTCACAGTTGGAGTCACGGTTGGAGGGGTCAATGAAAGCCTCAATGAATCTTTAGAATAGTAGAATAACATGAGCTCACGAGTATTATTTAAAAATGGTATTTTAACATGGATCACACTGAGCACTGTTTATTCATTTCTCACTAGAATATCGCGGTTTTGCCTTCAATAAATATTTCGTCAGTTCTCCACGTGTATAAAGATACTGTGGATACTAATGAGAGTGGAATAAATTTTTACACTTAAGAAGGTTGCTTCGTCGTTTACTTTAATACTTATGATATTTACTGTACGAATACGATATTTTTTTTATGAAAGTTTTTGTTTTTTATAATTACACAACTATTTGATTGAATAATCGCAAAACCTTGATAAAAAATATAATTGAGTCGAATATTCCGTTTCAGTTATGCGATGGCTCGGAAAAAAGCTGTTAACTAATTGGAGTAAACTTCTGTTTTATGCTACCTGTACATTTAGAAACGTGAGCAAAAGCACGAGGCAATATCAATGCAATGCTGAGCATTTTTTAATCCCGATATAAAACTTTTTTCACTTTGATCTGCAGCGCTTTTACACAAAATGAATATTTTAATCTCGTTTGAAACGTCGAGGGTTATAAGCGAGAAGCTTAAGTTCGACTGTCACACGATTAGTCGTTTGATTCGTATCCTAGTTTAAAATATAATATTTTTTTGATGCAAAGTTTTGATTTGATCATTGCGCGCTCGTCTCCTTAATCGGTTGTACTCCTTAAATACGTACTATAATTTATATATTAAGTAATCAATGTGCTATAAAAATTTAAATGTCAATCATGTGAATCATGTCAATATATTTATAATAGTTACACGAATGAATGAATACGAGTACATATTCCCGAGCGGCGTAGTCCAGCGATAAGAGCGTTTTTTGTCATTAACACTATCCAGCCACAATATGTGTGTAATCGCCAGGCCAAACGTTAAAGGCGGGTCACACAACATGTGTGCGATCTTTTCGCCAACGCTTAGTGGCCGACTGTTTACGCAGCTTTTGTTATGTTTTCCAATCGTTAGTGGTCGATCAAACAACATATGTGTTGTTTTTACTTTCGACCATAATTCACATATCTCAAACCTTTTCAGTGAGTGTCATATTTAATTTAATTTGAACACATGACGATAAAAAATTAAAATGAGCAGTTTTTGTAAATAAAATATAATAATGTGAGATTATACTTTATCTTGCTTGTTATAATTGTTATTTTTAAATTGGGAAAACGATGATCGTTTTTCTCGATGAATATTTAGATTGTATGCATTTAAATTTTATAAATTTGCTAGCAAAATGAGTATTTCCCAAAATATAAACTCGGTTTTTTATTTTATATTCCAATGCTATTTTTAGTTAAAATAAGTTGACGATATACGCTGATGCTTTGTCCGATATTCCCGATGACGCCGTGGAGATCGAAGACAGCGATGATGATGCAGGATGGATACATATAAACAAATAAACATATGCGTTTTTTTTTGTAAGCAATTCTTTAATAGTCGGCCTCCGGCATAAGTTTAATCGCATATCGCGCGGACTGGGTAGTGTTAAGACGCTGTCGGTTCAAATCCCGAATGAGCTTGATTTGTCAAAATTAATTTAACAAAATCTAAGCTCTCTGTAGGGTTGAGATGCCCCTTAAAGACAAAACAAAAATTGTCCAGGCCTCGGGAGCGTTGGACTGAATATCCAATTTCATTAAAAACCCTCAGGGTTTTGATCATCATTGAACACCCAAATATTTCTCTCATACTACAGCTGCAGTCTATGCAAGTTTGTGGACTCTTGACCTAGAGGCTCCCAATCTATGTTCTCATGTGATATAAAGGTGTTCTGGGACAAGGGGAGGTAGTCCTAGCACGGTCTTTGGCAATCGGGCTATCAGCTACGCTGCGCCAATGGCCTGGAACTCACTACCGGAAAGCATAAGAGAGCTTAAAGCGGAGGCATCCTTCAGAAGCAGACTCAAGACCCACATTTTTACTCAGAGAGGCAAAGAAGCGCTTTTGGAATGATCATTCGGTCATAAAAGAGCGCTATACAAATACTAATATAATAATAATAAGGCATACAGCTTACAGAACGAAATGTAAATTTCCGGTGTTCCTATGCTCCAAATATGGAACGGATATGGTATAATATATATTCCACTTGAGAGAAGCCCAGTTTCGACATGAGCTCCAAAAATTTATTTATCAAAGTAATTTCGTGGAGTCTTCTGTGTAGCGACTTCGGGACTGTTTAATAATTGTTTTTAATAATTGTTGTTGACGTTCTTCTTTTCTATTAATTTAGTACTTAATCATAAGTACATACCTATATTATATGCATTGTTTCTTCTACTTTCTTGTGCCTTAGAATTTATTTTTTGTGTTTGTTATTTTTATTGATTTATATTGATTATTCCATTACTTATGAACGCTATAAACTAACGTTTGTAATGTTTGTAAATTAAAAAAAAATGCATGTGATATTAAAAAATAATAAACGATATAATATCGTGATGACCGCATTAGCTTTGTAATTTATATTCTTCCTACTAATTTCGTACAGGAAAAAGGACCATATTATAGATTGCACGATACCCTCGAATTTATTGCATTGAAACATTATCTATCTACGACTTATTCTCTACATTTTCACAAAATATTCAAAATATGAAAATCAGAAAATAAATCCTTCTCGGTACATTGGATATTATTTAATAAAGCATTGCCCTATTGCGTCGATTTAAATAATAATAAAAAATCATTTTCAGATAAATTCTTCCCAGCCTCCTTTCAGTTTCGCCTAACCTCGTATACCTTCACCCTTTATAGGGCATTTCCGTTTCGCATGGTAAATCATCCCCTATGAATTGAATTGAAAAAATGTTCAACATTTTCTACCTTCTCCCCTATCCTGCCGCTTTCTACCTTATTCGAATAAGATTCTCGTCTCTCTCTTTCTCTCTCTCCTCCGTCTCTTCTTTGCTCTTATTTGATGTGTGCTAGGAAATTTTAAGGGATTCTCTCAATAAAATCACCGCTTATTTGGAATCGAATCAGGTGATGCGATGCGAGATTTCTGCGGTATGTTTTTTTTAAAGGTTTTTTTTCATCTGTCTTTCAGAATCGCCGCATAATTATTTTTATCGTATCTATTTCACAGAGAATGCTCTAAGTTATTTATATATTTACATGTCACGTACTTGTATTATTTGGTAATTGCATTTTTTAAATTCCTCTTACGTTAATAATATTTTTTTTACTCTTCCTTATTTCAGTAATAGTGTAACGCAAATCCTGTGGCAAATTATATTTTTATTCCAGTAAGTAAATATTTTTTATTAAATTAAAATAAATGATGATTTTAAAAGACACACCTTTTCATGAACATGTGTCAAAATATATTTCAACATGCCTAACATATAGACTTAAATAAATCATCGACGAATCGAACAAATATTTTTTAAGTTAATGTTATCATATATTTTTTATATTTTTTATGTAAACACATTCAGGAGAATACCGGCAGATGGTAATAGTAATTCTAAAGTATTATCTGTATAATTTATGCTTACCATGGTGCATATGATTAAGAGCTGCATGTGGAGTGTCGATCCGCCAACATCATAGACTACAGCCCGAGATTTACGCATCAGCCTTTATTATTACAGGAATTTACTATGAATAGGTGGTCTTCACGGGACGACTTTCGTCTACCACCAATTTTGATTGATTGGCTTTGACTAGCATTTTACGGGTGAGGGATCAAGTTCGCACCAACCGCGGGTAATTTTAGAGCTCAGAAATCGACATTTGGCTTTCAAAGCAAACGCTTTAATTATTGAGCTATACCTGCCGGCAAATATATTTCCTGCTGTATTGTGGCTTTTGGAATTAACTGTGTGTGGCGAATTCTCTCGTACCATTATTTCGACCGCCATTGCAGCGGTCTTCTTCAGAGATTATGACTTTGTGCCATGTGTATAATAATATTTTTTTTTTTTTTTTTTTTTTAATTTTTAATAGAATATTATTTTATTATTTCAATATTCTAATCCACTTTTATAGATCATTGACTATATAACAATATTATTATTACTTAAATATACATATACTATACATAAAATTCCTTTTTCAACGCGTCAATCCAAGCACAAAAATAACGGCAGAAGCGGGATGCGAACCGCGGACCTTGGAAACCAACTATGCCCAGGTATTCATACCGCTCAGCGAACCGCGCCATTACTATGCCCAGACTGACTTGCGGTTAAACTAGTATTTATATCACTGCCATCATCGTACGACAGATGTCGCCATAGTATATATTCAAAGTATGTATATTTTTATTATTATTCTATCAGTCTTCATTTATTCACAAGCTTAATATTATTACTTTCCGGCAGTCTATTTATTTTAGTAAGTACCACTCGGGTCTCGAACCAAACTATAGACTGAATGGATGAGAAACGACTACTTATAGTTCCGACTCGGACTTTATAACCAATCATTTTACTTGTGTTACTGATGGATAATTTTACCTTCTTGATATTGTCTCAAGGAGACATTATTATATTAATTTTTTTTTTTTTAATTTTTATTAGAATATTATTTTATTATTTCAATATTCTAATCCACTTTTATAGATCATTGACTATATTACAATATTATTATTACTTAAATATACATATACTATACATAAAATTCCTTTTTCAACGCGTCAATCCAAGCACAAAAATAACGGCAGAAGCGGGATGCGAACCGCGGACCTTGGAAACCAACTATGCCCAGGTATTCATACCGCTCGGCGAACCGCGCCATTACTATGCCCAGACTGACTTGCGGTGAAACTAGTATTTATATCACTGCCATCATCGTACGACAGATGTCGCCATAGTATATATTCAAAGTATGTATATTTTTATTATTATTCTATCAGTCTTCATTTATTCACAAGCTTAATATTATTACTTTCCGGCAGTCTATTTATTTTAGTAAGTACCACTCGGGTCTCGAACCAAACTATAGACTGAATGGATGAGAAACGACTACTTATAGTTCCGACTCGGACTTTATAACCAATCATTTAAGGAATTTTATGTATAGTATATGTATATATATGAATACCTGGGCATAGTTGGTTTCCAAGGTCCGCGGTTCGCATCCCGCTTCTGCCGTTATTTTTGTGCTTGGATTGACGCGTTGAAAAAGGAATTTTATGTATAGTATATGTATATTTAAGTAATAATAATAATTTTATTTACAAAATTGATAAACTAAAGTTATTTACTTTTATTTCATTTATTTTATATTTATTTTGTATTATTACTAGTATATACAGTACATTTAATGAAATATATAATATTTGTGTTATTTTTATTTTCAGTGTACACTTTGACAGGCTTTTCTTCTTTCCATATTGATTACCTTAAACAATCTTTTCTCACAGTCCATGGTTGTGTTTCGCTTCACGAAAAATTTGTTGACTTTTTCGTGTAAATAAACATAACCTAAAATAAGTTATCTATTGAACATGGTTGTGTTTTTTTAGTTTAATTTATTATGTAATTCAATACTTAAAAAAATATTTTACAGCCTAATCGGATAATACTCTAATCCTTCGTAGTTGATTCTTTTTTTTTTGAAGGCTATATTTGAGTATTGAAACGTTTCTCGCCGAAACGTGACAATAGGCGTTAGAGTCTGGCCCGCCCGGACCGCGTGATGAAATATTGCACCGAGAGAATCGATCTACCTTCCAGCTCTCAGTAGCACACCCGGGAATAAACACCCCCGGGATTTCCTGCCGCTCTGATACCTATTTATTTGAATCTTCTGTGATAATCACATTTGATGTACAAATATTTTTAATGTACATAAATCAATGTATTATCTGCTATTCATGGCATTCTAATGTTGTTTTCACATCATATTAGCGCTATAAATTAGTTCATTTGTAATACTTTCCTGAAACAATCGTTTGGTTATCAGCCTCTCTGTGGTAGAGGAATACCCTCCCGTGAATTAAATACGTCCGCAATATAATGGTGTTCGTCAGAAATCTTTTTTCGAATGCCTAAATTATAATTATTTTTAATACACAACATCCCAAAATGGCAAAATATTATATTTTGAGTATAATCTAGCATAGAAATTGAGAATCTGTAGTGGAAGAATAGACCTTTGAATATACCTTCAAGAATTTCTGTCCCACTGATACTTTTTTGTTTGATTCTGACATCCTCCTCTTTATGGAAGAAACGACTTCACGTCGCCCGGATAGTTATCGGATCGCGTGGTGGAAGTATGAGGAGCAGATTAAAACACACAGACATTTTCCGATGCATATTGACATATATTTTCGATAAAAACTTGGTTTCCCGATCAACCGTAATATTACTTTCGCCTCGGTCGATCGGGATTTCACTCACGACTGAGCGCGCTACCAGTCAGTATGGGCTCTATCATGCTGATATCACAATAATGCTTCTAACCTCAGTTCTAATTCATTGAGTAATATCAGTCCGCTATATATGCGAATAATTAAATACCTTTGAAGTTTTTTGCTATCATAATACTCAATTATTTATCAATTATGAAATGCGTTCCACCCAGGTGTTTCTTCATGTCAGGGAAGAGATGGTAGTCACTTGGGGCTAAGTCCGGGCTGTTTGACAATAACCCATGTACGTAAAATTTATATTGAATGTTGGATAATGAACTACTTTTAACTTAGTATTGATATTTTTACTAGGTCGATTATTACAACTAGTGAAAAGTATACATATCAGATATAGATAAAATAATTTGTAGAATTTATCCCACAATATATTTGTAGAAGACATGTTGTAGCCACGTCGAATGGCCAACAATTCATATCCACCTTTTCACCCACTCTGCTTTATATTTAGCCAACACTCACTTTACTAACTGACTTCAAAATGGCCATTCGAAAAAATCATAATAAATACAGTTTGCCACGCCTTTAATAATTTAACCTGTAGTATAATAATATACAGTAAGTAAAATAAATGAACAACAAAAAGAATAAGATGTTCAGATTAACTTGTAATGAGGGTATCTTAAAGATTCTCCATAATCTTCAAAGGTTGGTAATTCATTAAAAATTGACTCGGCGAGCTTTGATATTTGGTACAATTTCATATTCAATTATGCGCTTGGTCTTAAAGCGTAAAATACCCAAAAGCTTTTGTCGCCAAGTTTTCTGGGACCCTCTTGGTCCAATTAGCTGGAATACGGACTCATAATGAAACGAAGAATTGAATTTTTCATGACGTCAAAAGCTTTTCAGGACAGTCCGTTTCGACCCCCCGCTCTTCCACCCACCGTGTTAATAACCTTCATTAACCTTTAGCTTTTTCTCTTTCTGCACAGACTGACTGAAACTCCTTTGAAATTATCCTCGGGGGGTATTGCAGGATTTGATACCTTAATAAGAATATTCTAAGCTTAAATAATGGATCTTTAAATGTGAAATAGTTATTTTAATACAGTCCATAACTAAATGTTCCAAATTGAATTAATCAAACCTGCTTTAAAAATTAAAACACTTTAACACTATCAAGCAATGTAATGAGAATTTTCTTGCAGTGATTTTAAAGCTAGTATTGTTTAGTTCTAATTTAACCGTAATTAAGTTTGCCGTTTATAAATACTATACAGTTATAATTATTATGCTTTTATAACGAATAATATGTTATATTATCCACTCATGCTAATGTTGAGAAATATTAGTTTATTTGGATTGCTGATAATGAGTTGTTAAGCGTGTTAGGAAGTGATCAATGGAAAAACACGGACATTCCGAACATAGAAATAAAAGAAACGAGATGGCGGCATAATGTCACGGGGAAAATCAGTAAGTAAGTTAGATTAATATTTAAACAGTATTGAAGATTGAATGATTGACGGAATATTTACAAGAGATTTGAGGTAAATTGGTTAATGAGGGATTATATTTATTGGCAAGTTCTAGAAATTATTTTAGAATAATGATAGGTTATATATATATATGAAGATTGATCAGCTTGTGAAGGCGGTCGAGAGAGAAGAGAGTTGGACCATATTGTCGTCTCCTTATGTAGAGCCAGCTCACGCATACATAGAGAAATTCGAAATAGTTATTGAAGCGACCTCTCATGACGGTGATTCTAACGACATGTATGGGACATACAAGGCAAACATTAAAATACAACACATATATACAGAAATTGGTATAATTGATAAAACAGAAGTCCGCCATATTTCCATTTTAAAATTAAAAAAAAAATTACAAGTATCTTTATGTACGTAAACATGCTGCGTTATTTTTTTACAATATGTACATATAAATTACACGGATTTATTATTTCTATGTTATACTTTTATATTAGCTGTATTATGTTTTCAAGTATCAGGCAATCATAAAATGTTTCGGCTTGTATTTTCGTTACTTTTTCTTCGGAGTAAACAGCCGCAGTAACCAGATATTACATAATAATATTATTACTACGGTATACCATTTTGACCAGTAGAGCAACCGTGTTTTTATACTATAAAAAATATTTTTGATAAATAAAAGATGCAAATCCACACAAACTAGATCATTATATTTGTGTAATATTATAAGCATTTTAGAAACGCAACGAATACTAAATCGCGCTTTTAAAGCGGCTTTCTGCGTTTCGCGTATTAAGTCTAAATTATTGATATTTGCCGGCGGGTAAAACACAGTGATTAAAGAGTTTGCTAAGGAAGCCGAAGGTCGTGATTTGATTCTCGACGGAGATTAAAAATATATATTTAATCGATTTTTGAGTTCTAAAATACCACGGTTGGTGTGAATTTGATGCCTCGTGCCCATTCATTTTGAATTCCCGTAATAATAAGGATAATGCGTGAATATCGGACTGTAGTCTATGACGTTGACGAAACAACAATACACATGCAGCGCTTAGCCATATGCAGTATGGTAAGCGATACAATTCCACAGATGAGACTTCAGAATCACTATCACCATCTGTAAATATTCTTTTTTTTTATTTACAAAAAAAAATCTGCTATCTCTCTTAAACAAATAGTACCTTTAGATTATCGCCATGATCCTTCAGCAAGAAATGTTTATTTTTTGGCCTAAATATAATACATATTGAACGCACTAGACGAGTTTTAGCGGTAAATTGACATCACTTAGTGTTGAAAATCTACCAGGGTCGCAGAAAGTTTGTTCAGTATAATATTGCCCACTTGAAGGTAAATGGACGGCCTCGGCCTTCGTCGGTAAGTGTGAATTGTGATTACTTCACCCCCTCAAGTTTCTGCTTTCCTAGTATGTTGGGATTGGCGTATTTTGTAGCTCAGCTTTCCTAGGCCACTGGAGCAATTTTATCGATCCCGACAAGGAAAACGTCAATGAGTAAATGAAGTAATGGATTTATATGCATATATTCGTTTTTTTAATATATTTTAAACCGTTACTGTAGATAAGTGATTATCAAATTGTTTTAGATTGCGGAATTCACTTGGAAATTTCATATTTTCGTATAGTTTGATTTTTTGCCTTAACCATATATATCACGTCAACCTTTTTATGCCTAGCGGCCACTTTTGACTATTTTTCATGGTAAAATTTCCCTACCGCCCACCAACCTCGCTATATTTCAATTCAGTATATGGGTGGAAAAAATTGTAGAAGATTGTAGAAGATTTGAAAATCTACAAAAATCGCCCACCGCCCACCACGGAAGCCCGTATCGCCCACTAGTGGGCGGTACGGACCAGGTTGACGACCCGTGATATATATGATAACAAAATATACATGTATATCTGAGATAAAAAAAAAAAATTTTAATCTATTATTGAGGTCTAAAATACTCTGGGTGCTTTGAATTTAATCCCTCCCCCGTAAAATTCCTGTCATAGCCTATTTATTAAAATTGGTGGTAGACGAAAGTCGGCTCGTGAAGACCACCCATTAATAGTAAATTCCTGTAATAATATCCCATAATAAGGATAATGTGTGAGTCTTGGGCTGTAGTCTTTGGACGTTGGCGGTTCCACATGCAGAGCTTAGCCATATGCACCATGGTAAACGTCATAGAATTCCACAGATGACACTTCATAATTACTATCACCACCTGTCAGTATTCTCCTGTATGTGTTTACATAAATATAAAACAACTCTAATTTACTTATTAGATAATAGATATGTTTTTTCACTTATAGAGGTTGTCTGTTTATAAAGATCGAAAATAATTAATGATATTATATTTTGTTCAATGTTTTCATCATTCACTTTGAGATCCATTATAAATAATATTTTTTTATTTATCTACCTTTTTTACATTGAACACGTTGATTATGGCCTCTGTTTAGAAGATAAAGATTTTCTGTTAATAATAAACTAAACATCTGTGGTATCTACGGTATTCTCTTGTATGTACTTACATAAAAAAATTGACTACAAGTGTCAACTTGTGCACCAATTCTGCAAATTGTATCGTGCAAATAGCTGGTGGTTTTGTGCAGAGTTTGCTTGCAAACAGTCTATGAATTATTGAATATTGCGCCAATCAATGATGAGGGCAAACGTTCATCCGAATGTGATCGTGTTCGAAATTAAATAATGACGTTAATGTTGGTACTGCAGTAGATTAACCTGTTTACCTGACTTGCGAGTTGAAACCGAATACGTAATTCGGCAAACTATGCTTCTGTCTGTTGGATTTTGAACTGTATGTCAAAGGATCGACTGCCACAAATAATAGCTGAAAATAAAATGCTGAAATTATATAACGAATCACTTTGTTTTTAATATATTTTAAAAGTATATGAAATTCTTATTTTTATTAAATGCCCTGAATATTTCGTTAATGTCAAAAAAGTCTTTGAGACATGGTGCTAAACTGACAAAGGCTGTAGAGGATACAGCACAGAGCAAAACGAGATGCAAGGTTTTACAATCCAATCCCTATGATTTGTAATAGTTTTACTGTAAATCAATCTATATATTAACATCCTCCTTTCTTTCAAAAGGTTGTTATTCAGTCGCGTAGTAGCAAGACAGGGATAACACACAAACTTTTTTTGAAACACATTGACATATATTTACGATAAACTTTACAAAATTATGGCCCGGACCTAATCACAGCATTCGGCCAGGCCAAAATACAATGTGCTCTCGCCGATGATCGTCACACAACTCCCGTGCGCTCGTGATGGGCTGTCGCCCAGCCCCACAAGCGGGGGTCTATATAACTATCGTCACACCCGTAACCGGACTTTAAATGGCACATCATGATCGACAAGCGAACGGAAATAAGAGACGAAAGATTGTATATATTTATTGTATATCGACGTCTTTATTTTTATATTTACGGTAACTATCCATTCAATTAATTTAATTCCGAACATTACCCAACTCTTTTTCTTCTAGGGATGCTTTCTTTCCATTCGCTAGTCCCGGAGGAAGATTGCTGCACTCAAACATTCATTCCTTCTTCTTCGCGGTTCAATTCACAACCCCGGGATTCTTGAATGTTTTAACTTCTATGTTCCAGATAGGTACACCCGTGCTCGTAGCCATCCATTGTTTTTTTGTCCCAGTCGATGCTTGTGGAGCTTCAAGCACTCAATTTGGTACAACGGCAATGTCGCTCCTAAATGGCCTACCAGCACACCTCGATCTTTTTCTTACATCCTTTTCCTCTTTTGTCGATTGTATTGTTCTCCTTGATCTCTGTGATCTTTAACACGTGTCATCTTCTTATTCTTTTGTGTTATTTTTATTTTTTATTATCTTCTCTATATATTGAATATTTATGTATACTCTATGTTTCTTAATATTTGTACATTGGAATTTCGATTCTGTGAAATAAATAAATAAATTAATTAATACACTAAGTGGTAATGTATCTTAACCAGTGTTCCGGGAAGTAAAGGTGTTGATTCAAATGATCTGCAAAGTATAAGATTGAGTCCATTTTTACGGTGCATTATTTGCTTTTCTCACGTATTTCATGGTCAGAAACGGGTTACCAAAGAAGGCTTTTCGATACACCCTGTAGCATGCTAACTTCAGCCCTTAGACTGACGTCTATTTGACAACTCATACACCTAAAATCACGGGAAGACCTTCAGCTACTCTGCTTTTTGCGTTCGTCCAGTAACGGGTCCCTATCTGAGTCTCCAAAAACAGGACGGGAAAAAGAGGGTTTCACCAACCGTGTTCCCAAGAAATAGTTATATCCACGATGATTTTTGTGCTCCGCGAAATGACCTGTTAAATCACAAGATCAGTATTTCAATAAATAACACATGATACGTTTCTTTACTTCCGTATATTAAAAGTATGTGGTTATAATATTTCAGTTTTTGCTATTAATTTCCTGCATGAATTTACACAAAAAGCGCACACATTTCTTGCAGAATAATGTACATATTGTAACGAAGTATTTTATCTGTTAACCTGAAAGCCTCTCTATAATGTCATTTTTCAATTTAATTACATTTAAGCTCCCCTTTCTGCGAGCTCAGTACTCACGATGTACACATATGAATGAGGGTTCGAAGTATCGCATGCCATTCCATTATTTCTTCTACATTGTTCATTGTTTGCATTAATGGGGTGACTTTTTAGCCCATCGTTATTCCTATGTAAATACTTACACATTTCGCAGTACCATACGTGTAATATACGCATACGTGACATATTTTTCGAACGGCTTAACATACTGATGCGCTCAATCGTTATGAAAACTGTCCAGGGTTCAACTTCTTGTGAACCTAACTTATGCATCATGAGTATACTATAAAATACTTTATCTCGATAAGGCTAATTTCCAATTGATATCAGCTTGATATTGCTCTTTTAGGCCGTTACCGAAAAGCCTCGAAAAACGATCTTTTGTCTCCTATTTTTGTTCGCTCACCTGACATGCACATCTAATAATGTTAGTTTTAATTAAATATAAAATTACTCGGCGTTTGCGTACGCCATTTTATTTGTTATGACAGTTGCTCAATTTTATGTTGGTTCAACTGTCATCTTTAATTTGTTGTTTGCCGTGATTTTCTTGGTGGCGTTGCATGTCACAGTGTTTCGGCAGTCGTCAGTCAAGTCCCGTTCGACCGAGACGGAATTAACATCATGTTACGGTCGAAAGGGGAAATCAAGCAAATAAATGCGAATTGTGCTTCATATACAAGTTCTTTTGCTTGGTAATCTGCTCCTGCATCCTTCCTCCAGGCGGCCACGTGACGAACCCGCACTTGTCTTTCTTTTTAAAGAGCAGGGATGTCACAATCTATGGAATGTAGACGTCCTTTCATTTTGTTACGT
The DNA here is from genome assembly GCA_022606575.1 of Glossosoma conforme. Classification (NCBI taxonomy): domain Eukaryota; kingdom Metazoa; phylum Arthropoda; class Insecta; order Trichoptera; family Glossosomatidae; genus Glossosoma; species Glossosoma conforme. Next base: position 722,004 of record JAGTXR010000206.1, on the reverse strand, counting down.
CTTTTTTAACACTATTATTACAGACATTGTCATTCCGAATATTTGCTAATACGAGTATGTTTATGGCCGCTTAAATACATTGTTCACATACGAGTATGTAGCCTTAATTATTATATTATCACAACTATCGGTGTTATTTTCCTGTATCTGTTCTACAACAGGCTGATTTTTGTTCAATATGGTATCTTGATGGCTTGACTTTCAGTCCATTGGTAATCCCGATGTAATCCCACCATACTCTTCCGCATGCTCCATCAGAGTTTTACACGGTTTCCAGGGGAACCGGATGGATTTACCCAGCTGATTAACTGAAACAATGGCCTCAAATCCGCCCCGGTCAAGCCCGGCTTTGATAAACGTATCGCGGAATGATTTGTGGCGCGGATAAAATACGACCCTCATGCAAAAATATTTACCTCCTCTCTTTTTATGTTCTCCTGATACTATGAAAAAAAAATACGTTTTATGAAATATACGAGCATATAGCCACCACGAATTAAAGCCAAAGCAAATGGGATATTTTGTGAGGCTAATCATTTATTATTTCAAATAAAACTTTTATAATTGAGCGTACCATGTTACTCTATTAACTAAACCTTCATCAAAAATCATTGATGTCTATATTATTGTGTCTGTGCGTAGTTACCGTTTTTGAATTGATCGAATCGGTTCAAAAAAGTTTTGTCAAAATTTTGTCAAACGTAAATTTTTTGGATCACATACGTAAGTTTGGTTCAATTAGTCATTTTCTACAGCTACCACGGCCGTAGCCCCTCCAAAATCAAATAATTTATCCCATAACCGACATATGTACTTCATTTATGTGTTATTTATTACAGTTAATATATTATGATGTCGACCAAATATGTGTTTGTAAAACTAGAGTTTATTAATATTTAGCATTATATTTATATAATCGTGTCGGAAACAACAGGGTCAGATCCTGTATGCTCAGAAGTGGGCGACGTGGATGGCGTTACTCTTGACCATCATCAGGTCGTCCTGGGTGCAGCTACTCGTACACAGCGCACACTCCAGAAGGTGTGACAGGGTCTGCTCCTCGCCGCAGTCACATTCAGTCGTTCCGCTGTACAACTGCCAGGCTTTCATTTGTCTTGCATACTCCAGTATTAAATTGTTTGTAGTTTATTTAATAAATTCTTACACTAATTTAGATTTTGTTAACATAATTATATACACCGCTAAATTTATAAATAGGCTAAAAGTGGTTTTGAATTATCTTTTGAATTAAAACTCTTTGTTGGTAAACGCATAATAGTTGATGGATGATGACGATCATCATTATAACATTCATTAATTTACTCTATTTTTATAACTACTCGGTATTCTTTTTTTTTCCCAGAATTTGCACAAACATTCCTCTCAGTTTTCCACTAATTTGATTCACCGTAGCGTTTCCCATCCGATGCTCTCGGCTTGTTTGACGAGCACTTGCACATACCGGCAGATAACATGTTTGGTGCTGTAACATGTTTTGCAATGAACCATATTTTCCCGGAACTCGTTGTTTTGTTTCCCAGCTGGTAGTTTTTTTATTCATATTTTTTATTGCAAGCTCCCAGCGTAGAATTCAGCAACGCAAGAAGATACACTGTAAAAATGATGACTTTTTATCGTTTCATCATCATACGAGTAAATATCTGTTATTGTTAAAACCTTTCCTGGTAGAGTTTCTTTTGAATAGCACTTCATATTTTGAAACAAGCATATTCTTTATCAACATAATGTATTTTGATTTAATGAAAAAATGGCATACTATAAAATACACCCATACCTCGCTATACAGCTGCTCTTTATACGGCAATTCGCTATAACGGACCTCTTCAATTAAGGCACGTTTTCGATTTTCGGCCTAAAATTATGGGGAAAATGGACTAACCATTTATTATATGGATTTAGGACAATAACAAACGGAGAATGCCAATGAGTCGAATGACTTTCCAGGAAAAAAACTGTTTGAATTTGTATTTGAATAATTGATTCCTCGAACGGCTTTTCGCTTTGCGGCCAAGTTTAGTGAAACGCTGCAACGCTTAGTTAGTCGGAAGTGCAGGATATATTCTCAATAATAATTTCATCATAATTATCTTTTGTATCTTCTTGTTTACATGCGGGAGGCCTACATACTTGTACTTCCGGCATGGAGTCTTTATTCCTATCGTCAACTTTCGCAAACTAGCCTGCTCTTACATTTTTCTGGTGTTGCCTGTCCACCAACCGTTGCTATTTCTTTGGCGCTTTTATATTCCTTTAATTCCCATCTAACATCTATTTCGAATATTTATACCGCCCATTGCCCATTCTTTTTCAAGAATATATTACTCGAGTTCTTCTTGGTCTCTTTTCATATGTTATATTTTTAAAATTCCATGTTTCTTCCATAAATTCACTCAAAGCTCTCAATAGCTCTGAGCTATTGAATTAAAAAAACACAATACATTGCATTACACATAAGTCACGAAGATATTCGCCGTGTTTTTGATCTTATACGATTATTTTAGCAATTTCGTAGTTTTGCATTCAATATTGAATTAATTGATAATGCCAAGTGATCCAGAAGTAAATCGCATTTAACTACTTTTTAGGTGAACTGTTGATTTTTTTTTATTTGGTTTGCAGTCACTCCCACGGTAAGCAACTTTTTTAACAAAATTATTTAAGAAATATCATCATACTTATTTAATATCGTTTCTTTAACTAACTACCTGCACTTTGAAAACTTTTTCAAGAATTCAGTACCTACTGAGATATAAGTTTCAATGTACGAGTATGTAATTTCATATCTGGTCTCGTTTTGTTTTCATATTTGCTCTCCCTTTGGATGCTCAGATTCTACGCCACTTCAAAACAACCATCGGTATGTGTAGTTATGTTTTTCAAACAACGGTTTCCAAGTATGCACACATATATGGTGCAATTCCGTATGTTATTTGAAGTTTTTCTCTTACACAATTCCTCCCGGTATTGCCGTGTTTTTCGCTTGCAAAATATATAAAAATTTCAGTATTGTTTCAGTCTTTTTTTTAGTCAGCGAGCGTATGGAATAAAAATATTTTTCAGAACAAGAGACGTAATATTTTATATAGCATCGTGAGATTTTATGCATCCAAACGAATTTGTATTTGACTGTTTTCTTGGTGGAAATTAATTATTAAGTCTGAATTTATATCATTATCGTACCTTGCCGTTTAAAGTTTTAATGTAAATGTTGTATTTTTTTCTTTTAAACGAAGAAACATTAAAATTTAAACGAAAATTATTCGCAAATTATTTCATTTCGGATTTAAGAATAGCAAAATATTTTCGCCTTAATTTACTGTCGCGCCGGTTCGCGCACAGTTTATTTTGTGAATTTTAAATCGAATAAATTTTCGGTAATCTGGGATCGAAAGAATAATTTAACTTTTCACAAAATGAAGCCACCAAAAACGGAGAGAAAGAATGAAAGTTTAACGAACTTTTTGTCTCTTTTATCTTGCAAGTTAGCAAGATACGCTTGATGTACCAGGAGCGCATAGTACGCGAAGAGGTAGACAACTTATTTTGATCGCGCCGGTTAGGTTCTGGTAAGCGAATGTAATATTTCAACAATGACTGCAAACTATAATATAATCATCCACCTCTAGTTTCTGAGCTACTGGTAGTTTTCTTTTTTGTGAATTATTTTTGCTCCTATAATTAAACATTATTTGTTCATAATTTATTCGCTGAAAGTTTCCGCAAAAATTGTGAAAGCAAAAAGTTCTAGCAATATTTTTAGGAATAAAAGTGAGTTAGCTCCTCATATCAAAAATCCATCGAATTCAATCTGCAAACGTTGTTTTTTCCCCAGCGTTGTCTGTTCAAGGAAATACTTTAACGTTAACTTTATTATATAATTAAATGCTAAATTATACTCTTTTGGGTATATATACTCTATCTATTGCACATAATTTTGACCCTTTAACTGTATCAATTCATAAATAAACGAATTTATTTATTGTATAAGCTTTGAGTTCCTGTAGTGGGGATATCATATTTGTGATTAGATTGGATGGTGATTCCAAAAATTTTATCATCTACAATAATTCTGAAGTACCAGGGGCGCATAGAATGCGAGGAGGTCGACGGCTTATTTTGATATCTGGCTGAGTACGTCGTAGTGAGCAAAGTTAATCTTTCAACGCTGGCAAACTATAATCCCCTACCTCTTCTAGTTTCTGCGCTCCCGTTAGCCGGCGCTAGTCTCCTGTAAACTTTTCACGGGGAAAATCGTCTTTGGAAAACTTTGCTAAGTCTCTGCTTCACTTATTTTGGCTTTACCGAAACTTCTCCCTTAGCCAGGAATCTTCCAATTTAAAACAATTTAATGTGGCATTTTATTAACTTCCCGCGTGATACATATTAAACCATGCAACACCAATTCAGGACTTTAGGACAGTGACATTTTTAACTTGTTCAAAGAAAGAAAAAAAATATCTATGTTATCACTTTTTAATACTGTTAGTAAGTGAGCACCGTCTCTTGACCCTTCTCCGAAGTTAATCATCATTGGGCGCATATATTACTTGGATAGGTTACCGCTGGGGAATACAGTGTATTGTTGATTGCGTTGACTGGCATGACTAACAAAATACATATAAAATACTTCAAGAGTATCTTTATAAAAGCTAACTGAAATTTTGATGTTGCTTAAACGTTATATATTAAATGTTGACTTGCCAAGGTTTTTAGACTACAGTCGGGAATTCACGCAGCGTCAACAAATAATAGCGTTTTTTTCCTATGGCAATCACTATGTTCCCTTTATTCTGTAGTTTTTGTTAATTTATCACTTTGCCGCGTGTATAGCAATTCTTTGTGATCATTAAGGGCTTTTAAGAAGGCAAATTAGGGCCTCTTTGGTATATCTTTTCTTGTAAAGTGTACCTTTAGTAACTTTCTCCACACTTCGTTTATCTCTCAAAATTTAAAACGCGCCTTCAAGTATTACCATCTGATGGATTCTCCTTCTTTTGATCTCTCTTTAATGTCATCGGGCGTTCCTTTCATCTCACATTCGTTTCAGACTCTAAAGAAAATTGAGTTTTAACGTAGTAGAGTAACGGATCTTTTACAAATTTGCCTTTGGAGAACTAGAATAAAAATAATTTGTGTTTTTATTTTATACTTATAAGACGCGTACGAAAAAAAATTAGCAAAACATATTAGTTTAATACTATTATATAATTTATATTAGTGTCGTTGACCATTTTATTTTACATACAATTTTTCATGTAAAATAAAAGCATAATATTTTTGAGTTGAACTACCTTTTAAGACAAAACGATTCATGCCTCGGAAACGTAGGGCTAATCATCAAATTTCCGTAAAAAAACACTCAAAAATATGCCTCGGATACTATAGTTTCCCCTTCTCGGAGTATCGAAAGTACTCGCACTTCTGCTCTGGAGATTGTCAGAAACCGTATATATTCTCAAGTGGACCTTCAGGTGCAGATACAAGCATATCCTGGAACGAGGAATGGACAGTGGTAACTGACAGGACTAAGTGGCGGAAATTTGTGGTGATTACGACTTCCAGGTGTAGAACAGATATGGGAAGAAGAGTGCTTAACTAATACAGTTGGTTATTGTAAATAATAATTATTCATTATAAACTAGTAAGTCATAAATACGAGTATAATAACTTCTGATCTAACCATATGGGTGCCATGAGCCCATATATAGATCCGCTGTGGTATGCCCGCCAGTGCCGTGAGCACACCGGTGTGATATAAAACTGTGTATCTTCGGTCAATAATATAGCTTGGGTCTATAGCTACATCTATCGTCTGCCCAGGTTAGGGGTTCAAATCTTCGATAATCCACGAGGCGTTGCATAGATCTATTCAGGGTTTTGGCATCCAAAAGGTTAAGTGGAAATTATAATACATTATAGACTTATTTTTATACATATACTTTAGAAGTATAATTCTAGCAAGTAAAAATGTATAAACACGCAAACGTAAAAAGATTTTATAGTATCTTTTCATTACTTTTAAGATTTTATTGGTTTAGTTGAAAAGCCGAAAAAGTATCAGGACCACATGTGGCGATCGAGATGTATGGCCAGTCGAAACACGGAGCTTTATCGCAGAAAGAAGATGGCAGAGGTAGTTGTGTATCGTCTAACTTGGAATTCTTCCAGTGCTCTTACCCTCACATACTCGTACGTTGAAGGATTGCTACCCCGAATGTAACGCATGGACGCCAAACTCTTGTTTTTCTTCTTTGGGGCCCTAAAAAAACACTCAAAGATAAAAGTTTGACCTCTCGGTTTAATTACAAGTTGTGGTTCCGCTGGGTCGTGTTGATGTTGAACAAAGATGCCCTGTAAATGGTCTCTTAAGTAGACTTTGGTTTTATATTTAACATTTAAAAAAAAACAGTAATACACGTTTTCTTTTTGGAAGATATGCTTCTTAATCATAACTGATTTTTTAAAACGCTTATTATTTCAATGTAATGATTTTTAAAGCAATTACTTAAAAATCTTTTTAACAAAATTCCGTTGTTAAGTACAGAATCGTTAATAAATATTTATTTATTTTCCTTGTTTTTACATGGATCACGTAAGATAAGTTCTCTGTCAAGGAGACTGCAGCTTCGACTAACTCGTAGCCTTTCTCAATCCATCACTTGTTAAAAGATAACTGATATCTCTTAACAGTATTCGTTAATATATTATAGAGAATACCTAAAATCTTTACTTTGTAGTTTATTATATTTAAAGAGATATTGATGGTTATTAGAAGCAATGTGTAAAAGATACACATCACAGGAAAGTAAAGGTTAACAATAGATCAAAAAAATCTTATTTTGTTTGCAAAATACACATTGTTCAATAAACGTTCTTGTATATAATAAATTGCATTTCGATTCAGTCGTAAATTTCTATCTGTATATGAATTATTTTTGGTGGTGTCTCTTCAAATAACAAACACGATTCGGTGAATTATTAATACCAAACGTTGGCATCAAACGTACGGGAGCAAATATTGAAATTATCTACATATGAATTAAACAATCAGTAGTTGTTGGCGGGTACCAAGGTAGGCATAAGCCCTGGCTTAATTAACTATCGGATTTCATGAAACGCCAAACATTCAATAACGACCAATAATTATAGGTAATAGACACGATATGAAGGTACTGATAGTGCATGATGTATCAAATATCACATCAAAATACTGAGTGTATTGGTAATCGAATGACGTATGGTGAGTTTTTTAAATATAATAAATACATACAAGAGAATACCGACAGATGCTGATAGTAATTCTGAAGTAAAGCAGGGAATAATACGATAGGGAGACGGATAGTGTTGCAAGGTTGAAGATGATCATTATTTAGGTATTGTTTTTATTAACTATTACTTGTATGTAATATTAATTTAACTCTTTTAGATATTTACTTTATTATTTAACGGAAATATTTATCTCGTAAACAGAGGCCATACTCAATGACTCAACGTGTTCCGTCTAAAAACAAGGTGAATAAATAAATATTTATTATTTATAATGAATCTCAAAGTGAAAACACTGTAAAAATATTATATCATTTATTATTTTCGATCTTTATAAACAGACAACCCCTATAAGTGAAAGAACATTTTTATTATCTAATTAGTAAATTAGAAGAGACAGTTAATTTTTTATTTTTATGTAAACACATACAGGAGAATACCGACAGATGGTGATAGTCATTTTGAAATCTCATCTGTGAAACTCTATGACGCTTACCACGGTGCATATGGCTAAGCGCTGCTTGTGGAGTGTTGTTCCGCCAACGTCATAGACTTCAGCCAGACATTCACGCATCATCCTTATTATTACAGGAATTTAATATGAATTAGTGGTCTTCACGGGACGACTTTCATCTACCATCAATTTTAATTAATAGACTATGACTGTCATTAACGGATGAGGGATCAAATTCACACCAACCGGGGATATTTTAGAGCAGAAATCGATTAAAAAACTTTTTTGTTAGTTGCAGTTGGGGATCGAACCCACGACCTTTCGCTTGCCAAGCAAACGCTCTGACTATTGAGCTATACCCGCCAGCTGGATGGTTGTAGTCTATGGTTTGACAGTTGAGAATGTCAAATTGTGTTGACATTTCAGTTCAGTAAGGTTTGGTAATTCACCATGAATCGTCGCCAGAACAACGCTTCCAAATTGTGGAAATTTACTTTGAAAAAAAAAATTGTTCGCCAAGTTCACTTCGTCCATACTTTTTGGAGTAAAATTTCCATGATATCTATGGTATTATTCTCACGATTGTCGGATCTATATATGTCTTAAATATAATACTCGTATGTATGTACATACTGAATACATATATTACTAATATTCGATGCGCCTCAGCTGCTGTTGTCTTTCCGGTGGAAGTAATGTAAAATAATTCCCCGCAAAAACGATTTTGTAGGTAAGAACTCAGCCATGTTTTAAATTTCGAATAAAAACGTCTCTACACTCCGGCTGTTGAAATTGGATTGATGTTTGCAGCCTAGCTTTCAGGTAAAACTTATTTCAGCCCGATCGGATAAATACCTGCCGAATTATGAGTCTCAATACAAAACGCTCAATTTCAATGCATACTCCATTTACATATATATTTTGTTGATTTCATAAACTTCATGATTTAATTGAATTTGTTCTTTGTTTCAGGTGAGTTTGTTGATCAGTAAAAAACATATAATTTGAAAGTGATCATCGTTTTGGTAAATATTAAATGTATTTATGTAATATTTATTTTAGAAGTTTACTTGAACAACTATTACCGTAGAAGCAAGACTATTGTACGAGTATCCTCTCATAAACTCTAATAGTCTACTTTAAAAATAGCTAAAACTATCAACATGAATTTTTGTTATCTGCTAGGAAATGCAACCTTTTATTTTCTTTATTCTATTTTCATCCAAATAATTATTTATATCACAAACTGTTCTGAAAGATATCGCCAAATTGTTACGAGTATATTTTATGTCATTTCGAATAAAGTATTTTTCATTACAAACCGGGTTGACCCTAAATAAAACCCATTTGGTCTTAAATCGGTTATTCATAATAATATTTGTTAACAGAAAAAAAAGAAACATTCCCAGATATTAATTTAAAAAAAAAGGTTTAGTTTGGTTTAATTTTTTTATCTCTTCTTGGTAAAAACGTAGAAAATCAAGTGTTCAATATACACCTCTTTACCTATATAATTAGGGAAACAAGGATATATGTATTTGATTACTCCGAACGTTTTTCACAACCCCCTGAATTAGGTAAACACAAATCACACATATAAACGATATAATGCCATTCCCATTTGGCAAAGTACATATCACAAACCGCAGCATTGTATTCGCGTTGACAGGGGCACAGATTCCCGAGGAGGGTATATTTTGTTTGTGGATGTCAAAACAAAACACAAGGCAGCTCCGAGGCACTTGTTGTAATTAGGCGCCCGTTATAATATATCCTGTCACAACTGCTGATCCCCTGATACTTGCGCACTCTCCAGAGCGCCGGTTGACAGTGATATTAATTTCCCACTCAAATCAAACAAATGAATATTAAATACGGGATCTCAGTTACAACTAGATACTTACTATCTCCTCCCCGCTTATGCTAGACTGATATCCTAATACAGTTGTACACGAACTTTTGTCAAGAGCTTCCAAACAAATGCATAACCACCACATAAACAATTCTTTGCTGACATTTCCCACGATTTTCACCACTCAATTATAATAGTATAACGAAAAATAGGTGAAAAAACACACAGTAAAAACATATTAATTTACCTTGTTTTACATGGATTACGCTGAGTATGACCTCTGTTTCTGAGACTGCAGTTTCGACTAACTAGTAGCCTTCTACAATCCTTCACTATCAAGAGTAAACTATTTATATGACGGATTGAAGAAGGCTTAGTTGAAACTGCAGTCTTATAAATAGAGGTCAAACTCAATGCGATCTATGTAAAAACAAGGAAAATATATTAGTATTTTTTATCAAAGTAAATGATAAAAACATTGAAAAACAAACAAGTTCTTATTTTAACCACATTTTATCAATATCGAACAAGTATACATATAAATATTCAATAATTTTGTGTAGTTGTTTTCGATTGAAAAAATAGCTCAAGCTAATATTGATAGAAAAAGCATCTAAATATTTATAAAACTAAGAAATCCACGAATTCAATGCATTCGATGAAGAAGGAAGGTATCGAGAAGAGATGGAAATTCTTGTTTATGGATTTTGTGTGTCCTGCCGGTTAATGTTATCTTAATATTGAATGTGATATTGTTGAGCGGTGGGTTATTTTACTAAGCTTATTCTAACATCATGACTTTATCACTTACGAGTCTTCTTCGTAGTATCAATCCGGTGGATTGGTTTGCAGCAATAAAATCTTGCATCTCTATCTCCACTCTTCTCGATTCACTGCAATCGTCTTCAGCTCAGCATAAGAGCTACAACTTACGCCCTCGAACACTTGCTGAAAATATTCTCGCCTAGGGCGCCCTCTGCACTTTTTACCCTCAACCATCCCTTCCACAATGTCGTGAGGAAGACCATCGTGGTGCATAATGTGTCGATCCATCGGGCTCGCCTCTCTGAGATGTTTCTTACTAGGTGACTATCTACCTTGATTAAGCTGAGATACTCATTGTTCGTGACGAGTATATCGTACAAAAAAAACGATTTCTTTCAAGAAGCTGTAAATTCCAAAAACTGCTGAGTTTTAACGTACTAAACTTAGTTGACTATCGCTTCTCTAAAGCAAATAGTAGAGCTTAAATGTGTTCACACTGTTATTGATATTGGCGTTTGCATGAGTGTGTATGATCGTCACTGTGTTTGCTGAACGGTTGGGTTGAACAAATGTCACATGCCAGATCATAAATGTGCCGTATGTATTATAAATTTGATCGATTGTGAACATCAAATACATATTAAGGAATTGCTTGGTGAAAAACCTCCCTGTCCCCTCCTGTTTTTGGAGACCCAGATGGGGACTCGTTACTGGACGCACGCAAAAGCTACTTGTTAGAGTGGCTGAAGGATTTCCCGTGATTCTAGATGCATCAGTTAGATGTCAAATAGACCTCAGTCTAAGGCTGCGAAGTAAGGAATTAATGAGTCATCCCGCCCATCCCCCTCCTCAACAATAGATCCTTTGTTCCGCTGAGAGGTTGTGGTCCTTCCACAAATCGTGTATCTGGTGTTGACAGATTATTTTCTGTCCACGTTTGGTCTGTTTGTCCCAGTACCTCCGAAGATGCTCTGAAAGAATATATTCTAAGCAATTCTATATTAAATAGTGTCTTCGTTAGAAAATTAAACACCAACCGCACTCACTTTTCTTCGTTCAAAGTATCTTGTCCTGAGTCGGCTAGCTCGATCCTGCTGGATGAAAGGATCTGGCCCAATATGGTGAACATCAAGCCTTGGGTCCAGGTGACTCGCCAGCGCCAGGCTCCTACATCCTGACTGCCTCACAGCATGATGTTCTACCAGAACGTTCGTGGGCTTAATACTAAGCTTGCTATGTTTCGGAAAAACGTCATGTGCAGTACACATACGTTTTTCGCTCTCACCGAGACCTGGCTTAAGCCAAATATTTATGACCCGGAAGTTTTTGGTAACGAATTTCTTATTTTTCGTTCCGACCGCGGCACTCGCCGCGGTGGTGGGGTTGCCCTGGCTATCCGCCACGATCGAGTTAGCCATGGCTCTAGGTTGTATTTAGATGACAGTGGTTTTGTTAAAATCTCACCGTTAGATTATATTTTTTGCAAAATCCACCTACCTATGTCTAACAAGCCACTGTATATTGTTCTTATTTATGTACCACCCAATACGGCCACTTTTTATTATGATCTGTTTTTCTCTGCAATCTGTACTTTTTTAAACTCGGTTCCAAATTACTACTTTTTGTGTGTCGGGAATTTAATCTTTATTCAGCTCCTCGGTCTGTTTCTCTAGTTATTGATAACTTCACTAATAGTCTGAACCTCGAGCAGCATTCTGAAGTGGTTAATTGTAATTTTGGAACCCTTGACCTAATTTTTTCCAATCTTCCATCATGTAGTGTTTCCAGGTCCTTGAACCCCTTGTCTCTGAAGATACCTACCATCCCTCCCTAGATATCCTTCTTAACCTCAAACCCACTCCTCCAACTCGAGTCATACCGTCAGATGGTATTGCCAGAACCTGTTCCCGATGGAACTTTAAATATAATCAATCTAACTATTACAATCTCTTCAAGAACCTAAACGCCACTGATTGGAGTGGCTTATATTTAACTGAGAATGTCGACGATGCAACAAACATGTTTTATAACCTCATGTATAATGCCTTCGACAACTCCTTCCCTCAAATACCTCCATCCCCTCCCTCGCGTTACTACCCGGCCTGGTTTACTCCCTCTATTATTTTCCACTTAAAATCTAAAGCCAGTGCTCATTTCCGATGGAAATCTGAGAGAAACTCTAATGATTATTTAGAGTTCACTCGTCTTCGCCGAATCACTAAACAGTTGATCTCATTGGCCCAGAAGAATTACCTAGCAGCTGTAGAAAATGACCTTCTCTTAAATCAAAAATCATTTTGGTCCTTCGTTCAAAAAAATAAATCACATACATTGCCTTCTCAAATAATGACCTTATCCGAAAAATCTTTTTTTGGGTGTCAAGAAATTTCCGACGGGTTTGCTGATTATTTTAGCTCAGTCTATGACTCTGTGCCACCCGAGCTTAATCACTCTCTATATCTCCCATCTGCCTCTAGTAATCTTCAACTCTATGAAATTAGCTCAACTGATATGGAGTTCGCTTTTCGTAAACTTCTTCCAAAGTCCTCTTTCGGCCCGGATTGTGTCCCGTCCTTCGTACTTAAGGGATGCTCTGCCGCGTAACTTGAGCCTTTAAAATTTATTTTTTAATCTCTGCTATCGCACCAGTGCATACCCGTCTGTATGGGGAACAACGAGAATACGTCCGGTCCATAAGAAAGGATCTTTGGATGATATCAGTAATTACAGGCCTATCGCCCTTCTGTCTTCTCCCGCTAAGTTATTGGAAATATTAATTCACCGCTCCCTTTCGAGACAGTTGGAGTGCCGTCTTTCAGATAGACAACATGGTTTTCGTTGTGGTAAATCTACAGTTACTAATCTGTTAGCATACAATAAATTTATCGCACATTCACTTAGTTCCAAGCCTAGCTGCCAGGTCGACTCAATTTATACCGACATTTCAAAAGCATTCGATCGTGTTAATCATGACTTACTTCTTAGTAAACTGAGCGCTTTCGGTGCCTCTTCTATGCTTATTAAATTCTTCTCTTCTTACTTTTCCCATCGTAAACAATTTGTAGACTACGGTGGATATGAATCTCTCCCATTCTCTGCATATTCTGGAGTGCCTCAAGGTTCTGTCTTAGGTCCCCTTCTTTTTCTTGTGTTCTTCAATGATATTGTTAATTGTATTACCCACTCCTCATGCCTATTATTCGCTGATGATCTTAAAATCTTCTCTTCCATTTCCTCCATCGACGATATGCATAATGTAGACGACAGCTTCCAGTTCCGCTGACGATCCGCTCTACGGGCGTGTATCGGTTTTCTGCTCTTCACTAGACCATCTTCTCCCAGTTACTTGTAAGGTAACTAGTTACGCCATCAATCTGAAGTGGGCGGACAGCCTCATTTCTCCAAATTTCAGGCAGCCGGCGCGGCTTTACAGGAGGGTGGGAGGTAGAAATGAAACGCAAGAGATTCAAGTCTAAACTGATTTATTTAACGTTCAAGTCGGTGCTTTTATACATTAATTTTCTGGTACCTACTTTTGCGGCCGTGAGAATAGTCACGTTCGCACGAGTCTGTATTCCTTTCTTAGGGTTTTATTATGAATCGTTCTTGGAGATAGGTAATCCTAGCCATAACATCGGTTTATGTTTTTATGGCTAAAACTGAAACGTATCTTAGGTCTGTTCGCACGCTTTACTAAACAAAGGAACACTTTCTGAATATTTAATATTTATGACATTTTCCCGAGAATAGACGCATCTCACGCTGGCCAACAAAGGAACACTTTTTGGCTTATTTAATATTTATGGCCCCCTTTCTAACAATCGGTCGGGGCTCACGGACTGTTTCTTTATTGAAGGTCCGCCCGATAATACTCGTGGGATGCAAAGTATAATAAACCATCGAATTCCTATATCATTACAAATAACACATTTACAAATAACACATAACTATCAACAGCTGTCGTTTTCAGCGTGAGACGTACGTAACACTCCCCACCGTGCAGTCTCTGCTGTACCCTGCCTCGGACGTCTCGACTCGTTCTGTGTTGAAAACCGCCAGCTTCGCCGCTGGCCGCGTATAAGTCCCTGTTGCGGTCTTTATCTGAACCACGCGAACCTGCCCGTCGGCTGCTGGAGTCGCTCGCGTTACTCGTCCCCGTGGCCATGTGTGGCGCGGCAACTGCGGATCCGCAACGAGTACCAGGTCTCCTTCCTGAATCGGCTCCGTCGGGGTCCTCCACTTCGGGCGCCGCGCCAACGTTGGTAAGTACTCCCGTACCCACCGACGCCAGAAGGCATCTGCCATCTGTTGTGACGCCCGCCATTGTTTCTTGAGACACATCTTCTCCTCCTCCGTGTCGTACTGTACCAGGGTCGTCATGCCACCAGCTGATCCTGTGTAGTCTCTGCTGTGCACCGCACCGGATGTCCCACGTGAATGTCGGCGCGAATGCCCGCATGCGCCCGCCGGGCGGTGGCGGCTCCCCGTAGCAGAACCTTCATCTCGTCGCCGGAGGCGCGCCTCTGGGAAGAACGCACACGTACCGCCTCGTCGTCGACGATCTTCTGCCCGGAGCTCACACTCTCCTTCGGGCTTCAGGCGTTGGGGATTCTGGCAGCGATCGACAAATCCCGTAGTCCGAGCGGTTGTCCTTGGCGGTCTCGTCCTCGATGAAAACCGCGGCACGCTCGGCGGTCCCTCCGTTACGCTGCAGTGCCCCACGAAGTGTCCAGCTTCATCGCCGCCTTTCGGTTGAGCGCACGTGCCGAACGCAACGTGGCCCAGCGGCGTATCACTCACAATTACGCCATCACGCCGGAATTGCGCAATCCTTCGCGGCACTATTAGCTCGGCACTGTCTAGACCTATGATAATTTCAGGCCTCACTTTCACACTGGTGACACAATTGTCGTTTAAACTGTCCTTTAAGTCAATCCACCTCCATTGGAGGTAGCCGGGAAGCTTCGACGCCATCTCCGCGAGCAGCGCCGTCGAGACGAGATGCTGCGCGCCGTAACTCTCGAGTGACGGCACGGTATTTCTGATTAGAGTTGTGTAATCTACAACAGCAATCACACTTCTATCCGGGAGCTGCGGGACCCTGCTCACCCGATTAGTCAGCATGTTGACGATGACTCGAGGATTCCCGAACTCTTTGTCCAGGATCTGCATCACTTCCGGAACGTTTTCCGGATCTGACAGCATCTCGCTCACCATGTCAAAGGCTCGTCCGCTCAAGGCCTTTTGTAGCCGGAGTCCATTTTCGACATTTTTCAGCTTGCACAATTTCGTCGATTGGATGAATTGTGTTTCAAAATTGCGCCACTCTAGCGGTTCCCCGAGAAGGGTGGTAGGTCTTGGACCCCTGTCCGCCTTGCCATCATCGACTGTATTTCGGCATCATCCAGCGTCCTAGGCTTCTGCATGTCTCTCAACCATTCGTGAGTATGACGGTCGAGGTCGGCAGCCATTCCCCCTCGATGCCGAGTTCTCGTACGCCGCGAATTCATCTCGATAGACGCCCGCGTCCCACTCGTGGGCTCGGTAGTTCAGCATCCTTGGTGCTGGCGGCTCCCGCCTCACCCACTGGTGAGCAGGATGTTCGGGCTCAGCGTCCGCCTTCCACGGCGCTGGGCGCTCTCGAGCCGCGGCGACCGTATGCCCCGCGCGCTCTTCACGAGCAGTCTCGTAGCTCAGCTGCTGTTGCGCGGCTGGCTCCCGCCTCACCCACTGGTGAGTAGGATGACCGGCCTCAGCGTCCGCCCTCCATGGCGGCGCTGGGCGCTCTCGAGCCGCGGCGACCGTATGCCCCGCGCGCTCTTCACGAGCAGTCTCGCAGTTCAGCTGCTGCCGTGCGGCTGGCTCCCGCCTCGCCCACTGGTGAGTAGGATGACCGGCCTCAGCGTCCGCCCTCCATGGCGGCGCTGGGCGCTCTCGAGCCGCGGCGACCGTATGCCCCGCGCGCTCTTCACGAGCAGTCTCGCAGTTCAGCTGTTCTTGCGCGGCTGGCTCCTGCCTCACCCACTCGTAAGCGGGCTGCTCGGCCTCGGCTTCCGCGCCCGACCGACACGGCGCTGGGCGCTCTCGAACCGCGGCAGCCATATGCCCCGCGCGCTCTTCACGACCAGTCATGGAGCTCAGCTGTTCTTGCGCGGCTGGCTCCTGCCTCACCCACTCGTAAGCGGGCTGCTCGGCCTCGGCTTCCGCGCCCGACCGACACGGCGCTGGGCGCTCTCGAACCGCGGCAGCCATATGCCCCGCGCGCTCTTCAAGACCAGTCATGGAGCTCAGCTGTTCTTGCGCGGCTGGCTCCTGCCTCACCCACTCGTAAGCGGGCTGCTGCATCGGGGCGTGAGTTGCTTCGCCCGTACTGCGGGCCGCACGGCGGTCCGCTTCATGTGTGGGCGGGACTGACTCACCGGCGCTGCAGGCTGCACGGTAGTGGTCCTCCTCAGGCTCCCGTATGACTTGCACAGACCTCGGCGTGGCGGGCTGCTGCATCGGGGCGTGAGTTGCTTCGCCCGTACTGCGGGCCGCACGGCGGTCCGCTTCATGTGCGGGCGGGAGCTCCGTGGTCTGCTGAACTTGTAGGCTGGCGGCCAAGCTTGCGATGGCTGCGTTGGTTTGCGCGCTGCTTGTCGTCAAGGCTGCGACGGTTTGCGCGCTGCTTGTCGTCAAGGCTGCGACGGTTTGCGCGCTGCTTGTCGTCACGGCTGCGTTGGTTTGCGCCATGGCTGCGACGAGCTGGGCCATCATGTCGGTGAGAGCGTTCAGCGACTTGCGGCGCGCCTCGCTGAAGTCCACGGACCTCATTGACTCCCCCGATTCTGATCGGGCGTCGTCCTCCTCCATGTTAGTTCCACGGTTGCTTCCTGATCGCGTTGCAATCGGTGATCGATTGGCAGGCATGATCAGGTCAGGAGATGATCTTCTTCACGAAGGCAGAATCCGGCTCGAAGGACCAAATGTAGACGACAGCTTCCAGTTCCGCTGACGATCCGCTCTACGGGCGTGTATCGGTTTTCTGCTCTTCACTAGACCATCTTCTCCCAGTTACTTGTAAGGTAACTAGTTACGCCATCAATCTGAAGTGGGCGGACAGCCTCATTTCTCCAAATTTCAGGCAGCCGGCGCGGCTTTACAGGAGGGTGGGAGGTAGAAATGAAACGCAAGAGATTCAAGTCTAAACTGATTTATTTAACGTTCAAGTCGGTGCTTTTATACATTAATTTTCTGGTACCTACTTTTTGCGGCCGTGAGAATAGTCACGTTCGCACGAGTCTGTATTCCTTTCTTAGGGTTTTATTATGAATCGTTCTTGGAGATAGGTAATCCTAGCCATAACATCGGTTTATGTTTTTATGGCTAAAACTGAAACGTATCTTAGGTCTGTTCGCACGCTTTACTAAACAAAGGAACACTTTCTGAATATTTAATATTTATGACATTTTCCCGAGAATAGACGCATCTCACGCTGGCCAACAAAGGAACACTTTTTGGCTTATTTAATATTTATGGCCCCCTTTCTAACAATCGGTCGGGGCTCACGGACTGTTTCTTTATTGAAGGTCCGCCCGATAATACTCGTGGGATGCAAAGTATAATAAACCATCGAATTCCTATATCATTACAAATAACACATTTACAAATAACACATAACTATCAACAGCTGTCGTTTTCAGCGTGAGACGTACGTAACACATAATCTGCAATCTGACCTTAATAGTGTATCAAACTGGGTTGCCATAAATAAGCTCTCGCTTAGTATCAACAAATGTAATGTTATCTCTTTCTTCCGTTCTAAAAATCCAATTCTGTCCAAATACTACTTATCTGGAACATTGCTCGACAGAGTAGCAACCACACAAAGTATTTTTTTAGATAATGTGGTAGAGCTAAAACTTATCGCCAAATAAAAAGAGAAAAACTATACATTATTGTGTGGTTATTCATTCTTCTGTCAGTTCACTGCCGCGTTGTCGCGTCCTTTTCGCATTGCTGCCATTCGTCGGTGTTGCCACTAACTACTGACATCCCCCGTCTTTAAAAAGACGACAAGTCGCGGTTTCGTCACGTGGCCGCGTGGAGGAAGGATTCAGGAGCAGAATAATAACACAAAGAATTTATTTTTGAAGCACAATTCACATTTATTTTTATTAAAGACTTCATTTCTTTCTCCGACCGGAAAGGCGTTCGCTGGCCGGACGAAAGTTAACTGACAACTGCCGGAACACAGTGACATCCAGCGCCGCCAAGACAATCACGGCAAAAAAGCAAATTAAAGATGACAGTTGCACAATCACGAAATGGAGCAACTGTTATAACAAATAAAATATCGTATGCAAACGCCGTGTAATTTTATATAATTAAAACTAACATTATTATATGTGCACGTCAGGCGTCAAAAATTAGAGACGTATGATTGTTTTTCGAGGCTTTTCGGTATCAGCCTAAAAGAGCTATATAAAGCTGATATCACTACATATTGTTATGAAAGTTATGAAAAAGTAGATTCAATAACATGTGATAAAATAATGAATAACGCCATATCATTTCACACCATAGTATTGAAACACCATACCGCAGTATTGAAAATGAGCATGAATTATGAACTAATTGTTCATTAAGAGCATTGATTTATTTCACAAGTCAATACTGTACAATTTGAATGGACGACGAAGCATTCTAAAATCGCTCAAATCATTTCCAAAACATATAATATTTTATTGCGTTTCAACGAATTACGAGTATTATTTCAGTTATTTATTCAAGCGTGAATTTGAAAACGATTGAAATCTTTCATGCAAAAGTATTCTAACGCCGTCTGTGCAATAGATAAACGAAAAATATTTATTTTATCATAAACGCACATGGCAGAGGTTAATCAAACGCAGAGACACCTTCAAATCACCCTCAATTTATGCCTCTACGAGATTTCATTGGAAAATCAAACAGAAAAATTCCTTCGTAGAAAACCGCACAAATTTGCGAAGCTCTTTGATTTTTGCAAAATTGCTCATCCAGTTAGAGGTTTAGTCCAGTCCAACGGTTCATATAAAAAGTGCTTTGAATCGCCTATGCCTCATTTAATTCGGTTAAAAAAAACAAAAAGTTAAGTAGGGTTTTTTCTGTTTTGTTTTAAAGTCTATTAATTTCGTTGTTATACCATTGTTATCCGCTTTTGATGTCGATGGTACTTACTTCAATGAAAATCTTAAATCTTATCACAGATTATACATTTTTTCTTTTGATTTTTTTTTACCATATCTGCTCAACTTTTGGAGCATACAAACAAAATTGGTGGTTGACGAAAGTCATCCCGTGAAGACCACGCATTCATAGTAAATTCCTGTAATAATAAGGATGATGCGTGAATCTCGGGCTGTATTCTATGATTTTGGGCGATCAACACTCCACATGCAGCGCTTAGCCATACGCATCATAGTAAGCGTCATAGAATTCCACAGATGAGACTTCAGAATTCTCACTATGATCATCTGTCGGTATTCTCCTTTATGTGCTTATATTAGGTAATTCGGAAAGAAATTACCATTTTTTTTGCGTCACTTTGGCGTCAGTTTGTCAACTTTTTTTTATGATGTTGTGGTTTATGGGTTGAGCCGTGTGTGGTGAACTTTTTTCAACCGATATTTCGACCGCCATTGCAGGGGTCTTCTTCAGGATTAATAATTTATTTAGTTTTGAGTTGGTTTATTCAGATTATATGTTTCTTATAAAAGAAATATATAATCTGAATAAACCAAATCAAAACTAAATAAATTATTAATCCTGAAGAAGACCCTTGCAATGGCGGTCGAAATATTGGTTGAAAAAAGTTCACCACACACAGCTCAACCCATAAGCCACAACATCAAATCTGGCCGTGAAAACCTAAGAAGTTATTTTTTTTATGTTTTTTGCCGCTGTATTAAATTTTAATGTAGTGGCATTATTGAGGGTAAATTTTGGCCTAGCAGTAAGTAAAGGTACCTGTTCTGCCGATAACCATTGTTTTTTTCGTCTCAAATTACTGTACAGGACCCAATTCTCATCCCCTGTAATAAATCTTCTGAGAAATGGATCCGTTTCGTGTCTGGACAATAAAGATGTGCAAATGGTTACTCGTTGCATGCGACAGTGCGTTTGTGGATGCGTACAGAAGTGTGTTAGTTTTTCGAGTTCAGAGGACCGTTGGTGTTCCAAGGGAATCCAAAGGCTTGACTTTAGCGTTTTATTATATATTAGTCCAACATTATTTTTTGTCTGTATATCTTGAAACATTTTCAGAGTCAAATAAAAGGCGATTTAATCGAGAACAAAACATATATATCCTGTATTGAAAATATAATGTATGCTGATTCAATACTTATTGAAAAAAATCTTAAACCAATATTAAATTCTCGTCGCACTAGTAAAATATATACGTAATACAGGGTAGTTAATACTTCATTATCTGAACAAAGAAAAATGTATCTGAACGAGTCTTAGGTGAACAAAAAATGCCCACTAGGTATAAGTATTTATCGCTTCCATTCTCCTTCACACTTAAACCTTTTGTTCCGTCCATGTAACTTCTATAATCCTATTCATTCCCTTAATCCTATAAGCTTTCTTCTTGTTTTTCATTTTTGTGAACGAAAAAAAGACTGAAGAATACTTGTAAATTATTAGTATCTTTATTAGAGGAAGGTATAAGTTATGGGCGTAATTTACGGGAGTATTTTTCAGCACGGAATACTTTAAATCAAAATTATAATTCTGCTCACTGACAGAATTTTTTCAAAATATCCAATATTTAAAACCAATTTATTATTTATAATTATAAATACGAGTAATACTCAAATGTACTTTTTAAAATCAATATGTTTTTGAAAGGTAGTAAAATAAGCACTTATATAAATTAAATAAAACTCCTCCATCTTTCCATCACTAATTGGCCTATACAACGGCAATGGCGCTCCTAAATGGCCTACCAGCACACCTCGATCCTTTTCTCACATCCTTTTCTTATTTGTCGATGGTATTGTTCTTCTAGATCCCTGCGATCTTTGACCCGTATCTTCTTCTTCTTCTTTTATGTTATTTTTATTTTTTATTATCATTTCTATGTATTTTATTATTATGTTACCTTTATGTTTCTTATTATTTGTACCTTGGAACTTCGGTTCTGTGAAATAAATAAATATACTGTATAAAATAAAATTGCAGTTTTATAACAGTTTGATATCAGCTCGATATAGCCCTTGCAGGCTGGTGCCGAAAACCTCGACATACGATCTTCCGTCTCTTATTTTTGGTCGCTCGTCTAACACGCATACATAAAGGGTTTAGTCTAATTCTAGATTTCAGGAGTATTGTACGATATGGTGCTGTGCCGTCATTTTGATTTATTTGACAAGTCATGTCACTGGTGCGTCATTAGTAATGTACATGACTGTCTGTCATTGGTGCGCCATTAATTCTTAAAATGGCCACTGCATTAGCTAAGGCGCTGCGCTGTCGCAGCGGCCGAAGTAACTAGTTGTCCCTCGACCGTGACCAGTAGTAAGCTGTGATCCGTCCGGGGCTTGAAAGCATACGCTCCGCCTCGAACCAAAAGTTTGTAAATTTTGAACTTAAATATATGTCAATTCGCTTCTGAAAAAATCATGTGTTGCTCATCTGCTCCTCATCTCTCCACCACGCATTTTTATAACTATCCCGTCGACGTGAAGTCGCTTTTCTTTTAGTAAAGGGGATGTTAATATGTAATATAGAAAGACGTGTAATTTCTTGACAACTTGATTATTTCGGTATAAATTCCGTAGGCATGAACTGCAGATGACATATTATTGAATATTCACTCTAAGACATTTTGACCTAGATCCTTGTACCCTAGCCCTTGTTTGCGCCTAATACGAACCGCACTAAACCCTAACGTCACAACAATCCATTAAGACCATAACCATACATTATGACCAGGGTTGCCACAATGAGTAAAACCGAAACCGCAGCCGTAAACGTATATATTATAATATATTTTTAATGTAAATTACATACAGGACAATACCGACAGATGGTGATAGTGATTCTAAAGTTTCATCTGTGGATTCTTTGACGCTCACCATGTTACATATTGATATGCGCTGCTTGTGGAGTGTTGATCAACCGACGTCATAGACAGCAGCCCAATATTCACGAATCATCCTTATTAGTACAGGAATTTACTATGATTGGGTGGTCTCCACAGGATTATTTTCGTCTACCACCAATTTTGATTTATATGCTATGTCTGGCATTTTACGGGTGAGGCATCAAATTCACATCAACCGGGGGTATTTTAGAGCTTAAAAATCGATTTTTTTTTTATCTTAAGTATTTGTAGTGGTTGTTTGCGTGTAGGTATAAGAAGGAATAATACGAATTTTTTTATAAGTAAAAAAAATATAATTTATTCAGTATTTTACAAACTTTAAATAAAGCCCTTATTCTAACAGCAATGAAGCGATAGTTTAAAACTGAATTCTTGGCGGTTTGCAGGCGTAATGTGTTTGGGTAAAAAATAGAATACAGAAAGTATCATACGTTATTGATTAAAATCAGTAAAAAATATTTTTTTAAATAAACCGGTAAATATCGGGTCCGCCATCTAACGCTTTTTTTTTCAACTAGAGCTTATTTCGTGAATGGTAACACTTAGCTCATGTCTGATTTCAAAGATAATTAGTTTTATCCTTCCGCTAAACGAATATGGTTGTGTATACGCTTGAACAACGCTGGGAAATATTGCGATATTACTTTGAAAATCAGGCCATTTTTCTTCGAAAATGAGTAAGGAGTGGCCGTTACAGTCAATGGCGATCGTTATCGGGCCATTTTTGTTCACAAAAATTGAATAGGAGGATATTGGCAACATTTGGTTTCAACAGGACGGCGCTACGTGCCACACAGCCGAAGCTACACTCGATGTTTTGCGCCCCATTTTCAAAAAAAAAAAAGTGATTTGGCGGACCCTTTATATTATCTCAAGTAATTGGTAACCCTATTTGTCCCCGTTACGGCTCATCATCTTTGCGAAAGTGCCGTGTTTATTATCCGGCAGGGATTCCTTTTAGATTTCTAGACCTAATGTCGTCTTTCAGGGACAAACAAATACATAAATATACGCCTTAATACTTTCCTGCCATCCAGAAGATATGTTCTCTTCATATCAAATGGTGAAAGCGAATGTATTAGGCGTCAAACATCTTAGTACAAAACGAGCGTATCAGGTTTGCAGACGAACTGAGAAGGTATTTTACTTCACATTTTAAATGTTTTCAGAACGCAAACTTACATTATTAAATATTATCCTTCAATTTATGTGCTCCTGGCATATTACGAGTATTTTATATTTATACAGCTAGGAAGCGGATATGGAATAATGAAAATTGAGATATCAATTGGTGAATAGAGAAAGTATTAGGCGTAAACGTCTTCGTTATACGAAAGTATCAGGCTTGCATACGAATTGAGAAGGTATTTTTTTCTTAACGCAACAACTGTTTTTGGAAGAAAAACATGCATTAATAAAATAACTCTCCATTTATGTATGGTATGAAAGTAATTATTTATTATTAAGTAATCAATAGTCGGTGAAGTTGATCTATATGTAGACATAAAAGAGTATTGATTATTAAACCATTCTTTCTACTTCGTACTCTCTGAATGAAATAATTGACGGCAAATAACTAACATAAATGTTAAGAAGTAATACGGGTATTAGGCGAGTTGAGGAGGTATTTTATCTTATAATCCTTCGTTACGACACGTTAACATGTATGGAGCTTCCCAATTTTCTTCCCCATTATACTTAGGACAGAATTTGTAGAGGTATCCGGATAGCAGACGGGCGTAAGAGATGGGCGTGACAAAGAATGTTTTGAACCGAAAGACCGTCGCCGGATAAACCGACGATTTTAATTGAATTTCGCCATTTTGAAAGGACCTCCTTTCGCGTTTGATTGTGTCGGCGGGCTGGGAAATGATAAGACAACAGAGCAAAAGAGATTCGATTCTTAATTTAATTTATTTCTTGTTTAAGTCCGCACACAAGCACTGCAATCTCTAACAAATCTCTTTCATTTCGAACATGCTCTACCATAAAATCCGTTTTAATCTCCTAAAATAAACATTTGCTTAATTTCTCTATTATAAATCGTAAAATGTCAATTTTATTTATTTACTAAACTAATGTTACATTGATAAAAAAACCACAGAAAGTACAAAAAATATAAATATATTTTCTATCATAACGTTTTCTAATATATATAGTCAACACAAATTGTCACTACAAAGTTTCACCAGCTAATAATAACCTTAATAAACTGACACGCCGGCGGGTATAGCTCAATGCTCAAAACGTTTGCTTTCCAAGTCAAAGGTCGTGGGTTCGATCCCCGACGGAGATTGAAAAAAAAAAGATTTTTAATCGATTTCTGAGCTCTAAAGTACCCCGGTTGGTGTAAATTTGATCCCTCACCCGTAAAATATCAGTCATAGCCTATTACTTAAAAATTGGTGATAGAGGAAAGTCGTCCCGTGAAGACCACCCATTCGTAGTAAATTCCTGTAATAATAAGGATGATGCGTGAATCTCGGGCTGTGGTCTATGACATTGGCGGATCAACACTCCACATGCAGCTCTTAGCCACATGCACTTAAGCGTCATATAATTCCACAGATGAGACTTCAGAATTACTATCACCATCTGTCGGTATTCTCATGTATGTTTTTACATAAAAATAAACTGTGAATTGCTCCCAACAGACTCCAAGACAAGATTGATGTTGTTTATTTATTAATATATGTGCCTGTATATATTTTGGATTCTTCTTCGTGTCAGCGATTTCAAATTATTTCTGCCCAGTATCTGAGTACATTGATAGCCCGTGTGTTGCCCAGCATTAGGTCTCTCACCGCCTGAGGTTGTCCTTTGTTCCACCAACTCCGGTTCATAATCTGTTCAGGGATTTCCAGATTCGCCAGTCAAGGTTCTTGGCAAGAACTTTGATTTTGGATTAAATGCTTGCAGATCTGTAGTAAGATTAGTGTTTCATACACTGATGAAATGTATTTTTTAAGTATTTATTTATTTTTATAAGTTTATCTTTATTTTTTATATTTACCATGAGATATCATCAGGCACTCCCTGCTCATTGATCAACCATCAATAATAAACATCAAATTATTAATAAACATGCCGAAGAGATTTGTAAACAATGGGCTGCTCGATTTCCTTTTATTTGTACGCACTGAAAAGGCTCGAAATGTTTGTTTTCCGAAATTTATTTGTTTCTCTAATCTGACCTCGAATTCGGTAGCCTGCGATAAGTAATCTATGATAGACCGAATATTGTTATTTACAAAACTGGAATCGAATTTGAGACGTTTCCTTCTACATCAAATATAGCGAACGATACCAAAGCATGATTCACGGATAAATCATATTTTTTTAAAATAAATAAATAGAATTTACAAGTAGTTGTTTCTAAGACTATATTCTATAGACTGCCGGAAAGTAATAATATTAAAAAGCCTGTGAATAAATGTTGACTGATTGAATAATAAAAAATAATAATATCTAAACACACTCTGAATATATACTATAGAGAAATCTATAGTTATCTGATTGTAACAATGGTATAAACAACAAACAAGTAAATACAACTTATTTCACGCACCAGTTCGGGCAGGAGATAGTCAAGTGGATTAGGGTAATGAACAAGAGCAACGGTTGGTTCCAAGGCTCGCAAGTTCGCATACCGCTTCTGCCGATATTTTTTCTGATGAATTGATGCTTATAAAGAATTTGATGTATAGTATGTGTATATTTAATTACAAATAAATAGTATTTCTTTAATAAATCCAAGTATGTATCTCGATGGGGCATTTTCAAAGAAATGTGTGTTTCATAATTCAAATTTTTTTGTCCTGGCGTATCTGAATTTAATGAAATAGATGACTGTTATATCGAGGTATTTATATCAAACGGGAAAGTTCAATGATATGTGTGATGCATTATCGTGCATTAGCTTCTCGAATGCAAGTTACTGCATTTCTCGTATCTTTAACTGATAAATTGGTCCAATGAAGTTCTGATGATGATAAAAAATCATACGCACATCCTTCATATGATTATTACAATTTAAAATAGCTTCTGGGCAAAGAAAACACAAATCTTTAACAATTTCTTTATATAAATATGAATGTGCGTAAAGGTATAGTATTTAGAAAGAAGCACCAAAAATATTTTTTTTAGATACACCTATACAAATCAAATATCGTACATATTTTATGATATTTCTCTCATCAATTTCGGAGAAAAAGAAACGGCAGACCCTGGGATTCGACCCGCAAACTATGCACGTCTGTTCTACTCAATTTTCGTTAGTTCACAGCGCGGTCCACCACGATAAATTTTTTCACCTTCTGAGAATTTTTGACGTATTTAAATTATTAATACATTCGACTTATTACAGGTGTCGCTTTGTAGCAAATTGCAAGTACAATGTATTTCATATAATAGAGATTCGATCAAAAAAATATATTCACAAGCATTATTATTATTCTACCAACAATATATTTTTTAAGTGTACCTTTCGGGTCTCTGTAAAATAGAAACTCCATGAAAACATTTTTTTACTAATCCTCAACGAATCATCATCATAATCAGCCTATATCAGTCCACTGTTGAATGTAAGCCTCCCGCATGAGTCTCCATCCTCTTCGATCCTCCGCCTTCCGCATCCAGGTCACTCCCGCTATTCTTCTTATGTCGACAGTCCATCTTGCAAGGGGTTGGGCATTGTTTCGTTTCTAGTTCTTGGGCGCCATTCCAATACTTTTCTTTCGCATCGACCGTCGTCTGTTCGTCAGGTATGTCCCGCCACTTGAGTGTGCCTATTCGTTGGGTAGCATTCGCTACTTGAGTTCTTCTGCGTATTTCCTCGTTTCGGATTCTATCTTTTAGCGACACTTCGAGCATGAAATTCTCAATAACACCTTACGTGTGCTTTATTTTTTGGGTAAGACTTGCTTTTAGATTCCACGTCTCTGCGCCATAAGTTAATACAGGGAGGATGCATTGGTTAAACGCCTTAGTTTTAAGACATTGCGGAATTATTGCATTAAAAATGTACATTTGTTTTTCAAATGCTGCCCATCCCAGTTGTATACGCCTGTCGATTTATTTTGAGAAGTTACTTCGTCCTAGTTGTATTACTTGTCCCAGATAGGTATAGTTGCTTACAACCTCTAGTTGTGTTCCTCCCAGACAGAATCCCACACGAATATTGAATTGTAAAGCTTACTTTTTGTCTAGATATTATATATTTTTTATTTGAAATTATCTTACTATTATTATTACTTAATTATCTTAAAGACGTACTTAATACCTTAGAACTTTCAAAATGTTGAAAAACATACTCGTAAATGATTAAAAGTTAAGAATATACTGAATATAATAATTTATTTATTTGGAGTGGATTCTTAGAAATGTATTTTTGTTTAAATTTAATACAGATATCGGAAGATTTTATATACGTTTTTAATCGAAAATTTCAATATCTTAAAGGGTTAAAAATACAGCGCCCACTTCTCGCCTCATAATGAATTTATCTCTGGGTCGTAATTTAAATTTTGGTAATTAAAATTCGAAAAGTTTCGATTAAATTAAATCATTCAAAGTTGATGGAGAGTGTCAACGCCCTGGGACTTCCGACTTGATTAATTTGATAATTGATTCAGTAACTTGATTTGACAGGGACAAAACAAACGGTTTAATGAAGATTTTGCGAAATATTAAAAAATAAATAAAACGTATTATATTTTATTCTAAATCAATTGCATTGTCGATATCAATTGCAAAACATTAACTAGAAAAGTAAAATAACGTAGGGTTTGGCATACGGATGGTTTTGAAAATAAAAATATAACGTTCTATAATTTTTTTGCTAAGACTTTTCTTAGTGTTTTCATTATTTAATTATTTATTTAAAAGCTTATGCTGGTTAAAAATTTAAACCAAATATTAAAAAAACCCTAAAAGATGCAAAAGAGTTTGTATACCTTGGAATTACGATCACCTGGGATGGCAGAACAAAAAGAGAAGTCAACAGTCGCAATATTGCGAAGCGCGCACAGCTGTGCTTATGGCGATCGTCTACGTAAACCGCACATGTGTGCTTACGGCGATCGTCCGGGTTTGGGAGTGGATATGAAAAAACAATAATATGAGAGTGGCCGATTCAAAATATATATTTTTTGATTGATGCGTTGTCACACTGAAATCTTATTCTTACACTCCGCACACTGTGCCTGAAAAGTTTGAGCAATTTGACCGATGAAAAATATCCATATAACCTGTCACGTCAGACCTTCGAGTGGAGCTATTTTTAGGATCCTTATTGGGAACGCTTGCGTATGGGTCGACACCTCGACGTACATTATAAGCAGCTCTGTGACGTCTTATTGGAGGCTTCGATGTCACCCAATCCATGGACGTAACAACATAAAAAGCCTTAATACATCAATTAAATTCAAAGATTTTTTTATTTAAACCGAAAGCGTATATTGTCTGAATAAATCTTGCGAAATAAAAGTCAAACATTTTATTTATAATCGACCAAATTTTTTTTTGTCCATTAAAAAAATATGATGAAAACGTCTTTTTGTCTATTTATTTACCTTGTTTTTACATGGATCACGTTGAGTATAGCCTCTGTTTTGAAGTTTCGACTAACTCGTAGCCTTCCTCAATCCGTCACTGTTACGAGACAACTAAACTGCATGTACATTTCTTAAATGGTCGAATACATTTATGTAGGAGAGAAGTGGGGTGTGTCTCAGAGAATAATAAGAGAGGGAGACAGATAGTGTTGCAAGGATGAAGATGAGAATAATTTTGGAATTATAGTTTTTTTTTCAGTAATAAATATGTACGAAGAAGATAGAAATGCTCTGGTATATTGCAGATATCATGAAAAGTGAAGAGGTCTTTAATACTAATATTTTATATATATTTTTTAAATTATTCATAAAAGTTAACATTATTCAATTTGCTTCGATAGGAGAAAGAACTATCTTCATATATTTAAGTTTCAGAAAAGCTGAAAAACTATTTAATTCTAAATTTCATTTATGTGTTTTCTTAAACATTCCTAATAAGAGAACTCAAGATGCTTCGAAGCTGCGCCTTAGTTCTGTAGCGAGACATACGGTTGCTACGCAGACCCTTTCTACGAACTCTAGCATTATGTCTCGCATGTACAATGGATGAGCACAATATATGAAAATACGTCTCCTATAGTCTGAAACACGCCTGATGAATATCCCCTGCTGAAGCCATCTGGGACGTTTTTAATATGAAAAAATCTTTACAGGTTTATATTTAGACCGATTTTGCGTTGAATTTAAGTTTCTAATCATACCTACGCAAGTACTTGCATCTATTTTACATACATATTGAAAGTATTTTTCATATGAACTACGTGAGTTATTGAAAAAAATATTGCAGTCTTTAAAAATCAGAAGTAAAATTTAAAAAATGGTACGGCCTTTCTTATGTATTTTATTTAAAGAATATTTAAATTTAGGTTGAATTAATACTCAGACATACCAATTATAAATTAAAGATATTGGTAATATTGTGACATCAGCATGATATAGCCCTTGCAGACTGGTACCGAAAACCTCGATACACAATCTTTCGTCTCTTCTTTATGTTCGCTTGTCGTACATGTATGTGTCGCCATATGGGCATTTTGGACAAGTTTGGTCACGGGAGTGACGTTTGTCACCGACCACGGTGCGGTGCCGAGTTAGTCAGTTTTTCCATGACCTTGACGAGTGTTCGATTCAGGTTGGCCCGGCCTGAATGCTGTGACTAGGTCCGGGCCAGAAGTTTGTAAAGTTATCGAAATGTGTATGTCAATGTGCTTCAAAAAGAGTCTCTGTGTTGTTAATCTGCTCCTCATCCTGCCACCACGCAATTCAATAACGAACTTAAAGAGAGGAGGATGTTAAATCTATGGATATTGATATGCTCTCCAGATTGTGATAAATATGCGCCACGATTCGGGAATTGTTCCCGCAAATGAGCTTTTTCTACAGAATTTTTCAGCAGATTTTTCAAAATCTATAGCTTATCTTTTTCCCAGTTTAGTTGAAAACAATTTTTAATTTAATTAATTTATTATATCAATAACATAACAAATTGAATGCGATACTGAAATACGATAATACTATTAGATTTAAATATTTAATTATTTTTTTAAATTTAAAGACCAGCAACAGAAAGTCCCAAAACTCATCAAACAGATGACACAAACATTTTTTTTTCTTTTTTCACATTCGTGGAATTCCTGCCTGAACTGGGTCGCCCTTGCGTAAAATACGAGTATAACAACATCCGAGGCGATGTGGTTGAACAGTCTGATCCCTGTCCCAAGAGGCATAGTCTCTGGCAGGTTAGTGTTACTTTTTCGGAGAACGAACAATTAGTAAGGTCCTGGAAAGAGCAGGTTGTCAAGAATATGGAATAGGATCATTCATCTTACTATATAAGGTCTGAAGATCTCCAATCGCATGGCAATAAAGGTTCAACGCTTTTGTACGTCAGCCAGTTAATGTTTCTTGCTATTAGAAAGTTTTTATTTCCGTCTAACCAAATCTTCTTAGTTGATTTATTTCTAAAGTATTTTTATTCTCCATAGTGTTTATACTCGTAAGTTGTTGCGCATTGTTGGTGATCGTCTAAGATGCAAAATATGCCACATTAAACGCCATCAAATTGAATGCCTTTGTGTGCGCGCATCATAAAAGAAATAATATCGGTGGGAATCACGATACGGGCGTTCTGCCGGCAAACGGTCCTCATTTATCATATCTTTATTAAATAAAAGCTCGACTCTTGAAAGCTTTGGCTGGAATACCGCCGGCGGGGAAGGCGTCAGAATGGACGGTTTGGCGAGACCAATGAGCTTTTCCGAGAAAACCTCAAGATATTATAAGCCAAGAGCTTTTAACAGCAGTATTCAAAGCTCTTACGTTTCACTCAAAATTAATTTATATTTTATTCAGCATTTGCGTTTACTATACAAGAAAATAATCAATCAATTTTTCTTAACCCTTTCGTATCGGTTGTTGACATATGCCGTCAAAGATTCCCCAACCGTTGACATCGGTTGACTTAATATATCGTTATGTTACTTTCAGTACTCATTGTGACATATACGGTAAGAAATTGGAAGTGCAGTCATTCCCTTTATCAATCTACATGTATTCCTTACAGGAATCTGTAAAGCATATAAATACATATTGTTAGGTTTCGTCACAGGAGCGATTTTTCTGTAAATCACATGTGTCAATGCCACCACGTTTGTTAAATATAATAGTTTTTTATGCATCATCTGATAGCTAAAAAATAGAAGAACCAATGTGATATATGAAAATAGGTCAGATAAGTACACTTATGCTTCAGATAATAGTTGTAAGCAAAAAAATGGTTTGAAAAATTCACGCTGTATTGACAATATAATTTCAATTAAGAAGAAAGTGTTTAAGAAAATAAACAGTGTTTTTTGGAATCACGTACAATATTATAGATAGATGTTCAAAAAGATTTCGTGTGCTAATTTTACTTGCCAAAATAAACCATTGATTTTTATAAACAAACTCTCATTTTCAATGCAAACTCCCACTAAAGAAAAACATAATTTTTATAAAATGTACTCAGCATTCATATACTCGTAGTCTATTGACATAGCTCGTCCTGGTTTAATTTTATATGTAGCTCATATCTGAAATTTATTCCAATTTGCTAATAGCTTTTTCCAATCAGTCTAATTAAAAAGGAGATCAAATATTTAATGTGATTTTGCACCGAAAGGTCAGAGACAACCGACCCTTGACCGGGGAGACTGGGGTCGTGCAGAGAGGCCTTAGGTCTTGATTTATTGGTTGCCGCCGGGTGTTATGTGGTGCTTGCACCCTGTTTACCCCACGGTTGCATCTTTCTACACTTTCATACGAAACGTACATCCATCGTTTATATTTTTATACTTTAATCCATAATTTCATACCCACGTTGCACCCTCGTGTACTTTCACTAAGTGACACTTAGTAGAGATGATGCATTAGACAGCAGTACGTCGCAAGAAAATATGGTGAAAAATTAATTCATCTTGGAAGTAAAAATATGTAATATATTGTAGGTAAAAAATTCTCTGATACTGCTGCCGCAGTCTATGCAAGTTCGCGGGCTCTTGGCCTGGAGGCTCCCGAGAACCATCTATACACATACGTACACATATATTTTAATACAATTATTTTGTATTATCATTAATTAAATGCACACATACAATTCTACATTAAATTTTACGCATCAATTCATTCAGAAAAAGTATTGGCAGACGCGGGATTCGAACCTCGAGCGTTGCACTATTGTAACTATCTATCTCCTCTAAGTCCCGTGCGTCAAATGTCCCGTACACCAGACGTCCAGTGCGCCTCACGTGTTTACCGATGAGTCGCTGAACGAATTTTCTGTGAACAAAATGCGGCGGAACCTTATATAATAGTTATTGATATCAGCTTGATATAGCTCTTTTAGGCTGATGCCGTAAAGTCTCGAAAAACGATCTTTTGTCTCTTATTTTTGTTCGCTCGCCTGACATGCACATCTAATAATGTTAGTTTTAATTTTGTAATATTACAAGGCGTTTCCATACGCCATTTTATTTTTATGACTATTGCTCCATTTCATGTTGGTGCAAATGTCATCCTTAATTTGCTTTTTTGCCGCGATTGTCTCGGCGGCGCTGGATGTCACAGTGTTCTGGCAGTTGACAGTTAACTCTCGCCTGGCCGGTGAAATGCCGTGCCGGTTAGACGTGGAAATCAAGTCTTAATTAAAAATAAATGCTAATTGTGCATCAAAAACAAGTTCTTTGTATTGTTAGTCTGCCCCTGTATCCTTCCTCCGTGCGGCCACTTGAAGAACCCGCGACTTGTCGCCTTTTTAAACACGGGGAATGTCATTATAAATAATTATTTTTTTGTGATATTTTATGATTCGTTTGAATTAATAATGATTGTTCTGTCGATCAAATGTATTAACAATGAAATAGTCATAATGTTTCCTTATAATACATTCTCGTAACTGAGCTTAATGCCTATTCATGTATTTCTCCATTGAACAATATATCAGTGTTATTTATAGTAAACAGAGTATAATAGAGTTTATAACTGGTTACCATATATCAAGTAAATTGAGAGATGGTGTACTTAGATTTTCGGAGAGCAAAATAACGCAGATCGTAAACATGATGCCCCATGGCAACTTTGCAATGTATACATTAGTAGAGTGGTCGGCAACTTTTTTCGTTTGGATAACACAAATGTTGTAAAAAATCATTTTATTCTTAGTAGCTAATACCTATTGCCATATAATAAACATTCGTCGTATCAATAGTCTGGCCAACTTTGCTTACGTACAGCCGATATACATGTAGCTCAACGGCGGGTATAGCTCAATGGTCAAAGCGTTTGCTTTGCAATGCAAAGGTCGTGGGTTTGATCCCCGACGAAGATTAAAAAAAAGGGGTTTTAAGGAAGATTAAATCGATTTCGGAGCTATAAATACGCCCGGTTGGTGTGAATTTGATCCCTCACCCGTTACATGCCAATAATAGCCTATTGATTAACATTGGTGGTAGACGAAAGTCGTCCCTTGAAGACCAACCATTGATAGAAAATTCCTGTAATAATTAAGGATGATGCGTGAATCTCGGGCTGTAGTCTATGACGTTGGCGAATCAACACTCCACATGTAGCGCTTAGCCATATGTACCACGGTAAGCGTCATAGAATTCCACAGATGAGACTTCAGAATTACTATCACCATCTGTCGGTATTCTATTGTATGTGCTTACATAAAAATAAATCTGTCTCTCTTAATTTACTAATTAGATAATAAAAAAATTTTTTTCACTTATAGGGGCTGTCTGTTTATAAAGATCGAAAATAATGAATGATATATTTTTTTCAACGTTTTCAGCACTCACTTTGAGATCTTTTATACATTTTTTATTTATTTACCTTGTTTTTACACGGATCACGTTGAGTATGAAATACTATGCTTACGAAAAAAAAATGCCGTTAAATAATAAACTAAATATTTCAAAAGTTTAATTAATATTGGATACAAATAATAGTTAATAATACGTAAATCATTATCTTTTTCATCCTTGCAAAACTATCCGTCTCCCTATCTTATCATTCCCTGATAGACACACCTCATAATCTCCTCTCCAACATAAATGTGTTCGACCTTTTACGAAAGTATGCAGCTTAGTTGTCTCTTTACAGTGATGGATTGAGGGAGTCTACGAGTTAGTAGAAACTGCTTTCTCTTAAACAGAGGCCACTCTCAACGTGATCCATGTAAAAACAAGGAAAATAAATAAATATTTGTTAATGATACTAGCTAATATAAATATATAACTTATTAAAAAATATACTTAAAATGCAACAGAAACTAAGTGAAATCATTATCTAAAAACAAACCCAAAAGCATAAGAACGTCGAGGTATTTTCTTGTATTGAAAAATTTTGAATTTTTTTCTATCAATGATTTTTTTTATCTGTTTTAGATTTTGTTATCTAGGATATCTTTTACTATTATGTTTCTTTATTTCCCAAAAAGTTTTTTTCACTGTATGGATGTTTAACTGGGATTATAAGTGATTTCTTATCATCTACGGATCACCGGTTAAGGACCGCTGCGTAGTTGTTTCAACTCCATTTATTATTCGCAAAGTTAAGGATATATATTATAGAAACTTGTTAGTCTGTTACGTAGACTTTCATGCTGATATATTATGGTAAACGTTTCAGTAGCTTAAAGCCTACTCATCTATTATCAATTCATATAAACCAAATGTATTACAATAATATCCTCGAACTTACATGAATAATATTAAATAGCTTTGAAGACTAACACAGCTTTTATAATTGAACGATATAATGGATTTTTAAGTTGTACAAAGGCAATACGATATTATCTGCTAACAAAGTTTATGTTCTTTTACTTGCGTTTACTGAATTTTTATAATCAATTACTTAAATTAGTTCCACGATGATGGTAATAGGTGTTCCGGAAAAGAATGTCGTTTTCGTTATCGCTTTTGAGTGGTTAGTTGTGCTTCAGCAGTCTAACTTTTACAACGTTTTCTATGTTGTTTCTCTGACTACGTATACCTGGAGTGTACTAGTTACTAAGAAATTAAAAATAAAAAACAAACCCTATGTACAATGGAGAGGTTTGTGAGGATTTTATTCAAAATATTATGCTTTACCATTTCATGAAGAAAGAAAGTGCAACACGTGCTACAAATTTGTGATTTAATTGGAGATATTTTAAACGTTCGTAAATGCCAGAGGTGGTTTAAACAATTTAATTCCGGCAAATAATATTTACAGATCCTTATTACGATTGTTTTTTTTTCTGGCGGTATTAATCTGTACGGGTTTACATAAACAAATGATTTATATACCAGGGTATCAGACAATCGAGGAGGTGGAGTGAATCTGAGAATTCGAAATTTCCATTATCGTCTTTTATTTTGCCTGCGAAACATTAAGATAAATGAGACGTAAAAACCGCCAGTGTGAAGATTCAGATAAAGGGAGAGAAGCGTTCAGCGAACAAGCGAGCAGAAAGCATTCCAAGTTTGTGAAATTAATACAATCTCTGGGTATTTTTGTTGGATGTTTTCGCTCAAATCTCGCTTAGTCTTAAAATATTTTCTCGTCTAACCATTTAATCCTCTACTACTAAGAATGTTGTATTTTAACTAAACTGATATAATCACGAATACATGTATAGAGTAAGAGAATCTTCGTATGTTACATCATTGACTGTCGTAGCAAATCGACTAAGTCTGTAAGGCTTACAGGATTATGACTTATTATATGTGAAATTAAAATATAAATTCTTGCAATGTTCCAAAGCATGGAAAGTTTAATTTCATGAATATTAAATAATTAATATAAATTTGACTGCTGTAATATCATCAGTGTTGACAGTTTTAAAATAAATTATCCAGCTTTATTAATTAAGGAAAACAATATTACGATGGTCATCCGTAAAACAATATTCCCAGTGATTTTTCAGTGTAAAACATGTTTAATTCAACGAATGCGTACATATTTTGAAAGTTCATACTTTTACCAATTTTTCTACATAGTCGCCACTGAGGTCAATGTATTTTTATCATGCGGTATACGAGCTTTTGAATGCCCGAGCAAAGAAAAATCTGCCGCCAAGCCACGTAGATACCTGAGAGCCGCTTCTTCCAGCTCTTCTCTATCGCCGAAATGCGTTCCACCCAGGTGTTTATTCATGTCAGGGAAGAGATGGTAGTCACTTGGGGCTAAGTCCGGGCTCTTAGATGAAATTGTTGACACAATAATGTGTAAAAATAGTATGATTTATATCGATTAAATATTTTATTATGTTCCTTCAATTTTGGAAATCTTAAACTCGATTTCGTAACTTTAACTCACACTTAATTACTAAGCGTAAGATATTTATTCAAAGTGTTTATAACTGGCAAAACCTTCGTAACCTTAGAGTATTGTAATGGTAAATGAGTTTTCCAATCCACAAAAACGCAAATCATCATGATACAATTTTAATTACTGGTATATATATTGTTTACGAAACTTTGCGTTGACGCTCAAGATTTCGTTAGTTCCTAAGATTCAAAGTGGAAATAATATGTGACTTATACTTTAACAATGATTCCTATTTATACCATAAATATTAATTAAAATATCTGTACGTATAATAGTTGTAAAAGTAGTAATTTCATATTATGAGTTAACTCAAGAATTAATGTAAAAAATATCGTGAATATTGATAGTCATGGTGGCTTTACCGTTCGAAAGGAATCGGATGAACATTATCCATCTAGCTGATGTATGGAAATACCCTATTATTATGTAATTGACAATTTTCGGTCGGTAAGCTTCGTATAATGTTATTCCGTCGACGAGACGATGGTTTACCGGGTGACTTCCATATTTTGATGAAAATTTTAGCATCAAACTGTATATCTAGAAGGAATTATACGTGTCCAAAGAACATGCTATAATTTGATAACATAATTGAAATTACAAATATGAAAATGAAAAAAAGTTATTTAACTACATTTATTTGTTATACATAATTTATTGCTTCTACGTGTTTCATCCTCAATGCACTTTTTGCCCATCATCCAAGTGTCATCAGTAATTGAAAGCTTACAATGAAATGAAATTTTATATACACGGAGCGGCAAAAAAAGTTGACGGTTTTCGTTGTTGTTTTCATTTAAATCCGTCAATTTTTTGTCGCTCCCTGGATTTACTTTTTATTAAGAAGAGGCTTAAAACGATAAACTTCTTATATATTATGATTATCAAGTTTTTCCGTACGCCTAAACAAAAGGAAATGAAAAATATTTTTTATTTACCTTGTTTTTACATAGATAACGTTGATTATGGCCTCTGTTTAGGTGACTGCAGTTTCGACTAACTCGTAGCCTTCCTCAATCCGTCACTGTCAAGAGACAACTGGTCTGCATGATCTATTCAACAAATAATAGATAGTAAGAAAATATACGTAAATCATTCTCATCTTCATCCTTGAAAAATCATCCGTCTCCGTTTCTCTTATCATTCCCTGGTAGACACACCCCCCACCTCCTTCTCCTACATAAATGTGTTCGACCACTTACTAAAGTATCATGGAGCTCAGTTGACAGTGACGGATAGAGGAAGGCTATGAGTTATTCGAAACTGCAGTCTTTTAAGCAGAGGTCATTCTCAACGCGATCCATGTAAAAACGAGGTAAATAAATAAATATTTATTATTTCTAATGGATCTCAAAGTGAATGCTTGAAACATTGAAAAATAAAGAAAATTTATAGAATAATCACACTAAATGTATATTAATAATTTTATCTGCTCTTAAATCATATTCTTATCATTTCTCTTCTCGCTAAGTGTGTCTATACTATATAAGTATCAGGCAAGCATGTTCGTTTACGGCATTACCCAGTCCCGCGGCTCGGTAAGGAGAAAATTATATTACCGGTGGGTAAAGAGATTTCCTCGCGCCTAACCGGCGACACCTTTCAGCCACTTCCTCGCCGGCTATGGACTCCTGATACCCGTAATAGCGTATTAAACAGATTCCGACGAGTTTATTTTATTTTTGTTACGAATATCCCAGAGTTTTAAATAACTTGCTGAAGTTATTTCATGGAAAGTAAAGAATTTTTATATTTCTTGAAAATTCTACATCTATTTATTAATTGTGTAAATTTATAATATGCTAAGCTTACGACGAAATTTACAGTGCTAATCACTAGAAATTGAATGTAGTGAAGTGAATTTTATGTTATTTCAAATAAATCTATGAAACTTTAAGTATTTTATGAATTGCATGGATATAATGAAATATATTTGATATTGTAATGGGTTCTCTGGAATCTTATTTTGTTAGCAATAAATTGAATGCGCGAGATTTTATTTTTATTCATAGACCATTTTTACTTCAATATTCACAATCGGCGAATTCAATACGTAAAAATTATGTTATAAACAGCAAAATTGATAATAAATACATTAGATATTAAACGCTATGAACTTGCAGGGCAATTTAGTCTAAGACATGTTGCATCCATCTGCAGTCCAACTCAGAAGTCATAGATAAATAAATAAAATATAAATGGGTGCACTTCTTCCCGAATTGAATTCATTCAGATGAATTTTCTTTTCATTATTTTCAAAATTCAAACTATTACACCTTTAATATTATATTTTACAAGTAATTCTTACCTAAACAGACTATGACTGTCTAAAGAACAGTAATGTAGAACTTATTTATGAAAATATATTTTAAAAATAAAGGTATGTTTGTTAACAAAGTTATATGTTTTGATATCAGCTTGATATAGCTCCTTTAGGCTGATGCCGTAAAGCCTCGAAAAACGATCTTTTGTCTCTTATTTATGTTCGCTCGCCTGACATGCATATCTAATAATGTTAGTTTTAGCTATATAATAATACACGGTGTTTGCATACGCCACTTTATTTGTTACGACAGTTGGCCCATTTTATGTTTGTGCCACTATCATCTTTAATTCACTTTTTCTGCCGCGACTGTTGGCAGCGTTAGATGTCAGACCGCGCCGTCAGTTGGAGCTCGCTCGCGACCGTAATGGGAACGCCTAATGGCGTTCGCCATAACAGGTGGATGAAAAAGCAAGTGTGAGAGCAAGAAATAAACGCGAATTGTGAAACGAAAACTAGTTCTTTGTATTATCAACCTGCTCCTGCATCCTGTTAGAGAGGAGAATATCATTTTTTTTTTCCAGAGTGGATATAAATAATGAATTATTTATACATGATGAATGAAAAATTAAGCCAAGTAAATAAATCAAGTTAAAATGTAATTTCAAAAAATTATAAAATATTATATTTAGACTGTACATTTTCTTGGCTTCAAGTATATCCTTGATATTATTTGAATTACAATAAATGTGTGCTGAAATTCGAACAACTTCATTGTATTATTATGTTCTGAATTTCAATTAGTTTTGCTCGTTATTTTGAAATTATCCTGTCCGTTCAAGTTGGCTTCTTGAAGTAGTCCGTTCGACTATTAAGCTAGCGTTTTAGCAAGCCATGTATGGAGTTTAGGATTCTTGTTATCCAAATACATAATATCCAATGCATCGTACTGAAACTACTGAATCCGCTTTGCCAATATGCGTCCAACTAACTCAGTCATTCGTGACATTTTTATTCCATGTGCCGCAAAACTATATTTTACAGATTTATGATTTATATAAGTATTGCCATTGTATTCTGAGAATCTGTTCATTTTTAACTTACACTTATCATCATCATCAGTCTGTATCCGTCTGTTGGACGTAAGCCTCTCGCATGAGTTTCCATCCTCTTCGATCCTCCGCCTTCCGCATTCAGGTCACTCCCGCTTTTCTCCTTACGTCGTCAGTCCATCTTGCAAGGGTTCTGCCAACGCTTCGTTTGCCAGTTCTTGTGTGCCATTCCGACCATCGTCTCTTCGAAAGATATATCCTGTCCATTGCCACTTGAGTGTGCCTATTTGTTGGGTAGCCTCCACTACTTGAGTTCTTCTGCGGATATCCTTGTTCCGTGCAAAAAAGAAACGGCAGAATCCCAGCTTCTGCCGTTTCTTTTTCTCAACAAATTGATGGGAGAAATTCTATGTAGAATTGTATGTATGTATCAAATTATTAGATATATAGTATTTAGATAGTGTTGGAAGATGTTAAATTTTCTTAAGATAGTGTTTATTTTCTGTTTTTGTAAATTATACTATCTTTTTAAATGTTAATATTATAGTTACATTTAAGATCTAATAAAAAAAAGTGGATAGCGCACGTAAATATTTAGCGGGCCTCTAGTTGTGAATGCATGATTTTACTGCAACACATTTTGTGAAATGCATTAGTTCAATAACTGCAATGCGTCTCTATTGAAATTGCATTCCTACTTATTTTTCAAAGAATGAAATTTCTCCTCCAGAAATATTTTTTATTTAGTATACTCGTAAATATGGTTTCTTGTTATGAAACATTTTATAATGACATTGCAATTCTAAAAGTTCGAACTCAATGGTCGCTATTTACAAAATAAATGTTTTCTAGCGAGTCCCTGGTTGGGCTTTTATGAGTTTTAATGATAAAGCGGAAAAAATGACTAAATAAGATAATTTGTCTCTTTTTCTTATTTCAATGCTGTTTCTGTATCCTATTTATATTATTGAAATATATTTATTTTTCTTTTTACTATGGATAATTGAATACAACAAAAAACTAAGACATCTTAGTAAATTCTTTAATTATATAAAATATTGACATAAGCATGATATAGTCCTTGCTGACTGGTACCGAAACCTCAATATACAATCTTTCGATTCTTATTTCTGTTCGCTTGTCGTATTTGTATGTGTCGCCATATTGGCATTTTGTATTAGTCCGGTCACGGTAGTGACGTTAGTTATAGAGATCGCCTTATGCGGCGCTGGGTGTTACCGACCACGGCGCGGTGCTGGAGTCACTCGTTGTCCACCGACCGTGACGGGTGTCCGATTGAGGTTCGCCCGGCCTGAATGCTGTGAATAAGTCCGGGCCAGAAGTTTGTAAAGTTATCGAAATATAAATGTCAGTGTGCTTCAGAAAAAGTATTTGTGTTGTTAATCTGCTCCTCATCCTGCCACTACGCGATTTCATAAGGTCTTTTTAGAGAGGAGGGTGTTAATATTTATATCAACATTTTGTACCACTCATAAACTCTAGTTTTTGATAAAGTTTGCTCACCGAAGGTTTCGGCAGAAGAAATTTCATTCCGCACATACAATTTAATAGAACTGCGTTGTTGAATGGTTCAAGATATTATAAAAAACGACGAAACCACTTATAAATGTTAATAATTAGACAGCTATCTTAACACTAATGAATAATTTGACGTGTGATTTAGCACACACGTCAGTGACAGTAGTGCCAACATAAAAATATTAATTCGAATCGCTTAGCCAGCAAAATTTAAATTCAGATTTCCCGGTATTTTTTGCATAACATACACAAAATGTTCTGCTGAGTATGTTTGAGTACATAGTTGTACAAGTTGAGCGTTTTACATCTAATTGCTTATTAACTCTTTCGCAT
Organism: Glossosoma conforme; assembly: GCA_022606575.1. NCBI lineage: Eukaryota > Metazoa > Arthropoda > Insecta > Trichoptera > Glossosomatidae > Glossosoma > Glossosoma conforme. Next base: position 679,861 of record JAGTXR010000206.1, on the reverse strand, counting down.
CGGTTGTCGGCATATGCCGTCAAAGATTCCCCGACCGTTGACATAGGTTGACGTGATATATTGTTTTGCTACTTTCAGTACTCATTGTGACATCTACGGTAGGAAATTGGAAGTGCAGTCATTCCCTTTATCAACCTTCATGTATTCTTTACAGGAATATGTAAAGCATGTAAATAAATATCGTTAGATAAAACCACCTGTGTCAATGCCACGACATGTATGGAGTTACATATGGAAGTTTGTTAAATATAATAGTTTTTTATGCATCATCTCATAGCTAAAGGATAGAAGAATCAATGTGATATATGAAAATAGGTCAGATAAGTACATTTATGCTTCAAATACTAGTTTTAAGCAAAAAAAAATTGTATGAAAAATTCACGGCGTATTGACAGTATAATTTGTATTTCACCGAGCCGTAACAAAAAAGTTAAAGAGTTTCGAGGGACCTGATTCGGTGCTCCTGTATGCATTTATATAAAAAAGAAACATTTTCAATCGCTTCAAAGTTAAGTGTTTTGCCCATTGACCACGGTGTATGTTGTTGAATGTTTGGTCTGGTATAATGTATTTGGCCTGCGTTGCGGACTACAATTATTTGCTTTAGTCGGGATTACTGCCACAACTCCGAGCACTGCGACGATGCGAATTCCAATGATTGTAAACCAAACGATATTATTGTCCCTCGCAACTGGACTCCACAGAGTAGTGGATGACCAAATATACACAGGGTAATTACATAATGAACGTGCATTTGCTGGGAAAATTTGATTTATTGATCGGACATGTACAAATGGATGATGCTGAAGATGCTGAGGTGGGCGGATGGTGTGATTAGAGTGGACAGAGTTCGAAATGAGCATATTCGGGGTTCATTTCGGGTGGCCCACATACCTTAAAAGATAAGGAAAAACCGCCTAAGATGGTATGGGCATGTGACACGGAGAGATGAGGAACACATGGTGAAGAGAGCTCTCAACATACCCACGCTGAGAAGAAGACCTGGAAAACCACAGGCAACCTGGACTGCAACTGTAAACAAGGATCTGAAAACCCTGGGCTCGACCGAGAATGCAACGCAGGACAGACAGACAAGGCGAATGTGTACAAGGAAAGCCGACCTCAGATGATAGGAAATGGCTAGGATAAAGCAGAGAAGAAGATCGGACACGTACAAATGCTTTAACTTCATCAAAATACTCTCCCCGTGCATCAATACGCTTGCGGGGACTTGCCATGCTACGTTTAGAAAGCACCCTGATATCCTCGGCGAAAATATCTGTCAGAAACTATGTAACATGCTTTTGGACGTGTTTAATGGTCTCCCAATACTTTCTCTTTGGAAAGGGAAACATTCAAGTGTGCCTCGAAAATAAGTTATTTGCTTTGCGATATGCTCTTGCATCCTTCCTCCACGCGGTCACGTGACGAACCCGCGACTTTTTAAATACGGGCAATGTCAATACAAATGGTATTTTTCATAGTATCAATCCGGTGGATTGGTTTGCAGCAACAGAATCTTGCATTTCGATCTCTATTTCTCTTAAAATACAAAGGGTAATACTATCTAAAAAACTTTACATACTGGAATGTCACTCCAGCGGAATTTTCAGATTTTTTTAAAGCGTTTCCTTTTCAAACCCTGTATTTTTTTATGTATTCACATACAGGAGAATTCCGACAGATGGTAATAGTTATTCTCATCTATGGAATTCTATGACGCTTTCCAATTTATATGCGTAAAGTCTCTTCTGTGGTATTCTATGACGCTTACCATGGTGTAACTAAGCGCTGCATGTGGATTTATGATCCGCCAACGTCATAGACTACAGCCCGAGATTCACGCATCATCCTTATTGTAACAGGAATTTACTATGAATGGGTGGTCTTAACCCCGTGTAATTTTAGAGCTCAGAAATCGATTAAAAAATCCTTTTTTTAATTTCTGTCGGGGATCGAACTCACGACCTTTGGCTTTCAAAGCAAACGCTTTGACCCTTGAGCTATACCTGCTTGCAAAATTTGACAGTGTAGAGTAGTATCTTCAGGAGGTCAAAGCTTATTGGAAATTGTATAATTATGGTCCCTACGTATTTGCATCGACGACTACACTGTCAATGTATTGCCCCCTTCTGCGCCAGATCCCCACATAATACATTATAAGCCTGTTTGTGTTCTTCGCCGCAAATGGACTAATAATCCGATTGACGCCAGGGGCTGATAATGTAGGATGAGGAGTAGGTGAGCATAATCAGTACATGTTCTAAATTCCACCGAATTTTCGAGTACATCGAAGAGATTGACTCCCAAGCAGTTAAGGCGCTTTACTCACATACTTGTACAAAATACGAGTACAATATACTGACATCCTCCTCATATTTAGGACATCGATATACTTGATGAAAGATGCAGGATCAGGTTCACAATACAAAGAACTTGTTTTTTGTTTCAATATACACGTTTATTTGTCAAACACTTCGTATTCGGCACACGCCATATAGGCGTGCCCATAAAGTTCGCGAGCGTTGTCCAACTGACATCTCGGCGGTGCCAACTGTCGCTGCCGAAAAAAGCGAATTCAAGCAGTGGCAGTGGAACCACCAGCAAATGGGCTCACTGTCATAACAAATAATTTTGCGTGTGCAAACACCGTTTAACATTCTACTATTTATTACAAACATTAGAGGTGCATGTCAGGCGAGCGAACAAAATAAGAGACAAACGATCGTTTTTCGAGGCTTTTTGGCATCCGCCTAAAGAAGTTATATCAAGCTGATATCAGTACGAATAAACAGTAAATTTTTATATATTTTTTTAATTTTTTATTAAATATTTACTAATGATTGCAATAAAACTATTAAATAGTTTTATGAGTAAATTTCCTAAAAATTTTAAACTGGCTGTATACAAATTTTCTGCCGCAATTAAACACTTAATATAAATATCTCATGTTACTGTTGTCACTAAAATAAACTTGTAGTTAATAAGCAAAATATAAGATTCTACTAATCGTATGTTAAGCAAAATGTTTGAGTGAGCTATTTGATGAACATACCAATCGTATGTATGAAAGAGGAATTCTGGAGGAATTCCCGAAGAGCTTTTCGCTGAGCTTTCGAGGGTAAAAAGGCGACGATAGTGGTTCCAAAATTTCGGCAGGGCCAAAAACACATTCCTAGAGCCAACAAAGCAATATTCAAGAGTGGGAGCTTTTCCCGCTTCATTTGAAATACGGCCTACCGTAAACAGATCTGCAAATAGTTAAATGCCTTTGATGTGCCCAGGCAAGAAACAAAGCCGGTCGAGCTTTTGGCGGAGCGAAAGCCTCAAAGCACCGCTAATAATTGTATTTGTTTCAGTAAACGCTTTTATTTCGGGTTGAATGTTATGCACTCAGATGGACTGAAAACTGAAAACGTTAGTGAAAATCGTAATTAGCTTTGAAGAGCAGTAAATTATAATTCAATGTAATTTTTTTTATAGACAAGTGCGAGTATGTTGTATAATTTTATATATAAACCCTAAGTACCCATTTTATGACAATATTTGAAATAATAAAACAAGTAAAACTTTGTTTAAGAAGCCACTAAAATAATTTATTAATCAGACGTTAGTTATATATATCGCCACTGGTGGCGCTGGGCGACAACCCATCACGATCGCGCTCTGTCTTGTGCCGACGTCGCCGACATCGCATTGTTGTTGGCCCGGCCTGAATGCTGTGAGTAGGTGCGGGCCAGAAGCTTGTAAAGTTATCGAAATATATGTCAGTGTGCTTCAGAAAAAGCCTTTGTGTTGTTAATCTGCTCCTCATCCTGCCACCACGCGACTGAATAGTTACCTTTTTAAAGAGAGAAGGATGTGAAAATAAACTACGAGATTTATTATTTAAGAAGATTTATAACATTAGAAAGTGAGAATGTGAAAGTATGTATTTGATTACTTGTGTAAAAGAATCTTTGCTGCGATAGGGTTCGCAAAATTTATCACTCTTTTAGTTGCGTGAAAAGTTGAATTTGATCGTTTGTGTTTGAGTTTGTTTACTCTAACACCCTATTTACTAGGGAGAGAAAAGTGAAAAGCAGAAACAGAATGAGAGAAGGTCTCCGTAAGTGACCAGATAATATAGACAAAACCCCTCTGCCAAGTAATGTAGTTGGGCGATTGTTTTATTTGTATTTTTTGTTGTATTTATTTAAGATGGCAGAGTCCATGAATTACGTTGCCATTGTTTTATTTCGTTTTTAAAACCTTATCTTGTTTTATCGTGTTTGCTCATTTTTATGTGTGTACTCACAACAAACTGGTATCGCGCAAAACTTATCAACTACATAAGCAATAAAAACTTTACGACAGCACTTTTATTTCTAATCTCTTACAACAGTATAATTATCTAACATAATGAATTAACGTATTCTTATATTTTTTTCGTGTCTACTTCCATTTCGTAGCATATTAGAACAATAATTAATTTACTCAAATTCTTTATTTTATTACCAAGTATTCGAATCCTACTCCTGTCATACTAAAAGACCATTGAACCAATACTTGTATATGTCAAGTAGACTCGGATAAACATGATTTTATTGTTTTTTTGTTGTCTGCTTTCTTGTATATGAGTATATACATCGAAGATAAGTGTAGCATAATCCGGAAGATCGTAATTAGTACATTATCGGCGTTCTGGCAGTTGGTATCAATAAACGTTATAGAAACGCAAGTAACAGGGTATCATAGGTTTCTATGGAGCATTGTGTTCAGGATTGTTCTCGGAGCTTGTCTTCAGGGATTTAGGCCTTGCAAGTTAATTTGGCAGCACGGCGGATGGTTACCCGCCACGTTAGTCGTACGCTTTATAGATTCAATCAATTTGATCCCTCTATTGTTTCACCGTGCAGGTTATATGATATGCAGTGCAACAAGACGTTAGAGAATACGTTTAAATTGCTTACTGGCTTGGTGAAACTGCATAATTACAGTTGTAAATTATAGTATCGGAACATGATTCATTGAGTACATTATTCTTCACATTAATCTTTGATATCATATCTCTTATTTTATGGGCACTTTATACCCCTGTGAAATATGTTTACAGTTTATAAGATCAAAACGCTTTTTAGGTGATGTGGATACGGCCTTCTTTTGTGCTTAAGTGCTCTAAGACTAAAAATATCTTACCTGGAACATCTTTGAGAATGGAGTAATACTCGTAAGTTACTTATATAATCGTAGATTAGTGTGTTACTAATGCTAGGTTAAACACTTATTTGATGAGAACTTGCAAATAATACGTTTTTTAGATGAAACTTTAAATAAAATTATCTATTTTGAATATTGCTCTCTTAGTCTAGAATTATGAACTGCCTCTCTAAATCCATTTTTTCAGTATTAAAAGAAAAAATATAAAAATTCAATTTCAATCATTAAATAACTATTCCCCGTTATGCTCTCCCGGCAAAAAGAAATAAATCTCCTCAGATTATTCCGCAAAGAAAAAGTACCATCTATTAAATCAACCGCAAGTCGATATCCGGAGTACAAATTATACGAGTAGATAAATTTATTATTTTATTTAAGTAACGTCTGTGTATTTCCAATACAATATTCAGTCCCTTTTCAATTCTGCTCCACCCGCCTTTCTCCCAACTAGGGCTTACAATTAACGAAGAAAAATACGATGTAACGGGTTGTGGGTTTTTTTGCCATGAAAAATTATTTGCAGTTTATTTTTTAATAATTACACGTACCGAATTTACGGTAAATATTATCCAAAGGTGTCACAACAATTTTACGTAAAATTCCTACCTGTATCGTATTTATAAATCTCTTTACATTATCCGCCCATCTTGCTAGTTAGAAAGTAGCTAAGTGCTTGTATGCAAGATGATATTCCACTTTGGATAACTAAGGTAATATAGTAGTTTTAATTTGATATCTATTGGTATTGCCATAACAATACCACTTTAAAAACAGATTAACGTTAAAAACATACAAAAAACATTATGTAGTAGAAAATATCTTGAAAAGCGACCCTACTTTTTACATTCCAGATTGTCCCCTTTCTTCCCTATCTGATGTTGTAATCTTTCTCGATATAAATCTGTGAGGTTCTCCCCCTCTCCCACATAGGCCGGCGACCATCTTGAATAATTGAATGTTAATCACGAAAACAAAACTGCACGACCAGGACCCCACAAGGGCCGAGGAGGTGGAAGAAAACCGACAGACTTTTTGTCACAGTGCTGCCAGCAGGCCTCATAAATAACCATGAGGAGATGTAAATATTATTTTTCCGGGTCGCCTTTACACCGTCTCAGGCCGATTATTATTTTCTTGTTTACCCGCTCGCCCCTTCTGCTGCCCTGGTGGTGATTTACGGAGTTCGAGTTCAATTTATCTTTGCTGAAATAGTTATTGTTGAATTTTAATCGCGATAATTGATTTTAAATTATAAGTTATCACATCTCATATAAAATGATATAATTTAGTGAAAAAAACTTTTATTTTCTACATTGGTTTTAATAATATTACTACTTCGAAAAATACCGTCCCTTGATGTTTTAATTGACGTAGTAATAACTTTAGTGATCGTTTGAATAATTTAACTAGATAGGTATAAATGTTATTTAACTTAGACTATTATTTTCATAAATTTGTCATATTCATATTTATTATTAACAGTACAACTAATATTTCAATTAAATAAAATATAAAACAGAAGTACATATAAAAATAAATACGTAAGTTATAAAGTACTTAAAATGCTTATAATACACGACCAGCAAAAATTTAAATGACTAGTAAATTACACATAAGCATTATATATGTAATCATGTCGGAAACAACAGGGTCAGATCTTGTCTGCCCAGAAGTGGGTGACGTCGATGGCGTTACTCCCAGGAAAACATAAGCATATAAAAATATACTTAAAATACATATTTTTATGGCAACTAACAAATATTACCGCTGTTCATTTTCAACACTTTTTTTTATTTTGAACTATAATTATATGAAATATAATAAATAAATATATTAAATATAAAAAATATATTAAAACCTCAGTGAGGTTTTAATATTCAAATAAAAATGAAAAAAAACTCACATTTTTCTCATTTTCACATTCAACTGAAAGTGCAACCGGGTACGACAACCCTCAGTAACCTAAAAAGGCCCCGACAAAAGAGGAGAAGGAGGTATTATTTTAAAATGCATCGCCTCCTGGTACCAGGAGCGCATACAGAAGCGGGAGATCTTGATAGGGGCAGGATTATTTTCACGCTGAATGACGTCCCCGCACCGCTCTCTGCCGTCTAGCAATCTCCAGTCCGCGTCGCCTCAAGACATTTCACACATGCAAGATTTTTTTTCTACCTTCTTCGTCTCGTGTTATCCTGATAACATTGAGCGGCCACGTGAGTATCTGCTTTCATCCGACCTCCTCTTTGAAATCACAGATTGTTTTTTTCATTTGTTTTGTACTCGTATTTGATATGTGAAATTACTAATTTTATTTGATGATTTTGACCTTTTCATATATTTTTTTTGCAAAATGAAAATAATTATTTATTCAGAAAATAAACGTAAAACAGTACAAAATTTCTGTTAAATATTTGTATTCATTTTGTTTATTTGTTTTTTTTAAATGTTTGAATCATTTTTCTTCGTTCTCCTTTAATTTTGTTTTCTTTATTTTGCAATTTTAATAAAATTTGTATTTTATTTGTTTCAGGTAAGTTCTAAAACGATTTAAACGAATCTGAGAAAAAGATTTTTCGTAACAGTTGTAAGTACATTGTCTCTTTTTATGCTATATACACACACCACAAGCTACTTACTACCATGCCATTAAAGCACTGCCAATTATTTTAGTCATCCCTTGAATGCTTTGGATTTTAACTATCCATATTGTATTTCTTTCTCTGTCTGGGGTTTTGTGTGATTGTGAGCAAGATTCCAGTTAGGACCAAAGGTAAAATCTACAAAACTGCTTTAAGGCCAGCTGTGCTCTACGGATCTGAGTATTAGATTCCGCTGATACGCGACTTGGATAAGATTCATGTGGCAGAGATGAAGAAACTGAGGGCGGGCGGTGTGACTAGAGTGGACGGGAGTGGAATGGAGTTCGAAATGAGCATATTCGGGGTTCTTTTCGGGTGGCCCCCATACCTGAAAAGATAAAGGAAAACTGTCTAAGTTTGTATGGGCAAGTGATACCGAGAGATGAGGACCACAATGTGAAGAATGCCCTCAACATACCCACGCTGAGAAGAAAACCTGAAAAAAAACAGGCAACCTGGACTGCAACTGTAAACAAGGATCTGAAAACTCTGGATTTGACCGAGAATGCAACGCAGGACAGACAGACACACACATATACACAACACATCTTTAAAATCTAAAAATTAAAAATATATTTCAACCTGTTCGCATCGGTACCCGATATATGCCACGTAGTTTATATGTGTATTTCACCGAGCCGTAATGAAAGGGTTAAGATTATAAAGGATATTTCATAAGTAAATGATACTAAATATACCTACAAAGATAAGAGAAAACCGCCTAAACTAAAAAGATGATATGTGCAAGTGACACCGAGAAATGGGGACCACATGGTGAAGAAAGCCCTAAACATACCCACCCCGAGGAAAAGACCTGGAAGACCACAGGCAACCTAGACTGCCACTGTAGACAAGGATCTGAAAACTCTGGCGTTGACTGAGAATGCAGCGCAGGACAGGCAGACATGGTGAATGTGCACAAGGGGAGTCTACTCCAGATGATGGGAAATTGCGAGGCTAAAGAAGAAGATCTATGACAAATGTTCTCTAGCAATAAATTACAAAATGTTTATATTGTATGTTATGTCTACAGCACTAAAAATGAAGATACCATTTTTAAATTTGAATTTTCAAATCGCTTTTACTTCATTGAAATATATTTTCCAGTCACAATACAATGTATCTATTCTTAACATTCCGTAAACTATAAATAAACATGATATCTTTATTTTCCGTTCGAGAATCTTTCTCTCGCATTTTTCACGCAGAGGAAAAAAATCGTTTTGTATTCAGTCGCCTTTCCGAAACTTCGTCCTTCCCACCACGAGCTCGGGGTTGAATTATACATAAAGAGTGGGACTTCGTGCCTTTGAAATAATCAAAAAAATAAGTTTTTCGCAAAAAAAAAAACGCTTTTCCGCGCACTCGAAATCGGACCCGTTTTTTGTTTTCAGCAGAGATGTCATTTTTACTTTTTGATCCAGTCTCTGAAACTGAAAATAAATAAATAAACTTTATAGTGACATATTTGATTCTGTTTTTTTTTTCATTTTTTGTGAATAAAAACGATGTTGCACTTATAACTTTATTTATCGAACTACGTTTAATGTAAATTTACATTGTACATGTAAAAAATATGCATATAACTAACTAAAATTTACTTTTCAACTGAATTTTTAAAAAATGTAAACACATACAGGAGAATACCGAAAGTTGGTTATAGTGATTCTGAACTTTCATCTGTTGATTCTATGACGCTAACCATGTTACATATGGTTAAGCGCTCCGTATGGAGTGTTTATCCGCCAACGTCATAGACTACAGCCCGATAAACACGCATCATCCTTATCACTTCACGAATTCACTATGAATTGGTGGTGGTCTTCACGGGACGACTGTCGTCTACCACTGATTTTTGATTAATATGTTAAGACTGTCATTTTACAGGTGAGGGATAAAATTCACACTAACTTCATCTTAGAGCCCAGGAATCGATTATTTAAAATAAAAAATCTCCGTTGGGTATCAAATCCACGACCTTCAGCTTGCCAAGCAAACGCTTTAACCAATGAGGTATACCCGCAGGCGACTTATATTTAAATAATTTATATAAAACTATGAATCTCCACCCTATTGAATTATTATATAATCGCGATTAGCTTAAAAAAATATTTTTAGTCCAAAGCTGTTCAGACATAATCCATCCCCATACTTATCATACGAGGCGATGTTTTCCGAATGAATATCGAACATTTTCGAGAAAAACATATTTTACTCTCATGTATCCGAGAGGCTTTCGAGAATATTTATTTAGGATGGGTTTCCCGTTTAATTTGAGAATGTATACGGCATAGAGGTTCCTCGAATTGATTTGGAAATCAACTTCGGGTAATAAGATCCAATACGCAGCATCTAATTTTATAACAAATCTTATTTTTCTTTGTATTTTTTATTTAACTTTTTTGTCCCACGCAGTTGTAGCTTTTTACATAAATCCATAAATATCCAAGGGCGACTCCCAGAATTCAGTTTCGGCAATCTTATCACGACATGAACTATAACTGACTGAACAATACCAGGTCCTTCATCTACGCAGATGACTTGGCGCTCACAGCACAAGGGGTCTCTTTCGAGGAAGTAGAAACCCAGCTTACTAACGCACTCACCACCCTCTCTTCGTACTACCACCAAAACCGACTACAGCCAAACCCAAGCAAGACCCAAGTCTGCGCCTTTCATCTTAATAACAGACTTGCCAAGAGAAAGCTGCACATTACCTGGAACGACTTGGTGTTAGAGCACTGCGACACACCTAAATACCTAGGGGTCAAGCTGGATAGGACCCCCACTTATCAGAAACACTGTCAGTCTGTTAAGCAAAAGGTGTCCACCAGAAACAACCTACTCCGAAAAGTGGCAGGTACGAAGTGGGGAGCCCAACCAAACCTGATCCGCACAAGTGCTCTAGCTCTCTGTTTCTCTGCTGGCGAGTATGCTGCGCCAGTATGGGCGAGGTCTGCCCATACCAAGAAAGTGGATATTGCTCTGAATGAAACGTGCCGGGTGGTTACGGGGTGCCTAAACCTACCCCAATATCAAAGCTATATCAACTCTCGGGCATTGCCCCACCAAACATACGGCGAGAAGTTACTACCAAGAAGGAACTCACCAAAGCAACCCACGACGCACTCCACCCTATGTTTGGGTACCAAAAGATAACTACACGGCTCAAATCAAGAAGAAGTTTCCTACAGTCGACAACGGAACTGGAGATACCTGAGGCCACCCTGCGGCTGAACATGTGGAGAAGCGCAACTGAGGGGAATACTTGGATTGCCCCGAAAGAGGACCTAGCCCCTGGACATGACCAAGGGTGGAATATATGGAGGTCCCTTAACAGACTTTGGACCGGAGTATGCAAGACGAGGACACAAATGAGGGCCTGGCAGTTTTACAGCGGACCGACTGAATGTGACTGCGGCGTGGAGCAGACCCTGTCACACCTTCTGGAGTGTGCGCTGTGCCCGAGTGGCTGCACCCAGGAAGACCTGATGATGGCCAGAAGTAACGCCATCGACGTCGCCCACTTCTGGGCAGACAGGATCTGACCCTGTTGTTTCCGACACGATTATATATATATATCACGACATGTAGATTCCCAGCTCGTGTCCTTGAATCCAACCCTAGGTTGTCTCTGTATCTTTTATATTTAAACTCACATAAGGGTACCCCAGCAGAGGTTCTCATTTCTCTAAAAACGCTATGAAAGCTAAGACTCATATAACATAGTTGTTCAGTCGGTTCATTAAGGGGTGTCAACCACTTTTAGAGCCTTTTTGACCTTTTTGTGTGATTTTTTAGAGGAAAATGAATGATTAAAGTGGTTTAGGTTTTGAGACCTTTTGGTATTTATTATGAATTACATTATAAAATATTTTAAGTAGTTTTCGTAGAAATTTTTATTTTCATCTTCCTTACGATTTTGTGTTACTGAAATACATGGTGTTCTTAAATTACACTAGCAGTTGGCGTGCATAGGGGTCAGACACGGGGTCAGACACTTAACCTTCAACCCATATTAAATGATCAGTTACAATATAATAAATAGTATATAAATAAATATATATAATAAAATAATATAAATAAATATAATAAAATAAAAATACTTCACATCATTATTTGTGACGCATTTCACCTCGAAAAGAGAAATTTAAACAGTGATATTTTTTAAGATAACTTTTACGTTGTGCAGTGTTTGGTGAATTTGTCCATCTCTCCTGGAGAAAAGAAATTCGTCGTATATAGCTCAACCTAAAAGCCATGATTACATTAAGTTCTTGTCATAAAAACCTACGAACTACGTAAGTGATTTGTTAGTTAGAAAAATTATCAGATTACTGTTTGGTTATATTTTAAAAATATTAACTTTAGCTTCACATTTATTTTTAATGATTACATGTTTCGGACTCTCTGGAGACCACCTTTAATAATGTCTCCTAACTTGTCTCTAAGGAGTCCGAAACATGTAATTATTAAAATTAAATATGGATCCAATCTAAATATTTTTAATTTATTAATTTTTTAATCAAAATTTATATAAGATTATAATTATGCAGTTTCACCAAGCATTGTCAGATGGTAACCTCAATGGTATTGTTTGCTGTTAAAATTTACTTGTGATCATATCATTGTCTTTATTATATTAATAATTCGTTTTATTCTTCTTTTCGTAGTATCAATCCGGTGGATTGGTTTGCAGCAACAAAATCTTGCATCTCGATCTTCACTCTTCTCGATCCTCTGCAATCCTCTTTAGCTCAGCATAAGAGCTACAACTCATGTCCTTGAACACTTGCTGCAAATATTCCCGTCTAGGGCGCCTTCTGCAGTTTCTACCCTCAACCATCCCTTCCACAATGTCGTGAAGAAGACCATCGTGGCGCATGATGTGACCGATCCATCGTGCTCGCCTCTCTGAGATGGTTCTTACTAGGTGCCTATTTTCCTTCATTTTATTATGTGTACTTAATTATTTCTAATGGCATTATCTCTTTATTTAATAATATTATTAATAATAGAGTAAACAGAATTATTGTGATTGGACCAAAAATTAAATCAACGAAATCCGGTACAGTTCATTATATTAGTCCTCGCATACACAACAAATAAATAAATAAAAGCACACGGAAAGCTTTCAGGATAATAAAATTCTCTTCTTAAATCAATATAAGTAATCTTTTAGCTCGCTTTAGAGGGGTATTAAATCTGAAGCAATTCCGCTGATCTAATAACAGCATCTCTGTACCAGTATATCAATTCCAATTATCATGAAAGATCAAGTACTCTGAGAATATACTAGTAATATTGAATATTGTGAGAAACATCGACAAGAATGTCTGAATATTTTGAAATACGAATGTAAATAACTGAAAAATTGAAAAAAAGGTTTTTTTATTAGATTAGATTTTTCATAGTCAGAGTTTTCAAGAGGCGATCAAGTACGAGGGTTATCCTTAAAATAAGGTTCCCATGGCGCTACAGTAGTGAAAAACGCTGTTATGGTGGATCCCGCGATTTTGTAGTGTGCCTTGATTCCCCCACTCCAAATCCCTTCCCTACCAAGCTACCTGACGAGCTCAGTCTTGGCTTAGCAGCCGTCCGTGTTGGATCTCCCCTTCGTTTCGCCCGCCAGACGTTTCCTGTCTGCAAAAAACATTGCGCCTGTAGAAATCCATTCCCAGCTATGTGAAATATATGGAGAAAAATGTATGAGCGTACAACACGTGCGCAAATGTTGCAGAGAGTTCAAGAACGGGCGTACTGACGTCCATGATGAGGAGCGTTCCGGACGGCCATCTGTTTCTAACGAAAAGATGCTCTCAGACAAAAAAATTGCGCCGTGCAATTAAAAACAATACGAGGGGTATGCTGTCCAGGGGGTGCGTTTGCGTCAGGATAACGCTCGACCGCACATCCTTAACGCCACCAACGAGTTCATCGCAAAATTTGGATAGTGTGTTGTCAAACAACCTCCCTACAGCCCCAAGTGACTAACATCTGTTCCCTGACATGAAGACTTGCGGCGCTTGGCTGTATCCCACTGCGAGCGCTTAGTGGCCAGTCGCCAATTGTGATCTTTTCGGGTCCTGAAGTCATAAGCTCCGCCTCGAACAGATGATCGAAAACTTGTCAATCTTTCATCTCCTCATCCCTCCATCATGCGTTCTGTTCCAGCGACGCAAAGTCATTTTCGTAAAGTAAAGGGGATGTAAGCAGCTTAAAGTGCTAAAATCTTATTACGTGTAGAATATCTTATATTTAAATAATTTATGCTCCAGATTCTTAAGGGAAGATCTCTAAAGATCTTGCTTTTGTACCTTAAAAAACGATTCTTAATTACTTAAAATGGCAAAAAAATACTCATATGTGGATAAACACTAAGGACGCTTGTACACAAAGAAGACGGACCTCATGTAATGATAAAACGCAACGCTTAATAAGAAGGTTGTTAAATCGCTTTTATCTCTTGAAATGGACCCGTTTAGTAATCGCTTCCGTTTTGGCATCGTTACTTAACGATTCATTTACTTATTTCCGTTGAAATTTATTAATTTACATTTACTCGTTTCGTAAAGGGTCCAGATTAATTAATACAAATGAATCTGATGCCGGAGCATAATATTTTCTCTGGTTTTCAGTAGAACGAATGAATTAATATCAAATGAAAACATTGAACGCTATAATCTTTGAAATCTTGGAAATTTGCCCGGAAATATGAGTAGAAGTTTTTTTTTATTTGCATACCATATCTGAAATCGTAACATATGTACACCACAATTGTGGCAATTTTGAGATAGCGTAGACACGGTATGATGGAAGCAATTATGGTAGCCAGCGATGAGTTGCAGTAAAATAACCATTCTTCTATTTTCATCGAAAATTGAAATTGGTATTTATTTTTAAACATCTCATTATCATACCGTGTCAGCTTTCCTAGCTAGAGCATATGACATTAACGAACTGCCGCCAATAAGCTCATTCAGCTACCATAGTCTTCGCTTCATCTTAAGTCAGCTCCGCCTCTCGCAGCTGCGCTGAGTAGATTCAATGTATATTTCCCGACGGCCTTCCAGGACGGCGCGAGCTTGAAAAAAAGCAGCTTTAGCATCTGCTCTCAAAATCCATTATACGGCTGCATTGGCTCTTGATGATATGCCAAAATTCACAGTCGTATATAAGAATATTGACGATAAAGGCGTAGGAGAGTCGGCACTTTGTTTTGATCGTTTAAAGATGTGAGTCTCAGATATTAAAAATATAGTTGTGTTAAAATGTGTTAGTTCCTTAAATTGATTTCTGGAATCTGAAGATAATCCCACCTTTCTTCACTTTCTCTCAAATTCAAGAGCTCTTCCTGGCTGCCACATTAAAAAAAAACTTAATTATTCACTTATGAATTTGCGTGGATATCAGGCGCACAGAAAAAGATAGGAGGTCTCCGATATCCTTCCGGCCGGTCGCGCCCAGAAGCAATTTGCTGGTCGGCAAATAAATTTCATATCTCGGGGTTCCTCTGCGCCCCGGGGTGCGTCCTCGCCGGCGCGTGACGGAGGGTGGAGGAGGAATCAACTTAGCGTCATGAAATTCAGTCCGCATCGATGGATACTGAATTTCAGCGAAATATTACGCGGCTGATGGAATTTGAAACTAATATTTGAGTAAATTTTAATATTTTAACATCTCTAAATATGTCTTTTCTCAATACGTAGGGTGTTCAGAACGTGTTTCTATCCCTAATTATATTAGTTTTTCTATTGTTTAATCTTTTCGCTTAGAATCTCAGCATTTTCATTAAGTTCCCAGGATTCCCAGTTTACAGCAGTGCAGCATTTCAATTTAGTTTTTTTTTATTTGTGGATCAAAAAAATTATTTTTACAGGTACTCAGTTCCAATAAATATACATATAAATATTTTCAATGTTTTGAGCATTCACTTTGAGATCCATAATAAATTATAAATATTTATTTATTTATTCACCTTGTTTTCACATGGATCACGTAACAAAAGTTCTCTATTAGGAGACTGCAGTTTCGACTAACTCGTAGTCTTTCTCAATCCTTCTCTAGTTAAGAGATAACTGAGCTGCGTTGTACTTGTAAGTGGTGTAACACATTTTTGTAGGGGAGGGGGTGGGGGTGTGTCTAACATGAAAGGAGAGGGAGGTAGGTAGTGTTGCAAGGATGAAGGAAGAGTAATTAGAGTTTTAATATTAGAATTAAAGAACATTTAAGGTGCCTAAAAAGCACTAATTTTTCTGAATTCGCAAACCACCTTATAGAAAATAATCATTCGTACAACTTAGAAAAAGTATTAAACATATTACATGTAGAAAATAAAACCGTTAAATTAAATAATTTAGAATACTTAGAAATTTATAAAGCCATTAATAAGAAAGAAGATATAATTAATAACCAACTAAATACCTTAATTAATTCACCAATTTTAAAATTGTTTCCGTTAAATAAATAAATAAGTATAAAAATTATATATACGACATATAAGAATAATATTAAAAAAAAAAAAAATTATACCTAAACCACTTTTATGTATTTATCTCTTCCTTCATCCTTGCAACACTACCTACCTCCCTCTCCTTTCATGTTAGACACACCCCACCCCTCCCCTACAAAAATGTGTTACACCACTTACAAGTACAACGCAGCTCAGTTATCTCTTAACTAGAAGGATTGAGAAAGACTACGAGTTAGTCGAAACTGCAGTCTCTAATAGAGAACTTTTGTTACGTGATCCATGTGAAAACAAGGTAAATAAATAAATAAATATTTATAATATAAATATTTATTTATTTACCTTGTTTTCACATGGATAATGTAACAAAATTTCTCTATTAGGAGACTGCACTTTCGACTGACTCTAGTCTTTCTCAATCCTTCTCTTGTCAATGATTATTCATAATTGGATTAACGACGATTTAAAAAGATTATAAGCTATATTAATTATCTCCCATAGCCATCATTGTAAGGTCGAAACATAAGGCTACTACAAACGTTTAAGGAATACAGAAAGTCGTTAAGTTGTCAAGTACAGCTAATATTGCAAGTTATTGTTTCAAAATATATATATACTCTCCGTTTGCCGATAATAAAAATATTTTTGCTTTTAAAAAAATAAATTGATGAATAAGTAGAATTTTACGCAATATTAACATTTTCACATCGATCGCCGATATATGCCGTCCAAGATTCCTCTACCGTTGACATCGAAAGCCGTGATATATCGTTTTGCTACTTTCAGTACTCATTGTGACATCCACAGTAGGAACTTGGAACTGCAGTCATTACCTTTATCAACATACATGTATTTTTTACAGGAATCTGTAAAGCACGTAAATAAATATCATTTGGTTTCGTCACAGAAGCGATTTTTCTGTAAACCACATGTGTCAATGCCACCCTATGTATGGAGTTATATAAAGAACGTTTGATAAATGTTATAGTTTTTTATGCATCATCTGATAGCTAAAGGACACAAGAACCAATGTAATATATTAAAATAGGTCAGATAAGTACATTTATGCTTCAAATACTAGTATTAAGCAAAAAAAATGGTTTGAAAAATTCACGCCGTATTGATAGTATAATTTGTATTCCACCGTTGTGATATTTGATGATTCAGTTAATTTGTTTAATGATGTAGTATTCTCTAAATAATATCTCAGAAATCAATCTTCAGAATAATTTATTAAAAAGAAAACAGATACACTCGCGACCATCGTAAATAAACACACAGTAACGATAAATTCGACAAAGAAAAATAATGAAAAGTATGTCTTTTTATTTTAAGGCTTACTTCTTGTACACGGATAGTAAAAGCGGTGTAAAAAAATCCTATGAAAAATGTTTATTGCGTGAGATATCTTTGCTATTTTCGTCCCATCAAAAATACGCTTTATTAACTTTTTCAGCTCGCTGAAAAAAGTAACGCAGTAATCTTCTGTGGGACAGAGCGGGAAAAATAAATCGAGAAGGTTCCCAAATAACGACACCTATTTGTCGACACTCTTTAATATATCTAATGTTCATTTTTGTATCTGGAAATACGATGTATATAATACGTATATATACGATTTATGAAATACGAGTATAGTCATTCTAATACGTTCTGGACTGGTCATTTGACTACACACTTGAATCAGAATATATCACAGTAAAAATACCTTGATTATTTTCTCCTATAAATTATTTAAGATCGATAATATTTTTTTTATCTTTTTTGCAACTAGTATTTGGTGCTTAGCCTTTTCTATGTCAAGCGGTTTTTGTACGGGGAGACCCCGAGGGCCGTCATTTACTTTTTGAAAAATCAAAATATATTTTTAAAATCGATGTATTATCGATAACTCTTGATAATACGTAGTAGCTAATTATTTCACCATGGCAGCAAGAGATGTCACTGTATGCTCAAAATATTGAATTATTAAAAATAGTAAAAATTGGTTAGATATTAAGTGTTAAAGTGGAGCGTCTTTAGGCGCGATTTTTATATGGGCGGCCTCACGTGTACGGGATTGTAGAGCGTCTATAGACGCTTGTGACATAGAACCAGTAAAAATTGTCGTATATAGAGTATTTAAATGAAGAATATCTATAAAAGTCGATATTTGAAAGTAAAGTTAGCTTTGTAGGTTAGATACGAGTATTTTACAATCATTTTTAAGGGATAACAATTATGTTTAATAATAATGATCACATCATGATTTTTCGCATTGACCAATTATATATAAACTACTAGTCCGTAAACACAACATTAAAAAAATTAGGAAAATGGTTTTTGAATTTTATATAAACACATTCAGTAGAATACCGACAGATGGTGATAGTAATTCTGAAGTCACATCTGTGGAATTCTATGACGCTTACCATAGTGCATGTGGCTAAGCGCTGCATGTGGAGTGTTGATCCGCCAATGTCATAGACTACAGCCCAAGATTCACGCATTATCCTTATTATTACAGGAATTTACAATGAAAGGGTGGTCCTTCAAGGGACGACTTTCGTCTACCATCAATTTTGATTAATAGGCTATAAACGTCATTTTACGAGTGAGGGATAAAATTCACACCAACCGGGGTATTTAAGAGCTCAGAAATCGATTAAAAACCTTTTTTTTAATCTCCTTCGGGGATCGAACCCACGACCTCTGGCTTGCAAAGCAAACGCTTTGACCATTGAGCTATACTTGCCGGCTCAAATACTCGAACAAGGCATGGTAAACTCGTGTCTAGTTCGTTTTGAAATATGTTGTTACTGTAAAAGTATAATTAAAATTTGAGGCAAAGACCATGGCAGTTGACAAAATATTTGGGCAAAATAATGTGCCTACGCTTTTAAGGTTGCTTGCAAAAACAATATAATCAATAAATTATTTAACCAATCTGTGCCTGTACGAAAATATAGAAGTATAAATTTGATGTATCATGGTGACAGAAAAATGACAGAAGCATTTGACGTACGCGGCAAGCACAGACTGTCGCCTGACCCGATTTATTATATAGACCGGTAGTTCGTTGAGGGAGTTCATTTGACTTGGAAAAATGCAATCTTCTCTGTCATTCTGCACCCCTGCTACCAGGCGCCGGGTGTTTCAATAATTAAAACCATTTTCAGCATTCCGTTTCTTTCTTTTGGAGCGTATTTTTGTTTTTTTTTATTTCTGTTGTGACCGAGCTCTTTGGTCTACTTTTTTCTTTGCTCAATCGCTTATGAACGATTCATTTTTATTCTGAACAGCTGTCGTTTGGTTGGCTGTTTATTTCATTCTTTAAATTTATTCTAAATTTTAATGCAAATCTTTATTATTTTTAAAACTAATTACTATTGAAAAGCTAAATGAATAATTAACACAATGAACACTTAACTATAGAAACTTTAATGTATTATTTAATACTCTTTTTATTGATCATCATATCATCATCAGCCTGTATCCGACCACTGCTGAACGTAGGCCTCCCGCATGAGTCTTCGTCCTCTTCGATCCTCCGCCTTCCGCATCCGGGTTACTCCCGCTATTATTCTTATGTCGTCAGTCCGTCTTGCAGGGGGTCGGCTAATGCTTCGTGTGCCAGTTCTTGGGTGCCATTTCAATGCTTTTCTTCCCCATTGACCGTCGTCTCATCGGCAGATATGTCCTGCCCATTGCCACTTGAGTGTGCCTATTCGTTGGGTAGCATCTTGAGTTCTTCTGTGTATTTCCTCGTTTCGGATTCTATCTTTTAGTGACACTCCCCTCATGGATCTCTCCATAGCACGCTGGGTGACATTTATTTTATGGGTAAGACTTGCTCTTAGATTGCACGTCTCTGCGCCACAAGTTAGTACAGGGAGGATGCATTGGTTATATGCCCTAGCTTTAAGATATTGCGGAATTTTCGCTTTAAAAATGTACTTTAGTTTTCCCTTTTTACTACAGTAAACTTAAAAAACATGTATTTATTATTTTGTGCATGTTGTCTACAAAACAACTTTGTCAATAGTTTTCTTTTCAATCAAAGCGATTCGAGTCGCTTATAAAAGTCGTACTGTCCCATATGATAAAAGTGATCCAACAATAATAAAAAGGTCATGTTACGATAAATCATTCCGATCCCGCACGACCTTGGTTTCATTCCATCTCTAACTTTCGAATCTATAAAAAAACGTATTGTTTTCTTATACGGAGATAAGGATCTTGGTAAAGCTCGGCCATTCATAATATTTACGAGTCAAACTAAAAAGCTCTCAAACCGGAGATAAAGTTTGCGAGTAAAACTCCCCGTAAATCAGAGAGGCTGCTGAAAAAGCTTACACGTAAGAAAGCCGTAACATTTTTGAAATCCGTTCCGTTTGAGAAACGGGCCGTTTTTACAGACAGCAGTTCTCAACCTTTTTATTTCTATTGCCATAATCGCACTTATTTACATTTCATGATACCATTTGATTATGATAAACCGTACGTCAAAATTTTAATTATATATATATATATATATATATATATATATATATATATATATATATATATATATATATATATTAACCTGTTCGCATCGTTACCGCTATATGCCGTGTATGATTCCTCTACCGTTGACATCGGTAGCCGTGATACATCGTTTTGCTACTTTCTTAGAATAGTTTTTTGGGCATCATCTGATAGCTAAAGCGTACAAGAACCAATGTGATTATCATTATCTTCCGATGATTTTCAAGCATTGACATAATAACATATGACTTTATATTTCACTTTAATTGGATGTGTTTTTACTCCTATATGTAAAATCAGAATTTTGCGATTTTTTCCGTCGGTAATTCTTGGTTGATTTCCATAACATCAAATAAAAAAGATTATTAAGAAATTGTTCCATTTTTTTTATTATCAGAGAACGACATGTTTGGCTACGTCGGATAGCCATTGTAGAGTCAATTGCGCAAGGAAGTGTGCGCAATTATATAATGCAAGGTCTGAGTGAGTAGGTTTGATTGTATGCTGTAATGGAAAGCAAAAAATTGACTCGACAATAGCCACCCGATGTAGTCGAAACATGTCGTTCTCTAATAAACAAATGCGCAATAAAATAAATTGTAAATAGTCATATTTTATTTGAATCTAAACGTTCCAAAACTACATTGATAAATACTCGTACTTTCAGGTAAAGCATGTCTTAATTGATATTATCGATTGAAAACGTTACCTAAAGCTACACTTCATGATCAAACTTTTCTGTACGAAATATTTTGCAATAGTACTTACAAAAGTAAAATAATGAAAAATAATTAAATGCGAAATCATACATAATTGTATTTTTTGGTGGTAGCAATTCTGAAGTCTCATCTGTAGATTCTGTGACACTTACCATGTTACATATGATTAAGCGCTGCATGTGGAGTGTTGATCAGCCAACGTCATAGACTACAACCCGAGATTCACGCATCATCCTTATTATTACAGAAATTTACTATGAATCGGTGGTCTTTACGGGAAGACTTCCGTCTACCAACAATTTTGATTAAAAGACTATGACTGGAATTTTACGGGTGAGGGATCAAATGCACACCATTATTATTTTAGAGCTCAGAAATGTTTTTTTTTTAAATCCTCGTCTGGGATCGAAACCACGATCTTTGGCTTGCAAAGCAAACGCTTTGACCATTGAGCTGTACCTGCCGGCAAAATTATTAATTAAGTAATTTACTTTAAAACGATCTGTTGAAAATTATTTTGTATGATTATTATTTATTTTACTTAAATAATAAATATATTCATCAGTGGTTTGGAATGGCTTTCGTAAACCCACTGAGAGAGCAATAATTACGTTCTTGGTTTTTTACGTTTGCCCTTTGCCATGAACCCTCATCCCTTTCTCTCTCAAAAACGAGTACATTAGCGTCTACAGCTGTAGTGCTTAAGCTGCGGTAATGGGTATTAATGCTCGGGTATTGTTTATGATGACTTAAACATTTTCCCTGTTATATCTCTAGATTATTCATTAAATCCACCTTATTTTAGTTCATCAGAATTCTTATCATATGGTTAAAATAACCAAATGCATGTATTTTAACTATATAGAATCGTAGCAGATTTAATTTGTGACAGAATTTTACTCGTAACGCAAAACACTCCTTAGACTATGCAAACTTACACCTACCTCATTGCATGAATCGCTTAATGTATTTTTTATGAGTATATCATACCAAATTTTCGAGTAAGTATTAGGAGCGCATAACTCTAAAAAGTAAGCAACCATAAAAAATTACTTATTTTACTGGATGCTCTAAAAAAAACGCGCCGTCTACCTCCTTACCACTGCTGTTACTCTAACTAAATATTTTAGTTACATGCTTGATACTCGATGACTCTTTCCCTGTCTCGCGAAATTTGCATTAATTAATTTTAAATAAAATATAAATTATTAACGTAAACAAAGGAATAGAAAAAAAAACAGTTTTTAAATAATTATTACGTTGGATTTGTATCAGGAGCGCATAATTGTACAAGTGTTGTATTCTGTAACCGTTCTAGCGTTATTTCCCTAGTGACCGGCGGAGCGTAAACGACTGGGATGCTCCATAGATAGTGACCACTGCCTTGCTTACCTTCTCGGGACTGCTGCGCTCCCGGGAGAAATATCGCTAACTGAATGCTCTCCTAGGAAGTTTTTAGGCTAAAATGACTAACCCCTTGACCTTAACGCTTTCACAAAAAAAATGTGTAAATTAAATTGTTACATGTTGGATTATTAAAAAAAAACTGTACTGAAATGGTACAAAAATATTATTTATACTTATTTTCATAAAGCTTCTATATTTCAAATCAAATCATTTTGAAATGTAATTTGAAAAATTCTTAGAATAAAGATATAAAATAAAACATTTAATTCCTATTTATTTTTGTATTTTTTCCCATTTTGCCAAGAAATTAAATTGAAATTCGGCCTTCTATTAAAAAAAGAAAAAAAAATACTGCAACACGCTCGCTACTCACTCCATGTAAAATTACGACAAATTGAAACATAACAAGATCATTCATACAACGGATATAAAATTTCATGAATTAATGCATTTACGCCCGTGACTTTAAAACGTAAAAAACAGTCATCATTATCATCAACCTGTATCCGTCCACTGTTGAACGTAAGCATCCCGCATGAGTCTGCATCCTCTTCGATCCTCCGCCTTCCGCAGCCAGGTCACTCCCGCTATTCTTCTTATGTCGTCAGTCCATCTTGCAGGGGGCCGGCCAATGCTTCGTTTGCCAGTTCTTGGGTGCCATTTCAATACTTTTCTTCCCCGTCGACCATCGGCCCTTCGACACATATGTCCTGCCCATTGCCACTTGAGTGTGCATATTCGTTGGGTAGTATCCACTACTTGTGTTCTTCTTGAAACAGTATTTAGCGAATATGTGTCATGCGATATTAATTTTATTTGCATCAAATTTAATGCACTATTTACTATAGTGTAAGCACAATGTTTTTATTATTTTTATAAATGAAAGTAAAATAAATAGTATTATCTGTTCAATTTGCTTATTTTCTAAAAAACATTTTCTCGATCAATCTTGAAAGTTTCTCCGTATGCGATTGCTCAATCCGAAATTAAAATAATCTTAATTTTATGCCGAGACTCTGTTTATTTTCTTTTATTCCGCAATCCCGTCCGCCTGGTAGTGATCGTTGATAATGCAATTATCAGGCGATCATGAGGGGCGAGGAGATAGTTTTATCCCTGCTTGAAGGCCTTTCCACCCGCACCGTAAACATCGCAAATGGCCCTCATCCGTCTTGTTGCCCCCGCCCGTTACGACTTCTGTTTTCAGCGCACTAAGGCGAAACCCAGATCAAAAGGTCCCTTCATAACTTAAAGACACTTGGCGAAACAGACACGGATTATACCAGAAACCGCGAATTCAACATATGTACTCCCAATACAAAAGTTGCCTAGATCTTTTGTTGTTATAAGTAATTATATGGGTAGCGTTCACTTTCAAATCTATTACTAGCATCTTAAGACATCGTATACATTGTTTCAATTAAAAGAATGATAAATAAATAAAGCTACTTCATTGTAGTAGTATCAATCCGGTGGATTGGTTTGTAGCAACAAAATCTTGCATCTCGATCTCCATTATTCTCGATCCTCTGCAACCCTCTTTAACTCAGCATAAGAGTTGCAACTTATGTCCTCGAACACTTGCTACAAATAGTCTCGTGTAGGATGCTCTCTGCAGTTTCTACCCTCAACCATCCCTTCCACAAAGTCGTGAAGAAGCCCATCGCGACGCACGATAGGACCGATCCATCGGGCTCGCCTCTCTGAGATGGTCCTTACTGTGTGTCTATCTTGTTTAATTATGCTGGTATATATTGCTTAATTTATAATATAGCTAAATAAAATATAATTATTACTTAAATATACATATACTAAACATAAAATTCTTTTTTCAACGCGTCAATCCAAGCACAAAAATAACGGCAGAAGCGGGATGCGAACCGCGGACTTTGGAAACCAACTATGCCCAGGTATTCATACCGCTCGGCGAATCGCGCCATTGCTATGCCCAGACCGACCTGCGATGAAACTAGTATTTATATCATTGTTATTATCGTACGACAGATGTCGCCATAGTATATATTCAAAGTATGTATATTTTTATTATTATTCTATCAGTATTCATTTATTCACAAGCTTAATATTATTACTTTCCGGCAGTCTATTTTTAGTAAGTACCACTCGGGTCTCGAACCAAACTATAGACTGAATGGATGTGAAACGACTACTTATAGTTCCGACTCGGACTTTATAACCAATCATTTACCTGTGTTACTGATGGATAATTTTTACCTTCTTGATATTGTCTCAAGGAGACATTATTAATTAATTTTTTAATTTTATTAGAATATTATTTTATTATTTCAATATTCTAATCTACTTTTATAGATCATTGACTATATTACAATATTATTATTACTTAAATATACATATACTAAACATAAAATTCTTTTTCAACGCGTCAATCCAAGCACAAAAATAACGGCAGAAGCGGGATGCGAACCGCGGACTTTGGAAACCAACTATGCCCAGGTATTCATACCGCTCGGCGAATCGCGCCATTGCTATGCCCAGACCGACCTGCGATGAAACTAGTATTTATATCATTGTTATTATCGTACGACAGATGTCGCCATAGTATATATTCAAAGTATGTATATTTTTATTATTATTCTATCAGTATTCATTTATTCACAAGCCTAATATTATTACTTTCCGGCAGTCTATTTATAGAAAAAAATTAAAAATATAATTATTAATCTGTATTGTATATGGAAGTGTCCATTAAAATAACATATTTTATTTGTGTATTATTTATTAACTATATTCGCGTCAATAATTTTCTCCGCCCGACTGCGGCCGACGATACGACATCTTACATTCGGGCGGGGAAATTAAAGTCTTATCTTGGAAATGAACGTGAATTGTGCTTCTGAAAAAGTATTAACGGCCAAATGACGAACCCTAGACTTGTTGTCGCCTTTTTTTCAAAGATGGAGGGTGTAAAACTTAACCGATTCAATATATCATAAGAACTGCGAGTGTGTTCAAAAGGTATACAATATCTGGTTCTAGTATTTTTCTTCAGTTCGCTATAACAGATGTCTGTTGCTTTACGGTTACGCGTAGATGTGTTCTGCCCTTAATGCCACGCACGAGAACGACTCTCCCAAATGTTTGCGGCTATATCGATTATTCCTTTTCACTTGCCGAAAAAGAGAAAACACGGCACACATTTCCATTTCAAATTATTTATGATTTTTTATCGCGCGAACGAATGTCAAGAGACAATAAAAATAATAGAATACCTCGCTGTGTCAAGAAAAAAAAAACATATAGTGACTGTCAATGCATAGTACACAATCGCACGATGATTATGTTTAGTATTGGAAATTTGATTGTTATATCCACAATTTCTTTGATGTAAATTTATTAATTCTCGTACTTGAAACAGAAACTATCGATTAAAATATTATATTATTCAGAGAAAAAGCTGATATTGTAGGTATTCCGGAACCGAGATCGCGGTCCCGAAATTACAGCGTCAGCTAAATGGTGACGCCGGAATACCAAGGTTCCGGCACTGAGGATAAGTCCAAAGACCGCAGTTTAATTGGTACTTATTTTATTTGATAATATACCCCTTTTTATATATTAGTATACAACATTAGTAAGAATTTATAAAATTAATATTAATACATTGAATTTCATAAACCGCAAATTCCTCGATACCTTTGGTTTTGGACCTTGATCCCTTTAATTTACATAGAGTGGCATTCTATTGTAATGGTCAATGCCTTGTGTCATATCCGACGGTATAAATCGACAGATTCCATCTAAGATAGAGAGTTTGATTATAATAATTAATTTAAAGACTTTTGGATGTTTAATACATAATAAGTATGTTCATAATAACGTTTTGAACAGTAGGTTCCCTACCACGTTTCAAGCTTGCCGGCGGTCATAGCTCAATGGTAAAGCGTTTGCTTTGCAAGCCAAAGGTCGTGGGTTCGATCCCCGACGGAGATTAAAAAAAATGGATTTTTAATCTATTTCTGAACTCTAAAATACCCCGGTTGGTGTGAATTTGATCCATCATCCGTAAAATGTCAGTCATAGCCTATCAATTAAAATTGGTGGTAGACGAAAGTCGTCCCGTGAAGACCACTCATTCATAGTAGATTCCTGTAATACTAAAGGATGATGCGTGACTCTCGGGCTGTAGTCTATGACGTTGGCGGATCAACACTCCACATGCAGCGTTTAGCCATATACACTATGGTAAGCGTCATAGAATTCCACATATGAGACTTCAAAAATTACTATCACCATCTGTCGGTATTCTCATGTATGTGTTTACATAAAAAAAAATATCAACTATAAAATGCAGATGATTACTTATAGGAGACAAAATAAGTTATATTCGCTGTAAAAACCACACATAAACTATATATTAATACGAGTATTTTGTACGCTGAAGTACTACTTTCACAATATACTACCATCCACTTATTAACGGAAAGACAACTCCACGTCGTCGGGATCGCTATAAGGACACGTGTTGGAGAGATGTGGAGCAGATGATTAACACAGTGTTTTTTTAGAAGCATATTGACATATTTCGGTAACTTGACAAACTTTTGGTTCGGGGCAGAGCGTACGCTTTCAGACCCCAGCTTGATCACAACACGCGACTGGTCGCAGTCGATGTTCAACTGCTTACTGGCTACTGGGCGCTCGTAGTGGAAGACAGCTCGTCGCTGCAAGTGGCGATCTACAGAAACTAATGACGCACCAATGATAGAAAGCCATGTACAATACTATTGACACACCCGTGACTTGTCTTGTCTAAAAAACCAATATGACGAAACAAACATGTCCGACGAGCAAACAAAGAGAGACGAAAGATCGCATATCAAGGTTTTCGGCACCAGCATGCAAGGGCTATATGAAGCTGATATCAATACTAACTTTTTAATACAACAATGTGTTTCTTGTTACTTTTACCTGTTATATTATAATATATTTAAAAATGTGATATTCTTGTGATGAAAATACTTCTTTATTATGAAAAACTGATTCAATGTCACTCTCATTAGTTTATTATCTTGAATTCAATTCACTTATCAAAGCTTTAATAGTGCCGATTGAATAAAATACCTCCGTCACGTTAGCTCGTAATAAATTATCCCGGTTTTTGTATGTTAAAACCATCTCCTCGTGCGCCTGTTATCCTGATACCATATCCCCGATAAGAGGGATGAATGTCTTCAGGAATTCTCTCGCTGAGTGATGACGCCTGAAAGCCTGAAGCCATCCCAACGAAGCGGATAGCTTTCCTGTAAATTGAATGGATCCTAGCAAAAGCTCACCGCTTGATAAATGACGTCTCAGACTTTTTGTTTCGTAAACTTTAAAACTGACGCGTAAGGTTTTTTTTTCTCCACTGGAAAGCCTCTCGCTAAAGCTTTTGTGCGAGCTTCATGATGTATTGTTTCAGATTGACTGAATACTTCATATGTTTTGTTTTGTGTAATGTTATAATTTAACAATGATGTTCATTGAGAGCTTTATTGTGTACTTTACGTCGGCACCAAAAAGTTTTCATATCAGTAAATATATGAAATCAAGTCTTTGTATATTTATCCCGAAATAATATTTTTAATTAAATCTTTTTGTACTACTATAACTTTGTTGCATATTTTATATCGTTGTACCAATTTGAATGAATAAAATTTAATCAATCACTAATTTTTACGTTTTCTCTTTTTTTTCAGGTAAGCCCAAAAAATATTTAAAGGTGTAGGAAACAAACTGTTGACTGTGAGTAAAAGTCTTAAATAAATTAGTGAAAAATACGAAACAGCTGACGGACTTTGATGTAAGTGCCCATTCTCAAGTTTTTTTTTAATTGTGTTCTTTTTTCATTTCGTATGCGAATGATAAATAATCTAATTTTCCTTCGTAGTATCAATCCGGTGGATTGGTTTGCAGCAACAGAATCTTGCATCTCGATCTCCATTCAATAATTGTAATCTAATTACATATATTTAAATTTACAAAATAACGAAAATCAGAATGTTAGAAATAAAATATTTTAAATAATTATGTATAAATGAACAGTTTTTTATTTGGAGACTTTACTGTTCATTTATCTTACATTTCGTTAGATGTGAATAGGTGAAGTTGAGTAAGCGTGCTTAGCAATAGAAAAATATTTTTTTGGAAAAAATAATACATATATAAATGGACGCTGCACTTTTTTTTTAATTTTTTTTTTCTTAAAAAAAATGTAGAAAAAATTATAATGATGGGTATTGTACCCTGCAAGTTAGTTACACACAAGGTTAGATTACACATCTGACAAATAGTTGAAGAACGTAGGAGCCTATTTCATGTCAGCCTCGTTAACCGCGATTTCCTTGATGAAGATAAACAGCAAGGGACCGTCAGAACTAAGCAGCAGTTCAGGAAAATCCTCCCAAGAATTGGTAGAGCTCACAGGCGACAACACAGAATGCGTCTCTTATTCTCATGGATGATGCACTCCATGAGAGTGTCTCACTGTCCGTTGTATGCCCTATGATCACATGGACATGCGTCGCAAGAAGAGAGGCCAACCCTTTTTAGGAATTCTCCGAAAAATATTTTAGTATGATCAATAAATGTTACTTAAGTTATCTAACAAATACTCGGATCAATTTCACTACGCGAGTATCAAGCCTTTTCAAAGAAACTACTTGAATACTCGTTTAAGGGCCGAGTAACGCCATCGACGTCGCCCACTTCTGGGCAGACAGGATCTGACCCTGTTGTTTCCGACACGATTATATATATATATAGGGCCGAGTATTTCATATAAATTTATATGACATTTATTTTACACAACTATCGATTCTATTACATATAATAACATAATACAATTATAGGGCTGCATTGGGTTTTTGGTGTAATGCCAAGATTCATAGCCGTAAAAATTAATGGGGATAAAGTATATGGAAAATTAATATACATCACTCAATAATTGATAAACGTTTTTATTGGACACTAAAAAATATTACATGAAAATTGTATTACTGCTGATCAAAAATGTTGATTTGTTCTTGCTACGAAAACGTTTTCCATTGGCTGCAATTTCCCAATAAGTATTAGTTGTTGATCTTGAAGTTGTCCACGCATGCATTGAACATTTCTGCAGTTTTGCAGATATCGTTGGGGTCAGAGTTGCTGGTGCATTCGTAGGCAATGTTCTCCAGCTCCCATTTCATATTGAACTTGTCCTCAGATTCCATATTAGCTTTAATCAGATTCTTGATGACCTGCTCGGGGTTCAGGTAGTTATTGGAGTCGATTATGTTTCCGGATTTAAGGATGCAGGCAATGTAGCAGAAATCTGCAAAAATAATTTTGACCACGCGTTCCGATGACGGGAGTCGACTGGAGCCGTTTTTTGACTAACGGGGATTTCATTTTTGGCGAACGCGCGGATATTTGAATATCGATACCATTATTTTGAACAAATTGATACATATATACAAACATACAGCAAATTTTATAGTGTAAATAATAAAAAATAAATATTTCTTCATCTATAATATATCGGAGAAAAATAAACAAAAGAGAAAAAGATTCATACTGTGAATTATGCACTTTTGTTCTATTCTTAATCATAAAAAGTGACATTCCCGTCTTCGAAATGAACGACAAGTCGCGGTTTCGTCACGTAACCGCGTGGAGAAAGGATGCAGGAACATTTAATAACACAAAGAACTTGTTTTTGAAGCACAATTCGCATTTATTTTCAATAAAGACTTGATTTCCTCGTCTGACCGGTATGGTATTTCGCCGGCCAGACGAGAGTTAACTGACGACTCCAGAACACTGTGCCATGCAGCACCGTCAATGATCGCGGCAAAAAAACAAATTAAAGATGTCAGTTGCACCATCATGAAATGGAGTAGCTGTCATAACAAATAAAATGGCGTATGCAAATGTCGTGTAATATTATTTAATTAAAACTAACACTACTGGTGTGCATGTTAGGCGAGCGCACAAAAATAAGAGACAAAATATCGTTTTTCTAGGCTTTACGTCATCAGCCTAAAAGAGCTATATCAAGCTGATATCAAGAGCTACATCATATAATTTTTAAACTTTTTAATTTTTTAATTAAAAATAGTTAAGTTTTGATTCACATTTATTTTAAATGATTTTATGTTTCGGACTCCCTGGAGACCATCTTCAATAATATAAATAGTACTAACCTTCCCAATCTCCTTTACCGTTGACCAATGTAACATTGTTCTCCAGAAGACAATTGTCAAAATCCAATAGTTTTTGAAACTTCTTATCCAAGCTTAAGCTATTTTCTTTTGCGCAAGTTAACACTACGAAAAATATCCATACAAAAATGATACCCATTGTAATTTACTGCAAGTTTCAGAAGCTACTGATGCTCTATCGCGTGAAATTGTAATTAATACTTTATAACGGATTATTTATATAATAATCATTAATTAAAAAATGCATTATGGTTGTTAAAAAACGTATTTAAAAAAAATTGGCTGTCAAAGCAAACGCTCTGACCATTAAGCTATACCCGCCGCGAAATAGTTATTCCATACATAATAATTGTTAATCCACTTTTAATGATATAATTAACTACATTAAAAAAACCAATTCAAAGTAGTTTTCTCGCGTTATTTATTAATCATTATGAAATACTCAAACTGTATTTTTTTTATGTAATATCATGCAGGAGAGCACAGCCGGTCAAGACCTGGGCACTCTATGACGCTCAGCGAGGGAGGCTGGACGCTGCATGCGGGAAACGTGTGTTGTGTTCGTGTTTGTGTGTGGGTTGGGGAGATTGCAAGTGTATATTTATCTGTTTCTCGTTGAGATCCAGATTGTAGGAAGGAGGAAACATAGACGCTAGAAGAGCATTCCAAAGCTTACCGGTGGCATTAAGGAAAGAACTTTGGAAACTGACAGTTCTTGGTCGACACACATTGACCGTGTTCGGATGTTCGGCAAGTGTAAGACGAGTTTGTCGGTTGTGGGTGGGTGCATGAGGAATTATTTCTTTAAATTCCGAAGAGCAGCGACCGTGGTAATAACGGTGGAAAAGACTAAGTGAACCAATCTTACGCCTGTGTTCCATTGATTGCAGGCTGCCTTAAAAAACATGATCTTATATTTGCTTCATAGCTGAAGCATATAGCCGCTGCAAATCTAACTCTGTTCTGTCAGCTGCCATTATTCATACTTTATCCTGAGCATCACTTGGTTTCTTGCAGCGAAATTGATTGCAGGTTAGACGTAAGAGTGTCATTGTCCATCAAACGAATTGCTCTTCTTTGAATTGAGTCAATTATTTTACCAATGGGAATTGAGTGGATATATCCGTGCCTCAACGAGCTTGTACAATGAAAAATATAAAATATAAGTGTATATTTGAACACCGCGTTTTGAGAACCCTATATTTCCATAAACATGATGTTTTATATACAGATTCAAATTTATATAAACTCAGCATTTACTCAATTTCCCTTAGTTTCTGCCTTACATTATTGTATTATTGTTGTAAGTAATAATATTTTGTCCCTGAAATGATCTGTTTCTCCGTATTGATTCTACTGGTCTTCCACCACTTTGCCAATTCGGCTGCTTCGAACTCGAAAAAATGGGTTGATTATTGTATCAAAGATCATCCTCTTACAGGCGAAGAGTACCTGTCATGGAAGCAGGACTTTGTGCCACGCTTTGAAAGGGGTAATGATGTTTTTTATTATTGAATCATTATCAATCGATTTCTGAGGCTTAAAGTACCCATAGTAGTAAAGGTTGGTATGAATTTGATCCCTCACCCGTAAAATCACAGTCTAAGTCTATTTATCAAAATTGACGAAAATCGTTCCGTTCCATTAATAGAGTAAATATTGGGCTGTAGTGCATGACGCTTGGCGGATCAACACTTCACATGTAGTCTGATAAACGTCATAGTCATCAATTCCACAGATGAGACTTCAGCATCACTATCACCATCTGTCGGTAATCTCCTGTATATGTTAATAAAAAAAGCTATGCCCGCCGGCAAGTTGCCGTTATGAGTTGGTGTTTTTAACCCTTTCATTACGGCTCGGTTTGAATACAAATTATAATGTCAATTATAAAACTAGTATTTGAGGCATAAATTTACTTATTTAGGTTTATTTTCAAATATCACATTGGTTCTTGTATCCTTCAGCTATCAGATGATCCATAAAAAACTATTCTAAGAAAGTAGAAAACGATATATCGCGTCAAACGATGTCAACTGTTGGGGAATCTTATGACGACATATGCCGACAACCGATGTGAAAGGGTTAAAGTCTTACTTAAAACAAGCTGGCAACTTTTATTTCTGTCCTTCGTTTCTTGGCAGATGACATTTTGCCATATATTTTGAAAAATACCATGACATTAATTTTTGTAATTGACTTTAGTGCGGCTAAAAATAAATTATTTTCTTTTCAAGGTCTTTGCTTATCCGCTTGCATACTGCGGCATCACGGCTTGATTGGTGGCAACGGAAGAGGCAGCACTCGTGAGCTGTATTCAGCATTGAGAGACTTCGTTATACCAGATTCAGTTCGCAGAGAGGCTTCCAAGCAATGTGGAAATAACATAAGCTCTGAACACGAATGCCTGCTAGCTGAGATGATACTGACGTGCGTTAGTCGCTATACCAAATCATTCGCCGAGTCGAAACCACTTCTATACTGAATATTTTAGTATTGAAATAACTGAATATTTTATATTACACATACATGACGCTATGGATAGAGCACCTTTGTATATAATGTATTAAACAATCTTCAGTTTCAGTGTTGAAACTATTTTTATACTAAAATTAGAGCACATATCGTATAGAATGTTTTTAGTACGTTCCACTAGCTCAGCGAACTTTTTTTGAGCATAACTCCAAAATATTTTTTCTTAGATCGATGTTAAGAAACAAAAAACAATAAATTTTAAATAAACACTTTTATTGAGTTTATTTGACTCGGTAAGTAAAAGTTGCGTATAAATATATATATATATATATATAATAAATAATAAGTTTGTAATAGAACACTACCATATTTTTTCATATTAGAACAAACAAAAATTAGAGTGGACCAATAAACTCTTAACTTTGTAAATTGCTATAAAAAATAAACAAACAGTGTGAGTCAAAAAGAGTGTATTTTATTTTGAATTTCATAAATTAGGTTTGTATTTTTTGAAAACAATTTCATTTAAATGTTAACCATACTTATTTTTACACCCCTGTAACCTGGACCGAAAATTTTCCAATACCGCCCGAAAAGTATTATAGTTCATACAATGTCTTTTGCATTTCTTTCTTTGCATATGGTTTTTTTCATCATTGAATAGACCCTAGATTGCTAGTATAAACTTTATTTTTAAGATATCCTCAAATAAAAATATCCATTAGGGAATAAACCTACGCTACGGGGAGAGATTGAAAAATCGTTTATAAAAATTAAGTGGTCGCTCAAAGTGAAATTATATAAATAAATAATTGTATACCTTATGTAATAAAATTATTTAAAGTAAAATAATAAACAAAGGCTTGCAAATTGTGACTGTGTGTATTAATTTTTAATAATGTATTCAACCGACTATCCATCAAATGATTTCTCAAAAAGCCACTCTTTCCACTTTTGAATTTGGGTGCTAGATGTGATTTTTTGTTATATATTCATGAGTTTCTGATACATCATGTCCCAAACCTTTATAACCAGAAACTTTAATTTGAGGGTCTAACATATTTCTTCCATCGGTCGAAATTTCGACAGCAATGATAATTTATTATTCGTAATCTGAAAATAAAATTTAATAAATCTCTCAGAGAGTATTTGTACCATAAACATTAATTCAATATTTGAAATAAATTAGTATATATGAGAATTTTCTACTTGTATAATATAATTTTTCCTTATATAAAGCATTGTCATCACAAATTCCACACAGTTTTGTCAACTGAATATACTCGTATGTCTTGTTACAAGATATCTCTGTACGCAGAGGTCAACTTATAAATAAATATGGTTCCTACTAGAATAACATCCTTGAGGACCTAAAAATATGGCATATGTAGTATCTGAAGTATTTTTTCAATGTTTTTAGCATTCAGTTTGAGAGCTATTACATTTTTTTTTTATTAATTTACCTTGTTTTAACATGGATCAGTCATGGATAGTTGACTCTTGACAGTGACGGATTGATGAAGGACTCCACAAGTCGTAACTGCTGTCTCATAAACAGAGGTCATACTCATTGTGATCCATGTAAAAACAAGGTACAGGTATATTAATAAATATTTATTATCTGAGGTATATTTGGATTGTTTGTAAATCACCATTTTTATATGGATAGAATGATTAGCTCGACGCTGTCAAGGCCTAAACGTTTTGATTTTAAGAAGCAGCAACTTAACCAAGTGCGAGTAACTCATCCACGTTTTGTTCCGAGTCTAATATTGATAATTTCGGTAATCTTGTTTTAACAATAACATAGTGTTTTTTTAAATTATAATAAACTTTCCAGGTCGATTTTTCGTTTCTTGATTTTTTCAATGTTGTATTTTTTCTCTTTAAAATCCTCAAAATATCGATTTTAGTAGAAACACTTTGAAAAAAAATAATTTGAATATTTTATGAAAATATCCCACACACCCCTAACGTATTTCTCTCGCCTAAATTTTACAATCTTATCTCTTTAGTCAGCTGTTCGCCTAATACTTTCAGTTTTTTACAGGCGTAATCCGGGGCCTTAAAGCTCCCGTCTCCAAAGCTGGGATCCTTTCTACGAGGTTATCAACGAACAGTTACGACTAATAATTTTGCTTGACGGTTTCCCAGAGGCATATCTCAGACTTTTAACGTTTCAATTTTCTCTCCTCCTACGTTATTCGCTCCTGTGATCTTCAGATTATTTCTCCGGTACTTGAGTCGATTTATTATGCGCGTATTTTTTTTCTGGAACACTCGACGAAAGATAATAATTGCCGAACGTGTTTTTCTACAAATCTTCCCCGGCAAAAGAAAAAAAATACCTTTTCATATAAAAATGTTGAATAACATATCAAATATTAAATATCATCTCAGAGAGGCGAGCCCAATGGATTGGTCACATCATGCGCCACGATGGTCTTCTTCACGACATTCTGTGGAAGGGTTGTTTGAGTGTATTAACTGCAGAGGGCGATTTTGTTGCTGCAAACCAATCCACCGGATTGATACTACGAAGAAGATTAAGTATCTATAAATATATATAAATGTATATATGCAACACTTAAATCAGATGAATCCCACGCCACACACAAGATCTACCTTTAAGTGGCGTGGAAAGCGAATTTCCAAAAAATAAACAATCAAAAAAAAAATGAATGTAATACTGTCAATAAAATCTTAAATGTATCCTATTATATTTGATTAAATAAAAAAAAAAAAAAAATATATATATACTTACAACTGATAAAATATCCATAGATTACATATAATCCTGCTGCAAAAACATATCATAAGCGCAGTTATCGTAAGATCACCGAAGCTGAGCAACAAACGACGTGGACCAAACCTTGGATAGTTCACCGCCTGTTGACAACCGCGAGTCGTTGGTCGGGTAATGCAAATACTCAAGTTCCCAGTAGCCTCACCGTAACCGTCTGACCTGTTAAAAAAATCTTAAATTACTCAAAATATGCTTCGGATACTACGTACAGTGCTGTCTCTTCAAGTCCCCGGGCTTCTGCCTTGGAGTAGAACTAAGTGGCACCAACATGTAGTGACAACATATTCCACATATGAAACGGATATGAAAAACGCTTATTCCTAAAAGTACTCATTCCAGTTTATTCTTTACTATATGATTCAGTCATCAATTATTATACAAGTACCTTAGATATTTTTTTTAACACTTGTATGACATTTCAAATACCCCCACACCTATTTTTTTTATGTAAACACAGGAGAATACCCAAATAGATGTAGATAGTAATTCTTATGTCTCATCTGTGGAATTCTATGACGCTTACCATGGTGCATATGGTTAAGCGCCGCATGTGGAGTGTTGATCCGCCAACGTCATAGATTACAGCCTGAGATTCACGCATAATCCTTATTATTACAGGTATCTACTATGAATGTGTGGTCTTCACGGGACGACTTTCGTCTATCACCAATTTGAATTAATAGGTTTTGACTGACATTTTACAGGTGATGGATTAAATTCATACCAACCGGGCGTATTTTAGAACTCAGAAATCGATTATTATTTAATTTATTTAATCTCCGTCGGGGATCGAACCACGACCTTTGGCTTGCGAAGCAAATCCTTTGACCATTGAGCGATATCCGCCAGCTATATGAATATGTATAAAATATATATATATACATACATAAAACATATTTTGTTAGTTTCCATTGACGCAAGTTTATTCTAACCTCAGTACACTCATACGGTCTCGAATGTGCCACTTAAGTATGATTTCCACCGTCAGTGAAAACTTGTCCATTTATTGGCCGCGTAGTTTTCTGAAACTCTGACGACTTTACAGAGGGCGGGAGAGTTTCCCAGCATGTACGTTCTTCTTTACAGAGCACATTTATATGGAGGTTGTACAGTTGGCGAACTTGCCGAGTGTTTGAGTGTGACTTTAATATATTTCAGGCGGAGTAACATGTTTAGGCCATTTGGAAGTTACGGCGTTTTGCCAGCCGAAATTTCGTCCTCGCACTACTGGGCAGCTTCACGACAAAACACTGCACTTAAAAAAAAAACAATAACATTTTTGTATGAATTATATTGATTGTGTACTACCTCTGCATGAAAACCTCCAAAATGAGAGAAGTGACAGCAAAAGAATATAAACCAAAACTTTATTGTATACAAAAATTCTTGTAATTTGCGATAAGTTCTGATATCAGCTTGATATAACTCTTTTAGGTTGATGCCGTAAAGCCTCGAAAAACGATCTTTTGTCTCTTATTTTTTTACGCTCGCCTGACATGCACACCAATAATCTTTTAATTATATAATATTACACGGCGTTCGCATACGCCATTTTAATTGTTATGACAGTTGCTCCATTTCATGTTGATGCAACTGTCATCTTTAATTTGCTTTTTTGCCGCGATCATTGGCGGCGCTTCATGTCACAGTGTTCCGGCAGTTGTCAGATAACTTTACGCCCGGCCGGCGAACGTCATACCGGTCGGACGAAAAAATCGGTCGGAAAATAAATCGAAAAAACGCTCTTTGTGCAGTTCACAGGAAAATGCGGCTGAATTTAGACATTGATTGGGTAGTTGACGAAAGTACTTAGTACGAAAATAAGTTCATGCTTTAAATATTGCGGCTAGGTAGAACAGCTAGTTGAGCACTTAAAGCTTATTCTCAATCGAACTTGAGTGACCCTATTACAACAATACCCAAAGTTCACGTTACGTGAAGGTTTTTTTTACGCCTCTCTGTCTATTTAATTATCTTAACGACCATCACTTAAGGTTTTTGCTAATGGTACTGTTCTGTTTTGTGCTGATAAAATCTTTAGTGGCTCATAACATCTGGTTGTAACAGGTTATGTAGATCTCAGAAAGTTGCTTTGAATACTTGTTGAAGTGAGACATGTAACTTGTAAAATGATTAATATTGCCTATTTATCGAAGTACGTGTCACATAAAATGCGTCCTGTAAATAATTCCTATTAGATTCATACCGGCTTGTCCACATATTAAGCTATTATTACTATAGAATATAATCTGACAATGAAAATTTTGAATAACCGTGTTGTTTTGACATAAAAATATCAACAGTTTAAACGAGAATAATAAAAAAACAATTTTCATATTTTCTATATTTTATTTATAACTACCGTTATATTGATATATGACAATCAAACTGTGCTATATATAATTATAATTTTCTATTTTTTTTGACGAATTATAGCGATAGAAATTACTTCCTTTTTCATAGTATCAATCCGGTGGATTGGTTTGCAGCAACAAAATCTTGCAATTCGATATCCACTCTTCTCGACCCTCTGCAATCCTCTTTAGCTCAGCATAAGAGATACAAGTCATGTCCTCTAACACTTGCTGCAAATATTTCCGTCTAGGGCACCCTCTGCAGTTTCTACCTTCAACCATCCTTTCCACAATGTTGTGAAGAAGTCTTTTGTGGCGTATGATGTAACTGATCCGTTAGAAATTACTACTTTAAGAAAAACATATTTAGAATTTGAATCTTGGCTAGACATTTCAGATTGATTCCACGTTCGATCAGGGATTCATAACCAAAAAGGAGAGTCGAAACGAGGCGATTGTAGAGTGTTTTCTCACTGCGCTGGCGTCGCCGCCCGGAATATTTACATTCGGCGCGGCGCGGGACCAATTCAGGGGAATTTCCGAACTGCCTGCGGACGTGATCGGACTACTTATTGAGGCTGAAACCCAGCCTTTCAGCGACTACCAACCCTTGCAATCAGGCTAGGTAGAACCTACCTGCTCTATCACCTTGCTCCTCTACAAATGAGCAAGTCCCCTTAATTCGCCGCTGTTAAAGAAACACTTTGATTTTTAGCCACAAGTGTGCAACTGTTCGTTAAAAGTAAGAATTTTAACCTGTTCGCTTTGGCACCCGATATATACCGTGTAAGATTCCTCTACCGTTGACATCGTTAGCCGTAATATATCGTTTTGCTACTTTCTTACAATTGTTTTTTTATGCATCATCTGATAGCTAAAGGTTACAAGAACCAATGTGAAATATGAAAATAGACCAGATAAGTACATTTATGCTTCAAATACTAGTTTTATAATTGACAGTATACTTTGTATTCCACCGAGCCGTAATAAAAGGGTTAAGTAACAGTTGCCCAACACACAAAAAAAAAAGTGTTAATTTGATGTACCGATTTTTTTATATATCATCCTTATGCTGGTGATTACTTAGATAAATTAGAAAATACGGTTGATTTGGTAGCCTCACAGGTGACCACCGAACTTAACAGCCTAGACATTTCTTAAGATTTAAGCTTAGTCAAGGGCTGAGGTTTCCTCACTTTAATCATTCTAAAACTAGCTATTGTAGGTTTGTTACCTTATAAAATTACTTCGTATAAAGGTCTTATGTTGGTTTCCATAAGACAAAAAAAGACTGCATGCTAGTGTCAATTAACAATTCACTAAAATTATTGAAATCTCTCCTATTTTTGCCTAATTAAAGGTACTATAAAATCCTTTTCCTACAATTCAAACCGGACTTAAATTTGGTTCCTTTTCGACTTGATCGACACGATTTAAATTTAAAAAATAATCAATATGAGGTTTCACTTCTTACCAGTTATCTCTACAGTCTTTACTATTGTGGCTGCTCTCCTTAACTGTTCAAATATTTCTTCTTGCACCCTCCAACAATCGATAAACTTGTCGCGCAAAATCGATTGATTACTAAATTACGAGTATCTTCCGAATAACCTCTCGTAATCTTTTGATGCATTTCTAATCTTCTTCGTAGTATCAATCCGGTGGATTGGTTTGCAGCAACAGAATCTTGCATCTCGATCTCCATTCCTCTCGGTCCTCCGCAACCCTTTTCAGCTCAGCATATTTCTAATATATGTCATATATGTCATACTGTTTTTTTTTTATTAACAAATCTCAATGTTATTTATCACTGGCCACGAACGACAGATATTATGTTTGTATAATAAATGGACACGTTAGTTTTTTCCTTCAGGTTAAGAACAATTTAATTCTAGTATATGTCCCTTCGAAATGAAATCAGTTATTACAACTAGAGCTACATCTATATATATCCCTTACCCTTTTCAACCATTTTATTTTCCTACTTCCCCTTCATTGTTTGTGGTACTCTTTTGACCAAAAATCGTATATTTTCATAAAAATGTATTGTTTCTCTTCTGTGAATTTTCTTATATTACTTTTTTCATTCATCTGATACAGCTATCCTACTTTTTCGTGCGTTTGATATTTTATATATACCGTATATACCAAAATTGTGTTTATCAGGTTTATCTGTAGTTTACTTTAAATAATGACTACCTATGTATTAAGGGCGTAGTGCGTGCTAGAGTTACGAGTATATGTTTTTACATATACTCGTATATGTAAAAACATAATAAAATTTATATTTTTTAACATCTCCACTCAATTTCTCAAGTACATTCAATGTGAAATTAGTTCCTGCATAATTCAGTTCAAATCATGATCGCACAAGTATTAGGAATGCACAACATGTAAGAGATATACTAAAAGAACATTTATCTCTATCGTTTAACATCAGCTTGTTAACTTCATACTAGATTGTGGTCACAGCTTTTCAAGTATAAACAATGTATAAAAAGTGTGAAATCAGCTCCCGCATAATTCAGTTCAAATCATGATCGCTCAAGTATTAGGAGAGCATAGCACGTAAGAGATATATAACAAGCATATGTCTCTATCGCTTAACATCAGCTTGTTACTCACATATTGTGTCACCCAATTTGCCTTATGCGGCCTGGGTATCAGGCGGGCAGGGTCGCGGCCCGTGACCCCGCCCCGCGGTGAGGTCGCAACTTTCGCCCGATGATAGGACGTGCCCAGTTTACCATTAGCTACCAGGCGGCCAGAGAAAGGGTGGATGGAGAAAATAAGCCGCGAATCAGGACGTATTATTATGTGAAAGCGGCATGTAATAACGTAGTTTTATATTTTTAAAAATGTGCGATGGAAAATTATTTTATTTTAACGAGCGTACATTATTTATATATATTTTTTCTAAAGCTTTACCGTATAGTTACAGTCCTTATAATTCTAAGTGTTATTAAAATTGTATTAATTATCAAATATAACTTAATGCAGATATCGGACATATGATAATGATGCGTTTTATAACACTCGTAAAAAAACACCTGTATTTTTGATTCTTAGAATTATGTCCCATAACTCACTTTTTTTTTTCATAATATGAATACACGTAATATTGAACAGGAATTCGTGAATAATAATGGTATAAAATGTATTTTTAATCAATTATTTGAAGGTTTACTAAGGAAAAACAATTACTAAGTACAAAATTAATTAATTAAAATTATTATCAATGTGATCCATTTTTGCAGTGCAAAAAAATAATGATGATTGTCGTTCTGTGAGCACTACCTATTCATAATATGTATCTTATGAATCACTGTTATTTTTAGATGCCCAAATAACTTTTTAGAACAGTTGGTATTTTCTAAATTAAATATTAATCGCTGTAGACTTTTATTATGTCTCTTTCATTAATTACAATAATTATCTTTAATTATATATATTACAATGTAAACAAAATCTAAATAAGTACATTATGTTGTTTTTGAAACGGTAACAAATTATGCAAAAAGCGATTTAACGCGAAATAAATGTGGGCGATAAATGGATGTGGTGTATCCTGCTTCTGAACACAGAATCTCGCTTCAGACGAAATTAATCCTTGATTATTTCCGCAATTTGTGAATTAAAATTTCAAAAGTTTGGTAATTGCCACGCCCGGGCCAGAGGAGCGCTGCTTGTTCTACATCCGGGGCCTTTCCGCTTTTTAAATATTCTAATTTTTGTAATCCCTCCCTTATTTTGGAAACACGCCTCTTATTGCCCGGAGAGAAAGCAGGAGAAAGGAGACTTGTTTGCAAAGATCAGGCCCAAATTAAGAGCGGTGAATTCATCATCGTTCAATCGATTTAAATTTATTCGTATATTTTTCTACTCGCTTTCTTGAGAACTATGTCTGTGATTTAAAATCTACCTCTACCCAAAAAATATATAGCATGCTTCCTGAGTATTTACCTAAAAAATGATATTTATTAGAATTACAATTGTTTCCCATATTTGCTCAAATCTTGTACTTTCTTTCAGTGATGTTAAGTCTTAAATATAATGTATTGGATTGGACTGGACTTTACCTGCCTCACACCCGCATCACACAGGAGGACAGTTAAGTCTCCTTGATGACGCGCTCATTCAGATTTGATCAGTTAGCAACTGATAAGTTCAGTGGGAGTCCCCTCTGAACAATTAACACATAATGTATTAAGTAAGCTAATGCTTTTTAAAGTCTTCTGTCAATCTTTCTACACGTGCGGCCTATGGGCTGGCTACACTGAGAAGGTCTACAGTGCACTCCGTGTCCAGTATAACAACGCCTTCCGAATGTTGTCGGGTCTGCCGCGATAATGCAGTGCCTCAAGCATGTTGACGGAAGAGCGAGCGGATGGCTTCCATGCCATAATAAGGAAGCGTTGCGCTTCTCTGGGCGCGCGTTCGCGGCAGTCCCAACGCAATGGTCGCTGTGTTGGCGGATAGGTGGGACTCACGGTTGGAGGGGCACTGGATGCGCCTTCACGTGGCCATCCAGAAGGCATCCGGTGCTTCACTCAGTGAGTAGTACAATAATAATAATGTGGTGTATGCCGATTTATATATTCATTCTATTCTGTTTAATTTTGATTTTGATTTTTCTTTTATTTGCTTGGAATTATTGTATGTAAAATTTTGATTATGGCACTAGTGGCTAAATAAATATTTTTTATTATAATTATTAAGTCCTCGAGAATTATGCAAAAATTTTAGTATGGTAATGCTAACAATTCGTTTATTATTTACGTAACAATTATTAGTGCCGATAAATATTATGTCAATAATATTATTTTTCTTAAATCTCTCTGTTTTCCTCCTAAAAATTGATTTTGCTTATATGGCTATAGTATGAACTAGTATATTTCGTTGTATTGTATTATACTTCAAAAGTCTGTATGTAATTTTTCCAATTTATTTTTCCCAGATATTTATTTTAATTAATTAAATAATTGATCATCAGGTTTATACTCGAAGATACAGCTCTGGCAATGGATTTCATCCGCCTCAAACATTTTAAACCGACTTCCCCCTCCTATAAACCACATTCTCGCAGTACGTAAAAGTTTAAACCTTTGTGTAATGTTCCGTCAAAGTAAAACAAAAAACCCCGCGAGCTTTTTGCCCGGGCATCCAAACATAAATAGTGTTTCCATAAAGTTCGCATTATAAAAAGATTTGACCCACATCCGTCCCGCCTGCAACGTAATGGATCCTGTACATTTCACTTAACCAGTATTCTACATAACTTTGCATCAAGTTTTATGCATTCCGTGATGTAATTTAGCATTTTTCTTGTATTTTTCCCTGGCTTCCGCGTCGTCTCGTATTTTCTTATTTATGAAAACGCATTTGCTAAGAATATGAGAAACACAAAATATCCACGTAGCTCTCTCACGACGATATTTTCATTTATTATTTACATTCCTTACTATTAGGGTAATGGGCTTGGTTTTATGTAGGTCATTTTTCATACTACTATTTTATTAACATTCTTTTTCCCGCTAACACTTAAGTTGCTTGACCTTAAATACAATTTGTTTGGCGAAATTTTGGGGAATGCAGAAAACTAAGAAATAAACGTAGAACAATGTAACTAAAGCTTATTTTAGTAGAAATATATTGTGATGCAGCATTGGAGATGTTCAGGTTAATCGAACATCAAAAATGTAACTTTTTCAGATCTATGAGCGAAAGATTTGCTACTAAAATAAAGTATATACGAGTAGTTAAAAAATATACATAAAAGAATGTTTAGCTTAGAAATATTTCTACTTGATATTTGAATCGCAGG
Organism: Glossosoma conforme; assembly: GCA_022606575.1. NCBI lineage: Eukaryota > Metazoa > Arthropoda > Insecta > Trichoptera > Glossosomatidae > Glossosoma > Glossosoma conforme. The sequence continues at coordinate 635,240 of JAGTXR010000206.1, read as the reverse complement.
AAGACTGGAGAAGTCTATGAATCGCAATTGATTTATTTGAAATTTTATTCATTTTAATTAACCGATTCATTTCAAGATATAAATACATTAATAAAAATGAATAAATATTTATTTATTTACCTGTGTTTTTACATGGATCACGTAAGGTATGGTCTCTGTTTAGAAGACTGCAGTTTCGACTAACCCGTAGCCTTCCTCAATCCATCACAACAAAGTTGTCTCTTGACAGTTATGGATTGACGAGTTAGTCGAAACTGCAATCTCCTAAACAGATACCATATCTTACGTGAACCAATTAAAAAACAAGGTAAATAAATAATTATTTATTATTTATAATGAATTTTAAAGTGAATGCTGAAAAAATTGAAAAAATAATAAAACTTAATTAATTTTTCGCGTCAATACATAAAAATTGTAACCAATACTGCGATCGCATAAAATTGAGGAGATTAATTAACCACTGATTACGTATTTTCTTATCTCTTTTCTTATGAAATATAAAAAGTGAATTGAAACTTAAATGTAATTAATTAATTGATAATAAATCAACAGAGTGTTTATTCGCGAAAACGTATGGAAAATTTAGTGCCGGAAATCAGGATCGCAGCAAGGCCAAGGAGGTGGGGCGCTCTCCGCCGGTCTCATAAATATATCTCCTAGCAAAACCGCGCGGCCCAAATGGCAGTAAATTAAACCCGTCTTAATTACGCCTTGTACACAAGTATCGCCTTCTCGGCTCTGCGCTCCTGGTATCCTGGTGGCTCTATCTCTCTCAGGCCACATAATTAAATGCTCGAGACGTTTACGCGCAGATTTACCGCAGAAGGTTTGAACCGGAGCACTTTCGCGCGCCTCGTGCGCTCCTGGTAGGGATAGTCGTATGGTTGTATGACTAAGTAGATGTGTACTTTTTGAGTTAGTGGATGACGCTTTTATAAAAAAAACCTAGATATATACCAGGAAAGATAAGGCCTATGAGAAATTAATAGTCTTATCGATGGGGATTGTGCAGTGTTCCAGAATCTGCAAACGTCTATTTATTTTCTACATATACACACAGGGAGATATCCAGTAGAGGCTTAAGTTCTCCACGTGCTTTATGGTGCACAGCAAGGTCAGCTGGACGCTGCATTCGGGGAAAATGTTTAATATTTGTATGCGTGTCGGTATTGCAACGGATTGCAAGTGAATATCAATCTAAATCTTAACAAAATGTGTTCGAATGCGATTGTTAATGCTTAAACACAGATTCTGAGAGTATTCTGCCTGAGTAGTGTTAAAAGAAAGAGACATGTTAACTGTGTATAGATGCTCGGAATCGTCTCTTCGTGTTTGATGCGTAGATGGACTTCGAATATTATGTTTTTCCTTATCCGCGTTCTGTATGTTCGCAACAATGCCATGTTCTAAGACATATCTAGTAGCTTACATGTTTTGGTGAGAATATATGGTATGTGGTCTGATGACCTCCAGTCGTAGAGCCTAAGAACTTGAAGAAACTGCACCAAGGCATATTTGGGTGTTTGTTAATCATCATTTTTAAGATGTTGTAATATTATTTGACGCTTCCGAGGCCTGGACTATTTGGTTCTAAGAAGTAGCTCAACCCAATCAACAGGCGGTGAGCCACCCTTGTTGATGTCTACGTTTAATGTTGCTTAACCACGGTGATGGAAGGAAAAAATCTTTTACAACAGCTATTGCCAAATAAAAAACATGATAATTTCAATAAGACATTAGGGTAAATGTTTCAAAGTTTTAAGTGTGCCACGTCGCTATAGTTCACCTTAACTAGGTTTCTTTTAATGAGATATGCTGTTGGGGAGCATCTTTCTCCGTATCATCCCGAGAATTACTGCGCAGTTGAACGAAGCGCCTCTCCTTTGAACTTCTACTTACTATGAACTACTTCTGCCGCGGCATGCTGGATGGAGCTCTCAGACATTCTGTATGGGGAGACTTAGGCATGCAAACGACCTCGTATCATTTCGGGAAGGGAACTAATTTGAGAGAGCTAGTTTCGGGAACGGTTTCAGTTGTAGAATTTCGAGATATCCCCGTGATACAAATGCGCTATTATAAATTAACGACGGCATCAGCGATATGCTTAAAGCGACGTGATTATGTTGTGACGTAGAAATTTAATGTTCGTGGCATATAATTACGGCACCCTAACTTATAATCTACAATCTACGAAACACTGCTTGTAGATCGTTTTTAAGTATGATTTTATCACAGACTCTTTTTCTTAGAGTTATCTCTATTGATCCTGTCAAAACTCAACTATAAATTACTACCAAACCTTAGTAACTCGTAGTTATACATGCTTTTAAACGACAAAAAGAATATTTTTTTACTAACATTCCATCAGCAGATATAATGTGCCATGTTTTTCCTTAGATATTATTATATATGTGAATGTGATGATAACATCTTAGGTTTTCACGGCCAGATTTGGTATTGTAGCTTTTGGGTTTAGCCGTGCGTGGCGAATTGTTTGGATCCAATTTTTCGACCGCCATTGCAGGGATCTTCTTCAGGGTTCACGACTTTGTGATGAGTTAACGTCTTGACGTAGTTAAGCCGTCAACCTAACGTATCTCCACGAAGGGAAGCCATTGAAATCAAAATACATCAACATTAACAGGGATTACGGTTTGATTCTCAAAACTGCATGGCACACATACTCAAAAACCTTCACAGACAAGCAAGGATAACCACAGTCCGAATGATATTTTCATACTACAGTGTGGAGGTCGTTAGGGTGACGGCTGAACCACCTTTTAATGCCCACTTTTGTCTATTTTTCATGGTAGAATTTCCCCACCGCCCACCAACCTCGCTGATTGTAATTCAATTCAGTATTTGGCTCGAATTTTTTTCTAGAAGTAATGTAGGAGATTTGAAAATCTACGAAAATCGCCCACCGCCCACCACGGAAGCCAGGTTGACGACCCGTGATCTAAAGTATACTTACTTCGCAGCCTTGAACTGAGGTCTATTTGACATCATACTGATGCACCTAGAATCACGGGAAAGCCTTCAGCCACTCTCTAAGAAGTAGCTTTTTGCGTGCTTCCAGTAACGGGTGCCCATCATGGTCTCCAAAAACAGGACGGAACAGGAAAGGTTTTCACCACGTCTAGATTCAACCAATGTGACCATAGGCCTGAAATATGCATCTTTAGCTCCTTGTGTAGAACCTTAACGTAGTTTCACACCGTCTTTAAAATATTAAAAAAATAGCTTTAAAAAATGTAAGATTTCATAGGATTTTATATATAAGTCAAAAATGTTTCAGACTAAAGCGTCATATAAATGGTATTAAAAGAGTTTTATGTAGCAAGTAATTTACACAGTAACATTTTTACAAAATAAAGCTCTTATTTCCGCTGACTGAAAAAAATACGACGGAGACAAAGAAGACTAATGATGTAAAAGGAAAGCCACAAATGGACTGTTTTACGTAAATGCTGAAAGATGTGTCTCCATGAAAACAGAATTATTTCATATTACGTAAGAGAAAACAAAAAAGTTCGGGCTACGGACAATCTGGTAACTTATTTAACGTCATTTTTCGCATAAAGAAAATTCGTTATATGTTTTCTTGTTACGTTTTTAACATAAAAAGATTTTATATAATTTAGTTTTTTTCTTAATAATTACTTTATTTCTTAAAAGAATACTTGTTTACAAGCAAAATATTGAGAAAGCTTCAATAAACGTAAATACGACGTCATTTATGTCAATAACATCTGCTCAAAATGAACATGTTATAACAAGGTAAATATAATTATGGATATATCGTTTTTTATGTAGACATATACAGGAGAATACCAACAGATGGTGATAGTTCTGAAGTCTAATCTGTGGACTTTTATTACGCTTACGATGCTGCATATGGCTAAGCGCTGCATGTGTAGTGTTGATTCGCCAACGTCATAGACTACAGAACGACATTCACGCATCATACTTATTATTACAGGAATTCTCTATGGATGGGTGGTCTTCACGGGATTAATTTCGTCTACCACCAATTTTGATTAAAAGGCTATCACTGGCATTTTACGTGTGAGGGATCAAATTCACACCAACCAGGGGTATTTATAGAGCTAAAAATATGTATTTTTTAATCTCCATCGGGGATCGAACCCACGGCTTTCGGTTGGGAAAGCAAACGCCTTTCCACTGAGCTATACCTGCCGTATTCAATATTTGAATGTAATGAAGCCAATTGACATAAAAATAAATTGCTCGCTCAAAATTTTTGATTTCGCTTATAGTCACTAATTGATTGTATCATGATAATATTTTATGCTAATTTGACTCTTGAATAATTGGAGATGAGAAAGAATGACTTCTTTAATTTATGAAACAGCGTGACGTCGAAAAATTTCAGGATTTTGTTTTGTTTCAGTTGTCTATGTTATTCTTCTGTGTCTAGTTGGATGAATTAGCATGAGGCTTTGACGGAACGAATACAATAAAAACATTTCTTATGTTAATGCACAATTACTTAAGCGTTTTGTTTAATGGACGTTATAAATTTATTCTACGAAAAAAGTATCTTCTGTAGTACTATGAATAATTCAAAAGATCCTTTAATTTTTGTGATTTATTACCGTTTAATTTTCAAATAAATTTGGTTCCAAAGTATTCAATATATTTTTTATTACATAATATACTATACTTTCTATGTAGAAGTTCATTTGTATGTCAAGTCGATTGAACGTAGCATTATACCAGTAGTTTATTCTGAGATATGGCTTTATTCAGACAAAAATAGGAAACGTGGGGAAGATATTATATTAGGACAAATATAGAATATCTTGATCTTTATCAGTATCAAATATCGACATTTTAATTAATAATTCCTAAAAAACGTTGAAATTCGTGTCGCAAGCACGAAGACACAACTGAGTTGCCTGCGATGTCCGTATTTTAATCAGAGATGGTCAGAAAAATCTGGAACTTTTTAGGAAAGAGAATTTCTTGGATTCTTCTATGAAAGCTTCATCAGTGAGAGGTTTTGAATATTAAGCTATTAACTGTATTGAAATATAACTCGTGGACAAAAATGTTTTTTCCTTTTCTTCTAATAATTAAGTAAATACTTATAAATATTTATTTGTTTACCTTCTTTTAACAGAGATCACGTAAGATAAGTTCTCTATTAGGAGACTACAGTTTCTTAATCCTTCTCTTGTTAAGAGATAACTGAGCTGCGATAGTACTTTGCAAGAGGTCTAACCCATTTTATGTAGGAGAGGGGGTAGGGGTGTGTCTTTCATATAAAAAAAGTAAATACTGACTGTTATTTTTCAAACCCAGCTTCAGCTTTTTCACTTTTCATTCCTCATAAATCCCACGTATTTATCATATTTTGATTTGTGATCTCCATTATGGCAGTGTATATTATATTATTTTGGCTCACTAATAGTTCTTTTACATATTGAAAATATTATCTTGGAAAAATGGAAAAAATGTAGAAATTATTGTTGGCTACCCGTAGGCCGCCAGTTAGCCTTTGCTGACCGGTACCGAAAACCTCAATATACAATCTTTCTTCTCTTATTTCTGTTTGCTTGTCGTACATGTATGTGTCGCCATATTGGCAAGTCCGGTCACGGGAGTGTCGTTAGTTATAGAGATCGCCACTTGCGGTGCTGGGTGTCACCGACCACGGCGCGGTGCGCAGTCAGATTCGTGTGCCGACGGCGGCGAGATCATATTATGGTTGGCTAGACCTGAATGCTGTGACTAGGTCCGGGCCAAAAGTTTGTAAAGTTATCGAAATATATATGTCAATGTGCTTCAGAAAAAGTCTTTGTGTTGTTAATCTGCTCCTCATCCTGCCGCCACGCGACTGAATAACCACCTTTTTAGAGAGGAGGATGTTACCTTGCTCTAAACCTAAAATTTAAAAGTGAATGTACACTGAAATGAAATTTTCAAATAAAACATGTTACTTATTACGATTCATATCTCTTGGATTAAACAAATGTTTTATTATATATAAGTATATGAAATTGAATATTACAATTTTTTTTCGTTTTAGACTGTGATTCAAATTCTTTTAAATGTTTACCTAGCATACGCTTTACAGAGAAGATTCAAGTTTGTTTGAATAATTTTATTTATACATACATGTACATTATTTTTAACAACATCCAAATATTCAATTTTTCTATCAAAGGGTGATTCGAAACATGTAATTATGATTTTTCCAATTCCTTTAACTTTTGCAATAGAATGTGGGCAAGAATAAGACGATAAACAGAGACAGAATTCTATTGTCAATTACTTATTGAGATGAGCGTCAATAATAAAGTATTCTTGATGTTTTTGTGTATTCGTGACATTATATGGTGATTCAAAGTTTCGGGTGGCCTCCATACCTGAAAAGATAAGGGAAAACCGCCTAGGATGGCATGGGGAGTAGATTAATAACACAGACCTTTTCACATTGACATACATTTACGATAAACTATACAAACTAGCCCGAACCTAGTCACAGCTTTCGACCGGGCCAAAATCCAATATGCTCTCGCCGACGGACGGCACACGACTGGCGCGCCCGTGATGAGCTGTCGCACAGCGCTACCAGTGACGATCTCCATTACTTGTCCAAAATGCCAATATGGCGGACACATACATGTCTGACAAGCGTACCGAAATAACAGACGAAAGATTGTAAATCGAGGTTTTCGGTACCAGTCAGCAAGGGCTATATCATGCTGATGTCATTATCAAGCTGCTGATTTTATTATATTACGGATAACCCTCGTATATGGAATTAAAGCAAATTAAAGTGTGAATTTAAAAATCAATTTCTTATAATAAACGTTGTTAGTGATTTAATAGACCAATAAATGATGAAATTTTAATTATATCATGCCACGATGCTCAGATATGATTTAATGTATTAAACAAGTAGGACCTATGGATAACGTTTTTAACGTCTTTTGCAAAAGCTCCCGGACGTGTTTATTTAAAAAAACGGCGGACTCTAATTGGGGGTGAGATGAATATTTCATTAATTATCTTATCCGAGAGGGGGGCAATCAAAATTAGACGTTCTCGTAAAGGGAGGGAGGGAGGGCACTAAAGCGTAAAGAAATACATTCATTCTGAAATAAAATTATCGCAGTCGCCGTTAAGGGTCTTGGGAGGATCGCCGGCTTTATGGCAAATGAAGATCCTCCACTTTAGTCTGTATTCCTGGTATATTTCTACTTTTTTCCCTTTATACAGTAATGCTGAACTGGTTTTTATTAATAGATTCGTAGTATCAATCCAGTGGATTGGTTTGCATCAACAAAATTTTTCATCTCGATCTCCACTCTTCTTGATTTTCTGCAACCTTCTTTAGCTCAGCATAAGAGCTACAACTCATGTCTTTCGAACACTTACTGCAAATACTTCCGTCTAGGGCGCCCTCTACAGTTTCTACCCCCAACCATCCCTTCCACAATGTCGTGAAGAAGACTATCGTGGCACATGATGTGACCGAATTATCTGGCTCGCCTCTCTGAGATGGTTCTTACTAGGTGCATTTCTTCCTTGATTATGCTGAGAACCTCATTGTTCGTGACGTGGTCTCTCCAAGTAATTCCAAGAATTCTTCTGTATGACCACATCTCAAAGACCTCTTGTCTTTTTCATGACTTTCTGATAAGCACCATGTCTCACAGCCGGACACCAAGATGTTCCAAACAAATGTTTTGGCAAGTTGCTTGCGGACCTTTAAATTAATATTTTTGACTCAAGATTTTATTGTTTTTTATTGAACGCCAGCCTTGCTGATGTATGCGTCTTTTGACTTCTCTTTTTGTTCTGCCATCCCAGGGGATCGTACTTCCAAGGTATACAAACTCTTTCGCATCTTTTAGGGTTACTCCTAGCATTGATATATTAACGTTTTTCTGCTCATTGCGGCTTACTCGCATGACTTTGTAATAGCCGGAATATACTTCAATATTATGTGATGGGTTATTTGTATTTTAAATTGATAAAAAGGAAATTTGACAAATGTCTGAAAGGTTGATAAAGACTGAAACACTGTAGAGAATCGTGCGACTATACGATTATTTTGTTTTTTTACTGTTATGGACAGTCGTCATCTCCGATTGCCCCATTGCATTGTTTCTTTTAGACGCTGGTCGCGAGCCAAAACAAACTTTTCTTTTCCTTTTTCCTGCGCGACTGTCGTTCCACTAATGTCCACCGTTTCATTTGCAAGTTTTGATTGGGTACTTTACATTAATTATTTAGCACGCCACTGAGCTTTTCAGGCTTTAAGGGAAAAAGGAAAATAAAATGTTTTCTTTAAATACAATTATGCTTTGAACGCAATATATAATACGTATTTTGAATTTAAGTACGATTGTGAAAAGAGAGTGTATTTGTATATATTTTTTTGCAAGTGGCGTTCGAATATTAAATAAATTAAAATACTCTCTTTTTATATATTAGTTATTATTATAATGCACTTCATCGGTTCAAAATGAGCAATTCGTCTGATAAAAATTGACACTGTTACGCCTTACCTGCTATCTATGAAACACACACGTAAGATTGGTTCACTCAGTATTTTCTCCGTTATTACCACAGTCTTTACTCTTTTGAACATACATAATAATTTTTTCCTGCTTCCACCCACAACCGAAAAACTTGCCTTACACTTTCCACCATATTCATCGTGTCGTCCAAATTCAGTTCTACTTCCCGCACCTATAAATGACAGTAATCGAATTCTTCTTCTTTTTCGTGTCAGCGATGTCAAATTATTTCTGCCCAGTATCTGGTAACATCGATAGCTCATGTGTTGCCCAGTATTAGGTCTTGAGATGTGCAGCTTGTTGGGCACATGGAGCAGTATGTTAGGTGTGAGTCGTTCTGCAGGTCGTCACAGTCGCACAATGACGACTCTCCCTGCTGAAGCATTCCCCACCGCTCGATGTTGTCCTTTGTTCTACCAACTCCGGTTCTTCTCCTGTTCAGTGATTTCCAGGTCCGCTAGTCAAGGTTCTTGTCAGTTGGGAGGCCTTCCTTTGATGTAATGAAATCCTCTGATACGACTTGTTGCCAGAGCTGAAGTCTCTTATTTTCAGGGCCGGATGTAAAAGGTTGCGTGGATCTTAGAAAGCTGCTTCGCGACTTTAGTCTGGGTGTTGGGGGTATCTGATTATACAAGCAGTGGGATGGTTGGTTTATTGCCTTACGCATTGCTTCGGCGCATATGACTTTGCGACTTATGTTTGGTGGTGCGATACCAGCCAAGGGTTATAATTTTGAAATGGTTGTTGGTTTGGGGCATCCTGTGACGAATCTGCATGCATCATTATTCATGGCAGAATCTACTTTATTACAATGGGAAAAATGATCGACCCCATACTGGTGCCGCAGTAATGGAATTACTTTTATTTTATGAATTTTAATTCCATTTTTTATTATTTAATTAAATGTCAAAATGATGATCGTTTCATGTAACATTCACTTGTCCTTTGATTTCAGAAATTAATCGAGTTTATTTCCTTTTTTGCTTTCAGTGTATGACATTTTTGTAATTGAATAAACTAATTACGCTGGTATTATCATGCAAATGTATGAAACGTTGTTTGAATTCATATTTTGCTGTGATTTTGCCGCTAGCTATATTCCCGTCAAAGAATGGTTATTTTTGTATATTTTTATATTTTAAATTTAATTATGAAAGACGTTACATTTTTCCATCATAAGATATTTTTATTTTTTAGATTAAAAAACGTGCGTACGCCTTATTATCTTAAAGTTAAGTAAAATGGTTCCCTGTTTGTATACAATCGTAACAATTCATCAATTTATATCTAGATTTATTCTGCAGTACAGTTAGTAATAGTGTCATTTGTTAATAATTCAAGGTCCAAAAACGGTATCGAGGAATTTGGGGTGTATGAAATTCAATGTATTAATATTACTTTTATTAATACTTACTCACGTTGTAAACTAGGGTATAAAACGGGGTCTCGTATCAAATAAATTAGTAACAACTCCACTCTAGTCTTTGGTCTTATCCTTAGTGCCGGAACCTTGGTATTCCGGCATCACCATTTAGCTGATGCTGTAATTTCCGCGACCTCGGTTCCGAAACAATTATGTATTGCCATACTCTTTTTCGTTTTCCGTTTCTTCTGGATGTAATACGTTTTACCATTGTTTTAATCTCTGTAATTTATATCTCATCTTTGTCAATGTGTCTTTCAGCATGTATGTACTATAAAAATATTTAATACATAGTTACTTTTAAATCCACGTTATTTTCATGATCAATCATAGAATTAACTGAAAAAACAAATATTTCCAATTTATTTGTATCGAAATATATTTTTTTCTAATGTATTTTTCTGTTTGTTTCAGGTAAGTCAAATGCTTCTTTAATGCCTCTTCAACAGACCCATCAATGCTTAATGTATCGATCTTTTACATGTATTATTGACATAAAAGGGTAAGTAATGTATTATTACTGTTCTGAGAAAATAGGCAAAGACTTAGTCTAAGATAAACAGACCGTTTCGGGCTTTCACTCTCCCATTCGAACTAAACCAGCCCGTCTTTTATCTTTCTTGTCGGTCGATAAAGGTCTTTGATCTCGCCTTTGAGATCCTCCATGGAAAGTGCCCTGGACCGTCGGAGAAATATTATTCAGGCAAATTGACCGTGACATTAAAATTGGAGTGAGATTAACGGTACTTAGAAATTGTTTGAGCGGCGATAACGGACGATTCGTTTGTGGATAAGTGGAGTGTATTTGTGGGCGAATGAAACGTTTAGTTACTCCATTAAGTAAACAAACGTTTGTAGAAATACTTTAACAAGATTGCATTTCAAAATCAAAATTGTGAAAGATAGAAAGCAATTAAAAATATAGTTTTTTTATAATGAAAAATATAGTTCCGCCGCATTTCGCAGATAATTCGTTCAGCGATTCATAGGTAACGACGTGGGGCGCACTGGACGTCTGGTGCACGAGACATTTGGCGAACGGGAAAACTTGTCACGGCCGGCAGGTATAGCTCAATGTTCAAAGCGTTTGCTTTGAAAGTCAAAGATCGTGGGATCGATCCCCGACGGAGATTAAAAATTTTTTTTTAATCAATCTCTGAGTGCTTAAATTACCCCCGGTTGATTTGAATTTGATCAATAATATATTCTAGACAAATTCCTGTAATAATAAGTATGATGCGTGAATCTCGGCTGTCTATGAGCATGACGGATCAACACTCCACATTTAGCGCTTAGTCATATGTACCATAATAAGCGTCATAGAAATCCACAGATAACATTTTTAGAATTACTATTATCACCTGTCGGTATTCTCCTGTATGTGTATACATAAAAATAAAAATAAATTAGTGCACTGGATATCAAGCTAACTTAAACCAACGGCGACCCAGGTCGTTACCGATGAGTCGCTAAACGAATTGTCTGAGAACGATTGGTCGTGACACCAAAAAGTATTTATCTACGCTTCTTTTCCACATGTGACAAAATGCCCACTACAAGTATCTTTATGATAAGTCATATACGAGTATTATAATATTTTCGAAAAGTACTTTTTAATTTCAAATCCTAGTAATGTAATATCGTGTGACAATACTATGATTTCTTTTATAATCACATGACAAACTATAAAGTAATATACGAGGGTTATCCGTAAAGTATGATTCCCATGGCGCTACAGTCCTGAAAAGCGCTGTTATGGTGGATCCCGCGATTCTGTAGTGTACCTTGGTTCCCCCACTCCAAATCATTTCCCTAACGAGCTGCCTGAGGAGCTTAGTCTTGGCTTGGCAGCCGTACATGATAGATGTCCCCCTCGCTCCGCCTGTATTATGACTGTACGTTAAATTAGGTGTAAAAACCCATTTTTATATTGTTACTATTATACTTTTAAAAAGGAATGAAACGTCATTTGAGGAAGATATACCTTAAATATAGTCATATCCTTCTTATTATATCACATAAATTAACCTGGATCTACTAATCCGATACAATTATGTATTGCAAGTCATGGCTTAGCTTCCAAACTAATGATACCAAATTAAATTTGTAAGATATTTACAGGTATTGATCAAGATTTACAATAAAATTAGTGCACATTTTTATTCAATTGGTTTTAGCATAATGATCATTTCGATTCGAATAAATCGGAATTGGACATAATTGCAATATAATAAAGCTTAGATTTTATCGATTTAATCACACTTAAAGATGCTCAGAGCTGGCCATAAATTTTGCCAAGTCTCTGGCCACCGAAAAGAAGGAACGCTGGATTCCATTTATTTCCTCCCATCAATAGGAGCGCAGAGATAGGTCCGGGTGGGTAGACATTTGTATAAGTACTACGCGTCTCGCCGAATGTAAAACCAAATTGGAAAATTTAAACACCTCTTCGATCCTCCTGCTAGCCTGATAGTTTTTCACGTTATTGATTGAAAACATTTTATTGACTTTTTGATTATACGAAATGTATTAAAATGGAAATGCTTTATGTAAATTGCTTCTTTGATTTTAACGCAATGCTGTTGCATCTCAAAGCGTCTCGCCAAATGTTTAACCGACATGCTAAATTCATTAAAGTACCTCTCTTGTAGTCTTGGTATCCTGATACTTTTGCAGCATTATATAGTGATTGGAAATATGTTTTTATATTTTATATTTTTTTGAAATTGTTGAATTGAATCTTCCTTGAATTAAAATCCCCAGAAGTAGAAATTTCTGAAATGTGTCATACAATATACATTGTACATATAACTTACTAAAATCAAAATGATCGTTGCAAGACAGCCTATCCCCTTCTTCTCCCCTGATACATCCACAGCAGATACTGGCCCCAATTCAATCAGTTTCCCGTTACATTTCACGGACCGTTATACCGTCGACCCGATTACCCTCGCGTGCTCATCCCGCCCTGATACTTTCATTTCGAAATACTGTCCCTCATTCGGAGCATATGACCGTCATTAAATCACTCCCTTACTTTTTTCATATGATTCTGAAATTATTTAGAATAATAATAAGTAATTAACCGTTCTCGCCCTCTTGGATGACCTTCGGGAACTATGCTAAGAATGTTCTCGGCGGAGCTTCAAGAGGCAAAGCTGACATGATGTTTGGTTAATTTTCCTCGCATTAACGTCTTAAATACTTACTCAATATTTCTACATGTATATCGCTAAGGAGTCGGCATTTATTTCTATGAAATTTTATATGAATTAAGTTTTAAACATCCGTTGATTTATTTTAAGAAATCATTATATGTTCATCGGTCTTAAGAAAAAAATAAATTAAAGGGCTCTCTCTCTGAAGCTTCTTTTTCTAGCAGCTTGGATCATCTGTACCGTGGTCCAGAAGATACGGTCCCCAATTCAATCAGCTTCCTGCTACGTTTCGCGGACCGTTATTTCGTTACCCTCGCGTGCTCATACCGCCCTGATACTAACGGGGAAAACTCTTGAGGAAATCAGACGTAATCACGACTTTACCGCCTTTAAATTGCCTTCTTCACGCGATTTTATTTTACCCTGCTAAATTATTTACCGTACACCTCAAAATGAGCACGTACTTAATTTCAACACCATAAGTTTCATTCAATTGATTTATTTGATTTGCATATACGCACCATTTAAACGATTAAATAAGAATTCATTTTATGCATTTCTTTAATACACTGACTTACCAAATAATTATGTCAATTTCGCAGTTATCATAAATTGTTAGAAAAACATTTAAAAATATATACATACTAGTGGAACGCTGTAGCTTTGTGGTTTGTCATATTTTAAGAATACGACTGTTGCAAGGGACAACTGATGCACTGGACGTCTCGTTATAGTATCTTGGATACCTAACCTAACATAAGAATTTGTCCAGAGATCTTAGAGTGCAGAGATTTATATGTCTCGTTAACGAAATAACTTAGGTTAGGTTATCGAGACGTCAAGTGCACCAGTTATCCCGCGCACCAAATGTCCCGTGCACCACACGTCCAGTGCGCCCCACGTCGTTACCGATGAGTCGTTGAACGAATTGTTTGGGAATGAAATGCGGCGGAACCTTTTGATTTTTCCGGTTTTCATATATTGTTTTTATGTAGCCCTTTATCTACGTGGATATATAGCTTAAATACAAAATCCTGTATAAAATGTTAGTAATGATAATGTTTTTTTTTCTTATTAGTTTTTTAAATTCTTCGACAATGTTTCGTTCTAACATCAGCGATGTAATGTCGTACAAGTCGCTCGTATACAAACTCGAAATTCTTTATTCCATCGCAAGCGCTCCGCAAAGTGCAAAAGTTTAGTTTAACAATATTACCACTATAAAAATCTCACGAGTTTATATTTACTTTATGAATATTATTAAAAGTGTTTCGCATGCCCTGGCATAGCTAATAATATAAATTCTTTTCTGCTGCTTCAAAAGTTATTCGATATTAAAACCGAGCGGTTTTGAATAAAAATGTTATCAACAAATACTTGGAATATTTTCTTTGACGCGAACATCTCTCTTTATCGATAAACTTTATTTTATATTGTTACTGCAATATGCTTAAAATAAAAATAAATAAAAATATTATACATCCTACTACATAGTAAAAAAAAAACTTTATTGTACTACAATTTTATGCCAAAAGTATCAGGGTAGTTGTTGATATATAATTCTTATTATTCTGGTTTGATCTTTCAATAATTGCGGTTGATAAGGGTTGAACATCGTTGACACCAAAACTAAATTTAATTTATTAGAACAAAACAAAATACGCGATGAATTTTTGTAAATAGTAATTTTGTCAATGACTTTTCTTATAATAAAATTCATTTTTCAATTTATATTCATCAGAAAAGTATCAGGATACCATGTTTTTCAAGCCTGAAGAAGACTCCTGCAATAGCGGTCGAAATATTGGAAAGTAGTAATTCCCCACACACGGTTAAACCCAAAACCTACAATATCATATCTGGCCGTAAAATCCTATCGATTCAATTTCATGAGAAGTATCAGGATACCAGCTTGTTGAAAGGTATTTTTTTCTTCAGTTATGTTTTACTTAACATCCTATTGAGGTCGATAAGGGTGTACATTGGCAGAACCAAAACATAATTATTATTATTAAACCGCGCTGACGTTAGTGATCTTGATTTTTTGTCATTTTGTTTATTATGAGAGTGTGCCGTTAATATTACACTAGAAATATTGTGTTTTTAAAAAACACATTTATCGATTCAATTTCATGAGAAAAGTATCAGGATACCAGCTTGTTAAAAGGTATATTTTCTCCAGTTATGTTTTATTTACATCCTATTAAATTTAATGAAGGTGAACGTTGACAGTATCCAAAAAAAATTAGACCGCGCTGACGTCAGTATCGTTGAATTTTTATTTAAAAAAAAATTTTTTTTTGAAAATATTATGTTAATATTAATTTAACTCGTAAAATAATTGTTATATGGCATATTTTTCGAATCAATTATACAAGAAAAATATCAGGGTTCCAGCTTGTCGAAGAGGTATATTTCATCCAGTTATGTTTTATTTACATCCTGTTGAGGGTGATAAGGGTGAACGTTGGCAGTACCAAAACAAAATTAATTTTATTAGACCGCACGGTGGTATTTTTGAGGTCCTCTTCGCTGGTGATCGTGGTCTCCGTTAATTCTCCGGCACCCTCCTGTTGGGCGATAATCCAAATTTAGGATATTTCCTAAGTGGGGCAAAACCGCTGGTCCGTCAATCTATCCTCCACTTGAAATTATGCAGATATTTCATTAATCATGTCCTGTAGAGTTAGTCATGGCTCCCCATCATTGCAATTAACACTCAGGATGTAATATTTATTTCATAACTTATTTTTTTTTCCAACGATGGATGATTGTGCATAAAAAAATATATGCTTGTATTTACTTTTAATGGGAATCTAAGTGCCATTAAAATGTAATTAATTTAACCAAAAAACCGATTGTGATTAAACATTTAAAAAAACGATCTTTGCAATACTTTCATAGAAACCTGTTTCAAATTTCATTTTACAAAATAATTTATCATTGTTTTACTCCTGTTCTATTTAAAGCTATGACTAAGCTATTTCTAAAGTAATATTAGGGCTTGAAGTTTGTCTCGGGTATTGAACATTTGAAGTCTCATAAATCATACCTCTGTCCATGAAACACTATTTTTCATCCAGCACACCGTACATAGGATTTTCTTGCACTTTTGGATGTTAGTGTTTTTTTTTAATTCACGTTCAGATTCACGTTCATCTTTTTATAAAGTAGATATATTATTTTGATAAATTTAATAAAATTGTTGAAACAAGTACTGATTTCTCTTTTTCATTTTTAAACGACGTTCGTTTGTGATCGCTTTTATTAACCTGTTCGCATCGGTACCCGATATATGCCGTGTAAGATATCCCTACCGTTAACATCGGTAGCCGTAATATATCGTTTTGATTATTTCTTAGAATAGTTTTTTATGCATCATCTGATAGATAAAGGATACAACAACCATGTGATATATGAACATAGACCAGATAAGTGCATTTGTGCTTCAAATACTAGTTTTATAACTGACAGTATAATTTGTAATCCACCGAGCCGTTATAAAAGGGTTAAATGGTTATTATATATATTTTAGGAGTAAGGTATCAATTTCAATCGAACGAGTTTATTTATTCCTTCCCATATCCTTTTCATATATGGAACGTATGGTCACCACGATTTGCCGTCACTTAGATCTGTCATTTGCTACTGACCATTCCTCGTTCGAGGACACATACACCTGAAGGTCCACTTGAAAATAAATATGGTTCCCGTCAACGTTACAACCGGTAGCTATAGGATTCGAGGCATATTTTTTTCATGATTTCTTAATCGGATTTTTTAAAAAGGAAATCGAATCATTAGCCCGACGTTCTCGAGACCTGGACCATGGTTATTTACAGAGCTTATAAACAATTATCTTCTTCACGGAAAGAATCTGTGATCTTTGTCAATGTAAGCAAGATTCTTTACTTATGCCATCGCTGTCGACATAACTATATGTATATTGTTTAATGATTATGTCATTATTGGCGCAAAATATTCAATCCAGAAATTCTATGTATAAATCTGTCACTGGTGTTATTATCTTTTGCATACGTCTGCTTATATTTGCTCTATCTACACCAAACACGTGCATACACTTGCAGACACGTGCAGACACGTGCAGACTAGGTTCTTGCCGCCTCATTAGGCATCCCCTTGACTTAGGATTGCGCACGTGTGACCCGCAAGACACCCCGTAGATTAAATTACCGCCATTAAAGTGAGAGGCAAGAATAGGGTTGTCATCTTTCCCGGATTCGTAAAATTTTAAAATCTTTCCCCGTTAATTAAATGTACTCAATGTAAAAATTACAAAATTCATGTAAAAGCTAATTTTTATGTTGATTTTGTTACCATTAATCTTCATCTCATACGGAAGAGCGCTATACTAATCGGCACGTAGAAGACTTATATTTATTTATGTATAGCTTAGCGAGAGTTTCGTTTGAACAATTGTGGATACTGCAAATATGTGCTAGAAATAGAAGAACCCGTGAATGAGATTGAGATTGCAGAACAGAAAAAATATTTTTCAGTCTGCGAAAATACTACCTAAATAAATAAATAAATGTCTAGTCATTACAGTAGTTATTACGTTTTCATACCAAATACGACACGTTCCTTGAATTTATGCGTATAAAGATACCAATATTCATAGAAAACTATCGATTAACTTTGCCCACATTACATAATAGTTACTTTAATTTTAGACACAATAGAATTGTGTGCATACGCTTTCATTACTTTTCCGCAATATTATACCCATATGGCATTTGTAGCCTGTAAGGATAGAATATTATTAAGAAATATTTATATTTCAGTTGTAGCACATTTGTACGGGATTTTTATTTTTTTCGCATCCCTAGTATGTAAGAATCTACGGCAGGCGTCATCAGCCTTCGCATATTATCAACCAGCTTCTCAGACGCTTTTCAGTATTAATGTATGTTTCTAAACAGTAAACAAGTTCAAATGATGTTCGTATTTTTAGAAAAAAAAAACAAATTTACGTCATATGCAACGATAAAATATTCTTCTCTACAATCTAGACATTTATAATATTGGAGATCCAAATCGCGGGCATTTTTATAAAAAGATACTCGAATAATATCGCCAGATGATATTAATTATTTTTTGTGATAATTTCAAAACGTTTGCCATTTTGAAAAAAGGTAATTTCTCCAAGTATTGATCTATCAACGTCATTGTATTTAACGAATTTTACGGGATTTCTTTGTTAATGCATGCTTTCAGGAAAATTTCCGTATGTCAATAATTTCAAGAATTTGGCAATGCCAGTAGTTTTTACAGGTGAACGTTAAGCCACGAATGAATCGGGAAATACATATGCATATTAATGAAGTTCTCTTCTAGATAAAAACATGAATATATCACTTCTTGTATGAGCATTTGTGGCACTTTGTATATGTTTTCTTATACTGAATAAATAAATAGCAAAACGTTCTTCTATATTGAAATAAACGAAAAAAAAAGTTACAGCATTTAGTAATCCTGAGATTATATACTAATAAGAGTATTTTATTAGCTTCCTGACTAAAAGCAAAAAAACAGATAATAATATTTATTTAATACAGTCGCTGAAAAGATATGATTATTTTTATTTAGAGATATTATAATAACGACGAGCGCTGTTTCTCCGAAAGCTTAACTCCTAAGCATCTTATTAGAGCTTTAAGCTCTCAACAGAAAAGCTCCTATTACTCCACATTTCTCTTTACAGTTCATTATTTTTCTTGTCCCAGCGTCTTACTGTCAATATATTTGATATTCAGAGTACCCGGCCATACGAAATCTTTCTGTCTTCGCTTTTTATGTACCTTGTAAACTCATTTCAATTTTCTCTTACAATTGTAGATGGATTTACATCTCCTGATATAATGCTTTTTCTTATTTACAAAATTATTTTCGATATATCTCTTTCATTTCGATTTCGATTTCTTTCGTTTTCTTTCGTTTTTTTCATATTTATTTTTTACAAGTCACTTCTTTTGAATGTACAGTTTAATATCCTTGCTTTTTTATGTAATCGCCTACAGGAGAGGACAGCCGGTCAAGACCAGTGAACTCTATGACGCTGCATGCAGGACACGTTTGTTGTGTTCATCTTGGTGTATGAGTTGGGGAGATTGCAAGTGTATATTTATCTGTTTCTTGAAGAGATCCAGATTGTAGGTAAGAGGAAACACAAACGCTGAAAGAGCATTCCAAGCTTATTGGTGGCATTAAGGAAGGAACTTTGGAAACTGCCAGTTCTTGTTCGACAAACATTAACCGTGTATGGATGTTCGGCAAGCGTAAGACGAGTTTGTCGGTTGTGGATGGGTGCAGAACGAATTAGTTCTTTAAGTTACGAAGAGCAGCGACCGTGGTATTAACGGTAGAAATACTAAGTTAACCAATCTTACGCCTGTGTTTCATTGATTGCAGGCTGCCTTAAAATACATGATCCCATATTTGCTCCATAGCCGGAGCATATAGCCTCTATAAATTGCAACTCTGTTCTGTCAGCTGCTATTATTCATACCTTGTCCTGAGCATCAGTTGTGTTTCTTGCGGCGATAAGAGCTTATTAGTAAAGGGAGTTTAAAGAAATATTTATTCCAACGTTCTTTTCAAACTTTTTATCAAGATTATGGTAGCAATGTGCTTCAATTTAGGATCAGTTCCATTAAACATCATTTCGTTTAACAGCTTATACGGTCTGAATTAAAAATAATTGATGGTCATAAAATACAAGTATATTCCATAGATTGCGTTAGGTCTTTCAAAGCAATAAATAATTTTAATTTTAATTCAATTTTGGATCGATAAATAACAAATTAAAAATATTTAGTTTGTATTCAAATTTATTTTAAACGATTGCATGTTTCGGCCTCCCCGGAGACCATCTTCAATAATCCATTAAAGACCATCTCCAGGGCGGCCGAAACATGTAATCGCTTGAAATAAATGTGAACCAAAACTTAATATGTATTTTTAATTTGTTAATTTTTTAATTAAAATTACTTTTACATTAAAATCATGCAATTTCACCAATTATTATCAGTTGATAACCTTAATGTTAGCAACAAATAATGTTAATTATAATTTTAATAAATTTTTTAATTAAAAAAACAAATTTCTATCTGTTACGATATGACCATTGAATACAAAACTATATATATTTAATCAATTTTAATTATTAAAGATTAATTAAAAATATATTTTAAATGAAAATATAAATAAAATAAAATATCTAGTCGCCCTAGATGAATTTCATTCAGTCCATGTGTACCATAACACCATTCGCCGAAAATTTGCACATAAAAGTATCAGGAGTGCATATTGAAAAAGAGTTACCACTTTCATAAACATGACATTAAAAAATCATCCCAGTGCACATGTACCCACACATTATTATTCTCATTCGTACGCGAGGAAGAATATTTTTCAGCTGCAGCTTTTTTCAAAGAGGTTAACGTCCTTACGTACTTTGCAGCACTCGACTCTATCAAAGGGTGGAGTGTGCCGGGGCCCGGAGCAATCACGCTACAAAAGAAACGGCTAGTCTGAGACCTCCCGCTAGAGCTGTGCTCCTGGTCCCTAGTACAAGTTATAAATGTGGTTTTATCTTTTTGTTTACCCGCAGTCTGGTTCACTCACTATTGAAAGTGGGCGCCATTGAAAATTTTTTACTATAAAATATTAAAGGAACACCTCGGAAAAAATATATACATCCTAAAAAATAACTACTATTCCGATTTCGGAATCCTCTTACAATTTGCTCGTAAAATATACTATTTTTGTTATTTTTTATTATTTTAATTTTAGTATTTTTTTACCGGTCATATTTAAAATCTTTTGGACAGTATGCAGCTATGTATACTTGGATTAGAATGAGTTATAAAATACTCTGGATTTTCTCTCGTTGAAAGCAAAATTTACAAAATATAAAATTATCACAATACATCATGTCAAATGTTTTTTTTAACCCTTTCGTCACGACTCGGTGGAATACAAATTAAACTGTCCATACGCCGTGCATTTTTTTTTGCTTAAAACTAGTATTTGAAACTTGTAATGTACTTATCTGACCTATTTTCATATATCACATTGGTTCTTCTATCCTTTAGTTATCAGATGATGCATAAAAAGCTATTATATTTAACAAACGTTCATTATGTAACTCCATATATGTGGTGGCGTTGACACATGTGGCTTACAAAAAAATCGCTCCTGTGACGAAACCTAACGATATTTATTTACATGCTTTACAGATTCCTTTATAGAATACATGTACGTTGAATAAGGGAATGACTGCACTTCCAATTTCCTCCCGTAGATGTCGCAATGAGTACTCTGAAAGTAAAAAAATACTACAAAAATAAGGTTTTTACTATTAAAACCACCATATACTACAGATTTCAGAAAATAGTCAAAATAAGTCTCGTTGCTTTGGAGAATTGATTAAATGTATATACATAAAACATTATGCACAAACAACATATTCCTCGAAGAGTATAGGGTCCGCCATCTAAAGTTTTTTTTTCAACTAGTGCTTATTTCGTGAATGGTACCACTTAGCTCATGTCTGATTTGACAGATAATTAGTTTTATCCTTCCGCTGAACGAATATGGTTGTGTATACGCTTGAACAACGCTGGGAAATATTGCGACATTACTTTGAAAATCATGGTAATGTTGCAGAATGTGTGCGAAAACTAAGTACGAATTTTGGAAAAAGAGAATCACCGTCAGCTCCGTATTTTCGTTATCTTGTGAAAAAAGTGAAAGAAACTGGCATACTCATCGATAAACCAAAGCGTGAAAAGCCAAAAACAGTGCGTACACCCGAGAATATTGCCGCTGTGGCAGAAAGTGTGCGTGAAGCGCCATCAATGGCGCTTCCATGCGGCGCGGCCATGTTGAACGAATTTTTGTTCACAAAAATTGAAGAGGAGGATATTGGCAACATTTGGTTTTAACAGGACGGCGCTACGTGCTACACAGCCGAAGCTACACTCGATGTTTTACGACTTGTTTTAATAAAAAAAAGTTATTTGGCGGACCCTTTATATTAGCTGCTTCATAGAATCCATTAACTGACTGTGGAATATTCTATGAGCATATCGGACGATAGCTAAACTATAGTAATAATAATTTTAAATTAATTTTAATAAAAAAAATAACAAATTAATTTAGTTTGGATTCAAATTTATTTTAAATGATTACATGTTTCGGCCTCCCTAGAGACAATCTTCAATATTGATTAAATAAAAACTGGCAGTGGCTTATGTACGTTAAACAGTATGTTGAAGTATTAGTTCCTACGTTAGTACACACATATTTACAGATTGTATATGTGTGCGGATAAAAGCATTTAAAAAAGACATTATAAAATCAAGGGGCTTGTGTTATCTTTATGTATTAAGCCATTATATAATATTACATTTTTGTATTCAATTAAAAAAAATCCTTGTAATTCTATCTTTGTTCTTCAGCGTAGACGTTTAATCAATGGTGTATTGTTTTTTGTATATTTTTATTTAAATTTATTTAAAATTACAACTATGCACTTTGACCAAGTATTGTCAGTTGATAACCTTTATGTTAAACTATAGTACTTTTCGTTTGTACAAAAAAACATCATTATTAATGAATGATTTATTTCAATACAAATAAAAAAATATCTTACTTAATTTATTTAATTAATAATTTAAAAATATTAATCTTACATTAAAAGTTTTTTTTTATTTTGAAAATAGGAAATACGTACACATTTTTTATTTGTAACAGATTTTTCTTAAGTATTTATTTATTTATTTATATACAGAATCGAAATTACAATTTTTTTTACAAATATTTAGAAACATAGAGTAAACATAAATATACAATAAATAGAGAAGATAATAAAAAATAAAAATAACACAAAAGAATAAAAAGATGACACGTGACAAAGATCACAGAGATCAAGGAGAACAATACCATCGACAAAAGAGGAAAAGGATGTAAGAAAAGGATCGTGGTGTGCTGGTAGGCCATTTAGGAGCGACATTGCCGTTGTACCAAATTGAGTGCTTTAAGCTCCACAAGCCTCGACTGGGATCAAAAACAATGGATGGCTACGAGCATGGGTCTACCTATCTGGAACATGGAAGTTAAAACATTCAAGAATCCCAGGGTTGTGAATTGAACCGCGAAGAAGAAGGAATGAATGTTTGAGTGCAGCAATTTTCCTCCAGGACTCTAGCGAATGGTAAGAAAGCATCCCTAGAAGAAAATGAGTTGGGTAATGTTCGGAATTAAATGAATTGAATGGATAAAATTAATGGATATTTGCGGAGACTCTTTATATAATGCACCCTTCTTAGTTCTTATTTTGGGTTCAACCGCCTTTTAGAACTAATTGGTCCAGGCTTTGGAAGTTTGGGTGATCATCTGATATTATGAAAATAAGTATTTAAAAATTGACTGTCTTCTTTTTCGTGTCAGCGACATCAAATTATATCTGCCCAGTATCCGTCAACATCGATAGCCCGTGTGTTGCCTAGCATTAGGTCTTGAGGTGTGCAGCTTGTTGGGCACACGGAGCAGGATCTTAGGTGTGAGGCGGTATGCAGGTCTCCGCAGTTGCACAATAATGACTCCCTGCCGAAGCATTCTCCACCGCTTGAGGTTATCCTTCTACCAACTCCTGTTCTTAATCTGTTCAGAGATTTCCAGGTCCGCCAGTTAAGGTTCTTGCCAGTTGAGGCCTTCCTTTGGGGTAATGAAATCCTCTGATGCGACTTGTTGCCAGAGCTGGAATCTCTCATTTTCAGGGCCGGATGTGAGAAGTTGTGTGGATCTCAGAAAGCTGCTTCGTGACTTCAGTCTGGGTGTTGGGGGTATCTGATTATACAAGCAGTGAGACGGTTGGTTTATTTCCTCACGCATTTCTTCGGCGCAAATGACATTACGTCTTATCTTTGGTGTAAAAAGTTTACTGTATTTGAGTCTGACATATTATCGGGTCTGCAAAATTCGATCTAACTGCTTTTTTGAATGAATTTTATCCAATGGCAGACCATATTTTACGCCCAGATGTAAATATACTTTACTTGCTTAATGAAATATTTTAATATGCAGAAATTATATTTATTATACAAGTACGCAAGTACAGTCCTTGTGGATATATTTCGCCTCTAAAATCCGCCCTAGCGACTTTAATTTTTGCAGCGTTTTCCGCCTAAGGATTATCATTTTTCTTTCCTCTTCCCGTTCTCTTCCCACAACCGCTTCGCCCAGATTACCAGAAAAAGACAAGGGTATTTAAATCCAGACCTCGTAAGCGGTACCTACCACTTTTTTTATGCAAATACATACAGAGACCGTTTCGAGAGGGCGCATAAGAAAAGATATTTGTAGATTATGTCTCTCATATTTTGGCATAACGTATAATTGACCGAATATATTTATAAATATATATATACATAATATATTTTTAAACACATTACCTCTATATTTGGAGCAAATAAGCACCACAAATCGCCATTTCATAGTTCTGTAAGCTTAGATTGCTTTTTCAGATGGTAATAGTAATTCTGAAGTCTCATCTATGAAATTCTATGACGCTTACCATGGTGCATATGGCTTAGCGCTGTATTTGAAGTGTTGATCTGCCAACTTAACGGACTACAGCCCGAGATTCACGCATTATACTTATTATTACAGGAATTTACTATGAATGGGTGTTCTTCGCGGGACGAGTTTCGTCTACCACCAATTTTAATTAATAGACTATGACTGGTATTTAACGGATGAGGGATCAAATTTACACAAACCGGAGTATATTAGAAGTCAGAAATCGATTAATAATCCTTTTTTTAATCTCCGTCGGGAATCGAACCTACGACCTTTGGCTTGCAAAGCAAACGCTTTGCCCATTGAGCTATACCCACCGGCACAAATGATGAAAATGTATTGTGTATAAAATTGTTTAAGAATGCTGTGTTTACCAATTATTAACACTATCCAGTCCGTGCGGTAGGCGATTAACTTAAGCTGGAGACCGATTGTTTTTTTAATGAATTGCTTCCAAAAAAAATCGCATATATTTATTTGTTTATACTGGTATATATGCATCCCCCATCATCGTCGCTGTCTTCGATCTCCACGGCGTCATCGGGAATATTGGACAAAGCATCAGCATATATCGTCAAATAATTCTAACCTAAAATATATTGCATTGGAAGATAAAATAAAATTTAAAAAAACGATTGAGAAAACATAAAACAAGTTGTGTATAGTCGCCACTAAACGTTGGCGGAATGATCACACACAAGTTGTGTGACCCGCCTTCAACGTTCGGCCTGGCGATTACACACATATTGTGTAATTTTTCTGGATAGTGTTAAGCTTGGATGCGGAGGGCGAAGGATCGAAACAGATATGGAGATATTAATTTAACAGTGGACGGACACAGGACGATAATGATTCAATTTTAAGCTTAACATGAAATCAAACTATGAAAACCTAAGAAGTTATTCAAACTATGATCTCTTGCGTGAAAGTCGAGGCACCGCAAACACTAGACTATACCCCTCGGTTAAATTCACCCCAACCGCTGTATAATTTACCCCAGAGTCTCTTTTCGCAATCCGCTAATTTCTGGGCTCCGCGGCCCGCGCCGCCCATCAAAGGGCTTAATTTTGCAAAGGACCAAGTATTGAAATGGCGAACCGGCCGATGAAGCGATTCTTTTCAATTAATCTTTACCGTTGTTTATTACTTGGCGGTTTATCCGCAACGAGTTTTGTTTGTGGCGAGTCCTTTATTTGCTGCCCATCGAAAATCAAATAATCTCGTACCTTCCGAAATTAATGAATGTTCCACGAATCAATGTTATTCCAACTTTGAAGTAACTTATCGAAGTTTTTTTTGATGAAATTTATACATTATTATATCATATTTTCATTTCTTCTCTCTTGGGATCGTCGGGGACCATAATTGTTCCCAATCAAGCTGTCGGTCGCCTGGAGATGAGGCATGGATAGTAGCAACTGTCCAAACGAAGGGGCGGCAATTTTTGATGACTATCTATTTAGATATGCATCAAATATCACCCACGCAGTGGTTTATAATTAACGTCTCCTGTTTTTGTTCGCTTGTATAAATATTAACCCTTTCGCATCGGTTGTCGACATATGCCGTCATAAGATTCCCCGACCGTTGACATCGGTTGACGTGATATATCGTTTTTCTACTTTCTTAGAATAGTTTTTTATGCATCATCTGATAGCCAAAGGATACAAGAACCAATGTGATATGTGATTATAGACCAGATTAGTACATTTATGCATCAAATATTAGTTTTATAATTAACAGTATAATTTGTATTCAAACCGAGCCGCAATGAAAGGGTTGAAGGACAGCGCTAGTCCAGGTACTTGATGAAAAACTTAATAGATTTTGTACCTTCCTGCGATCGAACAAGGGTCACTAGATTGTAGTAACTGTATGCTCCCTTATATCGCGAACATGCAAGTAACATAACGTTAATTCCTTCTCGATCGAACGGGGCTTGATTAACGACTGCCCGGAACACTGTGACAAGCAGCGCCGCCAAGGCGATCGCGGCAAAAAAGCAAATTAAAGATGGCAGTTGCATCAACATAAAATGGAGCAACTATCATAACAAATAAACTAACGTATGCAAACGCCGTGTAATTTTATATAATTAATACATACATTATTAGATGTGCATGTCAGGCGAGCGAACCAAAAAAAAGAGACAAAATGTCGTTTTTCGAGACTTTTCGGCATCTGTATAAAAGAGCTACATCATACTGATATCAATATATGTGCGCATGATTATGAAAGTGGTGTAAGTCATGTTTTATTCGTTCTGAGTTATTTAAAGGTGTGTGTTTTGCTGTTGGTTGAAAACCAATGAAAGTGACAACTTCATAGTGCATAAAATGCCGTAATTAATT
Organism: Glossosoma conforme; assembly: GCA_022606575.1. Taxonomy (NCBI): domain Eukaryota; kingdom Metazoa; phylum Arthropoda; class Insecta; order Trichoptera; family Glossosomatidae; genus Glossosoma; species Glossosoma conforme. The sequence continues at coordinate 608,140 of JAGTXR010000206.1, read as the reverse complement.
TTTTTAAATTAATGTTGGTTGAAGATTATATGAATTCATAACATTGGGAACTGAAATAAATGAATAACTCGTTTTTTACAATTTCTTGACTTACGTCACTTTCATAATTATAGGCGCATATTTGTAATATGGTCTGCTTTCTTACTGAAAACAATATATTCTGAACATTGTTACACAAGACTCTTAAAGCTGTAACGTTTAAAAGTTACGCGATACAAACAAGCTTCAAACAAAAACAAAACGCCCTCTATTTTCGCCCCCTTTGAATTATTGTTATAAGTCTTTTCGTTTCCGCTGCAACAGACCTAGGGGAGGTATTATTTTATGTCATGTTATGTTGAACGTCATAACATTCATACAGCGTAACCGCAACTGTCGTAAAATTCTGCAGTAGACATCTCTTGGGATAAAAACTTGTAGGCCACCACCCACTGAGGGTATACGCTTGCACGTCCAAGTTATTCCGAGGCTAGGGAAAAAGTGACCCCGTGACTACGAAATTTTTCAGGACGTCGCTCTGTAAATATTTCAGTATTTCTGTCTCCCTGAAGGACGGTACTGTGTGACAAAAAACTTCAATTTATTTATACATTGTACCACTCATAATAACGAGCCTTTTTTATATCTACGAGGCCTCTTAATACATTAAAGTATGTTGGGTTATGTTAATAAATTGATTTATTAAGTGTCTCGGAACATATTTATGGTAGAAATGACAGTGTTCTAAGGCCTTTTTAAAATAAGATAAATAACATATTTTTTATAAGCTCTCATATTCATGTTGTTCTAAATAACCAAGTCATTTATATTTTTAGCTTTTTTTATACTCTTTGAAATATTAAACACTTATACCCAAGAAAATTTAGCATGATCATTGATTATTTTACTAAATAAATAATATTCAATAGAATCCGGGCTTATATTCAAGTTTTTAAATTGTAATTGAATTATTTAGGTAAGGCAGCAATTTTTTTGGCAGTATTAAATTCAATTATGAAGCATTAATTATTTAGCAAAAGGTAGGTAATGAATACCTTAAGAGGTAAGTTAAAAATAATCATTTGGCAGCACAAAAATATCAATCGGCAGTAGAAAAATAATAAATAGGCAGGAAATAATTTATAAAATGTAATCAACAATCGTTTAGGTTAGGTAACGTTAGATTTTCATTTAATGAGCTCATTATTCATTCGTTTGGCTTTTATTATTTAATCAATAATGAATATGTCACTGCCATTTTAATTTTATAACTTACCACATTTATACTGACACAGTAGATACCGCCAATTTATTTAGTCTACTGCTGATTAATTTTATTTACTGGCAATTTATTTAACTTACTGTCAAAACATTAATTTAGTTACTAAAGAAAGAAATACAGGCCTTAGGTAAAAACCAGAGATCATGCCATATTTTTTTTTTACCTTGTATTAATATGAACCACGTTGAGCAACTGCAAATCACTAAAATTAAGACCTCTACTTTACGCTCAATATTCAAGAATGTCGTAGTAAACTATCACAAATAATTTCTTATATAATTAAGCATAATAAAAAATAAATATAAAACCTTTACCAGGAGCACATAATGTAAAGAGGGTAGTATAATTCGGTAACAAAAAATATATCATGTAAATGTTATTTTTATGCCAGCCCTAGGATGTTAAAGAAGTCCCTAGAAAGCCTGTCGGTCGCTAGTTAAGTGAGTTATTTAGTTATCTTATTATCGCCCGATGCATAATTAAAGTCACGCCGGGAAGGCTTTCAAGTCATCCCGTAGTGCGGACTGAATTTAAATTTTTGTTTTGTTATCTGAAAGAAACTCTTCTTCATGAGTTTCCAACATCATTGAACCAAGGACTTTGTTCGAAACTGGACCTTAAGAAATTTCTAGATAAAAATGTGACGGTTTTCGTTACGTGTTTGTAGAATACATATTTATCACATTTGCCATATTTTTGTGTTTTGTACATCTCCTACATCTGATAGACTTGTGGCGGTATTGCATTAATACATACAGCACTATGAGCACATAATACCGGTAGATTTAATGAATTTAAATTTCGCAGGTTAAGCGATTCGAATTAGTCTTTCTATTCTTTGTTGGCATTACTGTCACTGGCATCTGTGTCAAATTACACGTCAAAATATTCATTTGTGTTTGAGATACCCGTCTAATTGTAAACAGCTAATAGTAGTATTTCATTGACCTTTTTGGTCAACGCAATAAGTCATATTTCTTTATTCCTACATAAAAGATGCTGAAAAAAATTTATAAATTATCTTCTTGTATAATTGACATTTCTACATCAAAAATTAATAGTAGACATTTTTAAGAAAAATATATCAATGAACACTTGCGATCCCATACAAAATTGAGTATATTCTCTTTAAGTATTTTTTTTAATTACTTAAATTAGATCAAAAATGTTATCATCATCAGCATATATTAATGTACTGTTAAACAAAGGCCTTCAGTATCATCAGTACGAGTATTTATCCCTTTCAATCTCTCGTATGCCTCATCCAGGCTCTTACAGTAGCACTCTTCTTCGTAGTATCAATCCGGTGGATTGGTTTGCAGCAACAGAATCTTGCATCTCGATCTCCATTCCTCTCGGTCCTCCGCAACCCTTTTCAGCTCAGCATAAGCGCTACCCTCAACCATCCCCTCCACAATATCGTGAAGAAGACCATCGTGGCGCATGATGTGACCAATCCATCGGGCTCGCCTCTCTGAGATGGTTCTTATTAGGTGCCTATCTTCCTTGATTATCCTGAGAACCTCATTGCTCGTGACGTGGTCTCTCCAGGAAATTCCGAGAATTCTTCTGTACGACCACATCTCAAAGGCCTCTAGTCTTTTTTAATCACTTTCAGATAAGCACCATGTCTCACAGCCGTACATTAAGATGCTCCAAACAAGTGTTTTGGCAAGTTGCTTGCGGAGCCCTAAAGTAATATTCTTTGACTCAAGAATTTTGGCTTTTTTATTGAAAGCTAGCCTTGCTTGATGTATTCGACTGTTGACTTCTCTTTTTGTTCTGCCATTCCAGGTGATCGTACTTCCAAGGTATACAAATTCTTTTGCAACTTTTAGGGGTACTCCTAGCATTGACATGTTAATTTTCTGCTGCTCATTGCGGCTTACTCTCATAACTTTGGTTTTTGTGCTGTTTATCTTCATATTGTAGTTGGAATTAAATATGTTTTCCATGGATGTCAGCGCTTCAGTGAGTTCATCTTCAGTTTCAGCAATCAGAGCAATGTCGTCAGCAAACCTTATCATATCAGTCTTTTGGCCATGTATTTTAACCCCCTCTCTATGGCCCATTTTTTCCCTGATGTTGTTAATTGCATTTTGTATGTATACGTTGAAGAGTACAGGCGACAGAGAGCATCCTTGTCTGACCCCTTGACGTATTTTTGCTTCCTTTTGTACATTTCCAAGTGATATTATGGCAGCTTCTTCTTTGTAAAGTGAAAATATGAGTCTTCGTTCCTTGTATTTGACTCCAATTTCTTTCATTACATCGAAGAGCTTCTCCCAATCTACTTTATCAAATGCTTTTTCAATGTCCACGAAGGCAATATATGTATCTTGGTCCACTTTTATCCTCTTTTCCAAGATCATACGCAGTGATAAGATTGCTTCTCTGGTTCCCATTCTTTTTCTGAATCCAAATTGATCGCTAGTGAGAGTCTTTTAAATTTTTGGTTCAATTCTATGTAGGATTATGTTGGCAGTATTTTGGATGCATGGGATAGAATACTGAGTGTTCGGTGTTGTTCACATTTTGTTGTTCCGGGCTTCTTTGGCAGAGTTACAATTAGACACTTTTTGAAGTCTTCTGGCGCTATTCCTGTATTATAAATCATCTGAGTCATTGTGAACAGAGCATCTAGAGTTCCGGTTCCTGCCGACTTTATTAGTTCAGCTGGTAGGTCATCAATCCCTGGTGTTTTTCCATCTTTGAGCTTTTTTAATGCGAAGTCAAATTCTTCTCGGATAATTGGGTCTCCCAAATCATCAGCGTCTACATTAGTTTCGTTTTCTATCACACTCTCAAAGCTGGTATCATTACTTCCGTTGTATAGTGTTTCCAGGTACTGTTTCCATCTCTCCCCTATTTGTGTATGCTCAAACAGTATTTTCCCGTTCTCTGCTTCTATCGCTTTGCCTCTTCCAATTTTCATGCCAAAGAAATCCTTTACTGACGCATATGCAGTTTCAATATTTCCTTTTTTCATGTTGTCATTGATTTCTTTGCATTTTCTCTGTAAGAATGCTTCCTTAACGATTCGTGACTCTCTGTTTATTCTGTTTCTCAGTGCTCTATATTCACTTTGGGCCTTATCATTGGGGCTATTTTTGAGTAGTCTCCTTTTTTCTATCATGTTAACGATTTCCTCTGTTATCCATTCTTTCCTTGCCTTAGGCCTATCTTTGCCAATGACTTCTTCTGCTACATCTTTAATTTTTTTTTTATTTCCTCCCAGATTTCATTAACATTTGTCAAATATTTTGTGGCGCAATCTTGTGTTTTTTCGTGTATTCTTCTTTGACATCTTTGTTTTTTAAAGCTTTAGTGTTCCATTTATAGTTAGTTTTATATTTTATTTTTTTAGTTTCAGAGAACTTTTAGCAATAACTATATTATGGTCACTGTCGATATCTGGGCTGGAGTAGCTTCTGCAATCTTTAATTTGATTCTTAAATCGCTCCCTTACAATTATATAGTCGATCTGAAATCTAAGTCGGTCTCCTGGAGCCTTCCATGTGTATCTTTGCCTTGGATGGTGTTCTAAGCAGGTGTTTGCGACTATAAGCTTATGTTTGGCACAGAATTCTGTCAGTCGGTCGCCTCTCATATTTCTTGTACCTAGCCCGAAAGGTCCAACACATGTTCCCTCCCGTCCTTCTCCCACTACAGCGTTCCAATCTCCTAATATAATCAGGTTTTCTCCAGCCTTAACATCTATCAGTAGTTTGTCTAGTATCGTGTACACGTCTTCCACTTCCTGGTCATCGTGGCTTGAGGTGGGCATGTATACTTGGAGTAGCACAGTATCAACAGGTTTTGTTTCAAGTTTGACTAAAATAATTCTTCCATTATATTCCACATATCCCTTCACACGCTTTCCCCATTCCTTGCACAGTGCAATACCTACTCCGCCTTGGCCAGGTTTATTTTCAATACATCCTGTGTGTATTATCCTATATTCTCCACTCCAAAAGTCTCCGCAATTTGGCCATCTCATTTCTGCTATCCCTAGAATGTTCAGTTTCATTTTCTGCAATTCTTATTTTAGGTTATCTAGTTTGCTGTTCTGCAGCAATGTTCGAACATTCCAGGTGGCATATCTTGTTGGCTGAAGGTTTTCCTTTTTTTCTTGCTTGTTTTGTCTCGAGCAGTCCCCACCCGGAGATCCGATTGGGGGACTATTTTATCTCCGGAAAATTTTACTTGAGATGCAATCATTTTTTTTTTGCTGATACATGGGATGTCTTTAAGACCTTTAATGTGGTATTTTCCCCTTTATTTCCACATCCTAATGCCGTTGACCATAAAGGTTCATCCGCCTTAGGAGGGCATTTACTACCTCCAGGACAATAGAGTGCCCTAACCAGCTTGACCTGATGAGGTTAGCTGGGTGTTAGCTTATTCCGGCCAACATTCGGTCCCTGTCTATATTGGCCGACTGATGTCGCTCACCCCCCACCACGAGAAGGAGATAGATCAGGATTTTCCTTTCATCGAACCTGTGACCTTAAGGCATTTCGCAGAGTCCTCCAGTACTTTTAGGGGGCTTTTAGTAGCACTATTATGCAATAATTTGAAACAGAAAAAAATGAAAAAAGTAATACTGTTGTTTAATAGTTATTAAACTCTTTCTCAGAATAATTTAACCTAATTTATGTAATTGTTTCTTAGAAGAGCTCAAATACAACGTAAATTTTGAGCTTTACAGAGCTTTTTGATTAGTATTGGAGGCTTCCATTTTAAACCCCTGTTCTTTATTCCCCAAAATTTAGACTACCAGTCTTTGACCGGACAGTATAAATTCTCATCGTGCTGTACATCCTCCAAAGAGATTCGTTCGTTAACACTTTTAATTATGTTTAATGTAATAAATGGCTTTGAATTAACATTTCATTAGCATTTCTGGTAAAGGATGCTTCGCTGTCAAATTAATATTCATGTACTCTAATTTATTATTGTATTAAAGTTGTAGTTGTTAATTACTAGAACCATCAAAACTAAAAAATATTTTAAATTAACTTGCAAACTAGTTTAGAATTTATAATCACTTTTCTTATATTTTTCACCACTCTAATTTGGCCAAGTTTTCGTTGGCAAAATTATTCGTTTTGTGTTATTTGGTTATTTCAGCTTCAGAAAGTATATTGTGTAGATAATTTTGTATAAAATTGCTATTAAAATGTTGAATGAAATGTACGAGTATGCTTTTAATTATACCTACATCAGCTAAGATTTCAGAATTGACAGCTTATTTTTGGGTACAAGTATACAACATGTAAAGCCAATAAATTGAAAATTGTTACGTTAGATTCATCGCCCTTTTTTGTTGTTTTTTTATATGCATTCTTTATTATCACTTTTCGAATTTCGCTTTCATGGTAACTTGATAAATTAAGTTTCAGTAGATGATTTCATCTAACAACTACGAAGAGCAATGGACTTATTATTAGTATTTTTTTTATGTAAACACTTATAGGAGAATACCGGCAGATGGTGATAGTTATTTTAAAGTCTCATCTGTAGAATTCTATGATGCTCACCATGCTGCATATGGATGGCTAAGCGCTGTATGTGGAGTTTTGATACGCCAACGTCATATACTACAGCCCGAGATTCACGCATCATGCTTATTATTACAGGAATACAGTATAAATGTGTGGTTTTCACCGGACGATTCGTCTACCACCAATTTTGCTAAATAGGCTTTGACTGGAATTTTACGGTCGAGGGATCAAATTCACACCAAGCAGGGGTAATTTAGAGCTCAGAAATCGAATACAAATCTTTTTTTTTAATCTCCGTCGGGGATCGAACCCACGACCTTTGACTTACACAGCAAACGCTTTGACCATTGAGCTATACCCACCGGCAAATTTCAATTTATGATTTTTTTACATTGTACTTTATTTCAATGCATAATATTTGTTTATTTTTTTCAGTTATTTTATCTCAAACATTTGTCGGTTTCTTGTTTTATGCGTCGTAAAACGCTTTAATGTCCTGTAGAAAAAAAAACAGAGCCCCGAAAGAGTGGGGGATTATAAAAAATAAATTTAGCATTTTTCGCCGCGAGTGCGGTGCGATATAATATATTTATGTACATACGTCGTCGACAGTATAAAAATATTTTATATCCAGGCATCATAAACACGGGTCGCGTACGCGGGGATAGGGAGGCCCTCTCTCGCCTAGAAAAATGACAAAATCTGTCGTGAAAAATGGACTGAAAGAGGCGAGAGTTTATACCTTTTCTATCTGTATGTTAGCCTGATACTTGGCGTTTTGGAACGATAGACCGCAATTCTTTTAAGTTGTTTTTCATAACTGTTGTTGGTTTCGTAATCAATTTTGCTGGAAACAAAAATACGCTGATTATTTACACCCGTAGAGTTTAATTATTTTAAAGAAAATTTCGCGATTTCGATGCTTTGCTGCAATTGTAAAATACATTTCTAAAACGTAGTGAGTGGGCATCTTTATAGAGCTCAGTGATAGTATGAAAGAAACCCAGCTCGCATTGTTCACCGCTTGATGTTTTATGGTACATATCTTTCTCCGTACGGAACAGACCAGAACCCCTCCGATGTTCTTTACACCGCGGCTAGTTCCCGGCTGCTTTACGACTGGAAGCAAAAGGAGAGCGGCCAATTGTTTAGCGGTAAATAAAATCGGCTTGAATGGTCACATCGCTTCTGCTGCCAGTGGCAAACTACCCTCCCGCGATTCTGTGCTCTTGGTAAAAGAGATTTTTGTGCATTTCATTTTTGCTCTACCGCAGTAAATTTCTACAATTTATATTTCAATTTTGTGACACGTCTATTATTTTCAATACACTATATTCATTCTTTAATTTACTTATAAATTGTGCTAGGGAAT
>JAGTXR010000205.1:600000-774203 GCA_022606575.1 Glossosoma conforme | reverse complement strand
ACGATATCTGTATAATTGAAATTTGTCCCGATGTTTGTTTCGCGGGATTATTTATTTTCCATGGCGCCCTCTCTCTAGTCTTTTTCCCTTTCACAGCAAACACCAAACAATAATGGCCGCAGATTAAATAAATCATTATTGAATTCCATTGTTGGGCAAATCAAATAATGAAAATAATTTCTAACGAAACATTTCTCTTTTGTTAAAAGCAGCAGCTCTCGCAATTTTTGATCTCCGGTTCCTCATCAGCTCAGAAAACTTATTTCATTCATTCAAAATATCCTGGCTTACGAGATACTTATTGCTGATATCTGCATTGCAATACAATATTTTCAACGAATTCATTCAATCTCTGCAAGCATAGATATAAATAAAGGGTCCGACAAATAACTTTTTTTTTTGAAAATGGGGCGCAAAACGTCGAGTGTAGCTTCGGCTGTGTGGCACATAGCGCCATCTTGTTGAAACCAAATGTTGCCAATATCTTCCTCTTCAATTTTTGTGAACAAAAATGGCCCGATAACGATTGCCATTGACTGTAACGGCCACTCTTTGCTCATTTTCGAAGAAAAATGGCCTGATTTTCAAAGTAATGTCGCAATATTTCCCAGCGTTTTTCAAGCGTATACACAACCATATTCGTTTAGCGGAAGGATAAAACTAATTATCTGTCAAATCAGACATGAGTTAAGTGTTACCATTCACGAAATAAGCACTTGTTAAAAAAAAACGTTAGATGGCGGACAATAGCATGATTTTCAAAGTAATGTCGCAATATTTCCCAGCGTTTTTCAAGCGTATACACAACCATATTCGTTTAGCGGAAGGATAAAACTAATTATCTGTCAAATCAGACATGAGTTAAGTGTTACCATTCACGAAATAAGCACTTGTTAAAAAAAAAAACGTTAGATGGCGGACAATAGCATGATTTTCAAAGTAATGTCGCAATATTTTCCAGCGTTGTTTAAGCATATACACAACCATATTCGTTTAGCAAAAGGATAAAACTAATTATCTGTCAAATCAGACATGAGCTATGTGTTACCATTCACGAAATAAACACTAGTTGAAAAAAAAAACGTTAGATGGCGGACCCCTTATATTTTTTATTTTTTTTATTTAATCAAATATAAAAAGATACATTTTTTACATAGTAATTTACATTCCAATCTTTTTTTTTTTTCTTTTTTTTTTACATTCGCTTACCACACCATTTAAAGATAAGATCTTGTGTGTGGCGTGGGATTCAAATTATTATAGATTATTGATAATATATATTTTTTTAGGACTATTCAAAATATACTAACAATGTCTGAGGCGGTGGATTCAAACCACGTATTAATTTATGAGAGATTTTTTTTATAAAATGGTGTTTCATATGATTTTTTTTGTTTATCAATTGTCCAAATGCTTATTTAAAAAAAATGTATTTTGAACTTCTGACTGCAGTGACAAAATACATATACATATTATCATCCTCCTCTCTAAGTTTGTTATCGAATTACGTGGTGGCAGTATAAGGAGCAGATTAACAACACACAGACTTTTACCAGAAGCACATATATATTTTCTATAAACTTTACAAACTTCCAGCCCTAGCGGAATAACATGCCGGGCCGGCCATAATACGACCTTCTCGCGGTCGGCACACAACTGACTAGCTGCGCACCGTGGTCGGTGACACCCAGCGCTGCAAGTGGCGATCTATATAACTACTCCTCCTAACGGCATTACAAAATGACAACACGTGCGTGTCCGATGAGCAATGGAAAATAAGAGACGAATGATTTTATATTGAGGTATTCGGTACCAGTCAGCAAGGGTTATATCATGCTGATGTCAATATTTAAAATCATTCTTCCTTCATTTTCCTTCATTGCCAATGAGTGCAGTTCTTTAATGTGGTCTCGTTCATCTGGTGTCTCTAACTTTTCGAATATCGACCTCTTGCCCGCGTGCCTTCAATATATTTGAATTTTCTTGATTGAAAATATTTAAAAGATGTAAAAGTATATTATTTAAATAAAAAATAACAAATATATCATATCAATATTGTAAGTTTTCTTTAAAATAAATTTGAAAATTATATCACGCGTAATTGATGTTTAATTCTAGAGTGTGGTTGCCATTTTATTAAGATAACTAACTATCAAATATGGAATCCATGCCAAAAAAAACTTGAGAAACTCAGTTTAAATGTATGTTTACGGCATTATCAATTCACGCTTAGTCTGGTTTTTAATAAAAAAAATTAACAATGAATTTCCAGAAAATAATTTTCACAAAAGGTGCCCAAATACATTTTTTTTTGCTGTTTTCATATTGTGCGTAAATATTTATATTTCGATCGTTAAAATCAATTGTTGTTTTATCCTTTGAGTGACTTTGAAATTTGTGTATGAGTAAATTATTTAAAAAATTATACCGTGTAAGTAGTTATAACTCGATATTGAAATATCAGTCGGCTGAAAGTATTAAGTATTAAAATAAAAATAAAAAAAATTAAATAATACATATGTAAATAAAAAACGGAATAAAAAGTTAAAAGACATGCAAATTTTATGAATCTCTGTGTGTTTTTTACAGCTACTCTTTACACTTTTCTTGGAACGCTTGTGCTACATTTTTTTTATGTAAACACATACAGGAGAATACCAACAGATGGTGATAGTAATTCTGAATTGTCATCTGTGGAACTCTATGACGCTTACCATTGTGCATATGGCTAAGCGCTGCATGTGGAGTTTTGATACGCCAACATCATAGACTACAGCCCGAGATTCACGCATCATACTTTATTATTACAGAAATTTACTATGAAAGGGTGGTCTTCACGGGACGACTTTCGTATACCACTAATTTTAATTAATAGGCTACGACTGGCATTTCACGGGTGGGGGATCAAATTCACGCCAACCAGGGGGATATTTTAGAGCTCAGAAATAAATTAAAAATCTTTTTTTTTAATCTCCGGCGGGGATCGATCCTTTGGCGTGCAAAGCAAACGCTTGGAACCATTGAGCTTTACCCGCCGGCACATGTTTTTGTTTTAATATTTCATAGGTATTTTCATAGCTATAAAAAAGAAAAACTTTAATTTTCCTACTATATATATAGGATTAAGAATCTGCATAGGGCTATGAAATAATATTTGTTGCGTTCTGGTTTAACTTAATAAAGTATTTAAAACTTATGAATAACTGTGTTTTAATGTAAAAATCAAAACTACGAAATGTTTCAGACATTCCTGCATTTATTTATAAAAGTGGTTATTATCGATTCATTCACAAAACCAATCGAGCATTGTGTCTGACTTAACAAATTGAAAAGATTAATGAAACAATGAATTTATTACAAGAAAATAGACAATAAATCGTTAAAGCAATAATCAGCTTTTACTAATAATAAAACATCTTGGAACCCTATAAGCGTTATTCGCAACAATGAACCCACTTACAAAGTGAATCCCTCCATCCATCGCAGAGAGGAGCGAGGTTTAATTATGGTAAGAGCTGCTCAGCACAGTTACCATAAGTGCTGAGGTAGAAAAACACACACAATAAATATGAAAACATAAAAGGCTCCTGCGGATAGCTTTTTAGATATTTTTCTGCCTTCACAAAAGAAATCTGCATGAACATGTGAAAAGTTAATGCGATTAATGGATGGCCCAATCAGAGATGAAAAACTTTTTCATAATTTTTTTTTCATTCAAAGAACTCCAAACGTTTTCTTACTAATAAATGTTTTCAGTTTCACATTTAAGCACAAGCAATCAATAAATTTCTGTTTTTAGTTTTTTTCACTACTTTTGGCTGACTTAACTTAAAAAACGAGTATTATAGAACAGTGCCTGATGAACTGCTGATAAAGCACTCACCAGCGAAGCTAATATTATTGAGATAGTAGAGAGTTTTAGATATTTAGACATCTCCTACAGAACACCATTTTAATTCCTCAGCATGAAAAAAAAAATTAATCACTTTAAATAAAAATATATGAAATTTTATATATACAATACATCTTCGCAATATCAATCCGGTGGATTGGTTTGCAGCAACAAAATCTTGCATCTCGATCTCCACAAAAGAGCTGCAACTCATGTCCTCGAGGACTTGCTGCAAATACTCCCGTCTATGGCACCCTCTGCAGTTTCTCCCCTCAACCATCCCTTCCACAATGTCGTGAAAAAGACCATCGTGGCGCATGATGTGACCGATTCATCGAGCTCGCCTCTCAGAGATGGTTCTTACAAGGTGCCTATCTTCCTTGATTATTCTGAGAACCTCATTGTTTGTGATTATATAAATATACATCTATATAATCACACACTTAAGATCACCAGTAAAGATTTTTGGTCCTCTTTCAATTTGGTCAATTAAACACTGCGAGTGGAAAATATGTGTAATTTTTGTGTGTATTATGTGTGTATTGAGATTGTTGAGATTTTCTTTTACCTGGAAGAAAACACATAAGCTGGAAGAATATTAATGGAAAAGTTATTCGTATTCTGTCAACCGTATAATAATATTCCACTAAGGATTTTAAAGATTTATTAAATATGTTTTACGAGTCAATTTATATTATTTTACAAAAATAATTTAAGAACCTATTTTATCGTTCGAAATATGCAGGGCATAAGCATAATTTAAATATTTAAAACATTTTCAAGAAAATGTAAAATATAATCGCATTTTCAGCGAAAGAATTTGCAAGAAGGCTCTTTTTAATTATGGCTCCGCGGGGGTGCTCCAAGCGCAGAGTCGATATTTTTTTCCCTGCGGTTTCCCTTCATTATTTTTCAGGGACCCAACCTAACACGAAACGATCCCTGAGCACTAACGGACCGCTCGCCGTGAATTTTTAATGAAGCTCCTTTACGTCATCAAGATCTGATTATTATCCACAAACTAACGAATTAAAATATCAAACACCAAACATTCGATCCCCCATTTCGTCGCTCCCACTTTGCGCGCAAATTTCACGCACGATTAAAATCGCTTCTAGGACATTATGTGTTCACGGCGAAATTGCATTTTCTCGCTCGCCACGTACTTGGCACCGTCACAAAAAAAAACGTAAAAAAAACGGAATAAAAAATTGTGCCTATTGAAATATTCCATAAATAAGTGGAATTTTCTTTTATTATTTTCTCGATATTTTATTCGTAGGGAACTTTTTAGTGCTTAGTAAAAATGATATAAAACTGAGTCTTCGTGAAAATTATGAGACGGAAACCGCCGAGTCAGAAATCTACTATTTTATTTTATTTTTGCTAGTCAAGATCGAAATGGGCTCTAACTGATTTGAATGATAGTAATAAAAAGACATTAACGCTGAAAATTTGAATAACTTCAATTTTGACACTGTCTTACTACTTATAAATCATCCTACTCATGCGAATAAATAACATAAGTTTTACAAGAAATATAATTATATTATTCATACTGAAATATTATTAAGTTGAACTGCTGCTTAGATTCTGATATTAGCTTGATATATCTCTTTTAAGCTGATGTCGAAAAGCCTCTTAAAACGATCTTTTTCCCTTATCGCCTGACATGGACATTTAATAATGTTAATTTTAATTATATATAAAATTACACGCCGTTCGCATACGCCATTTTATTTTTTATGACTGTTGCTCCATTTTATGTTGGTTCAACTGCTGTCTTTAATTTGTTTTTTGACGTGATTATCTTGGCGGCGCTGCATGTCACATTGTTCCGGCAGTCGTCTATCAAGCCCCGTGCGACTGAGACGAAAGTAACGTCATGTTACGGTCGAACGGGGAAATCAAGTCTTTATTCAAAATAAATGCGAATTGTGCTTCAAAAACAAGTTCCTTTGCTTTGTGATCTGCTCCTGCATCCTTCCTCCACGCGACCACGTGACGAACCCATGACTTGTCGTTTTTTTAAAGACGGGGGATGTCAAACCTGAGTGCGTTGAGTTTATCAAAACAGATATAGAGACTATGCATGAAATATAAAAGAATTAAGTACTTAGTATGCAACACTTTTGCATAGTTTACAAAAAGTAGTTAAAAAACATCCTCTATAAGACTTTGAAGAGTACAGATATTTTTCACCTCGCTTAATTAAAATAGGCATCGTTTAAATATCACATAAAATAGTTAACCTCTTTTTTATAACCAAAATAATGTTAATTTTTAACAAGCTTCATTAATTATTACAAATTGTAAATGTATACTTTTTAACAATTAACACTGTTAGTAGTGGGTTCATAAAAATTTACTAACGTTACCATTTATTTAATTTTTACGAACACAGATGCTATCTACTTAAGTATATTCGAGCACAAAAATGTTGAACTAACACTAAGAAAGATTATAAATATTTATTTATTTATTTACCTTGTTTTCACATGGATCACGTAACAAAAGTTCTCTATTAAGTGATAAAGCCAGCGTTTTATACAGATAATAAACTAGGATACCACCTTATAAACAATAATTCTGTAATATATAAATTAAATTGCCAAGATTGTGAATTTTTATATTGGTAGAACGTCAAGAAATTTTAATATTAGAATTAAAGAACATTTAAAGAACCGTTAAATTAAATAATTTAGAATACTTAGAAATTTATAAAGCCATTAATAAGAAAGAAGATATAATTAATAACCAACTAAATACCATTAATTCACCAATTTTAAAATTGTTTCCGTTAAATAAATAAATAAGTATAAAAATTATATGACATATAAGAATAATATTAAAAATAAAAAATAAAAATAAATTTATACCTAAACCACTTTTATGTATTTATCTCTTCCTTCATCCTTGCAACACTACTACCTCCCTCTCCTTTCATGTTAGACACACCCCCACCCCATATTCGAGCACAAAAATGTTGAACTAACACTGAAAGATAATCGTTACGTGATCATGTTTTTAAATATTTATAATTTATTATGGATCTCAAAGTGAATGCTCAAAACATTTAAAATACTAAGAAAGATAATCGTTACACGCGTTTTTTTAAACGTATTGAGTCGCGTCTTTGGATCAAATGGTACATGCCTCGGGATCCTCGGCCCAGAAATCCTATCTTCTTAAAAATATGATTAATAAATACCAAAATACGCCTCGAATATTTCATGTAACGGATTTTATATTCCTAGACTTTTTGACTGTCTGTATAGCCTGGAAGCTGACAGAAAACATGTATTTTCCCAGATGAACCTCTGTGAGCTGAGTTATCTTAAGCCAGGTAGCAGATAATCGCAGGTGGTAGAATTGTGTGGCGACAATTTATGATGATCACCATTAAATCAGTATTTTTATAGCGCTTTTTATGACTGAATCGTCATTCCGAAAGCGCTTCTTTGCCTCTCTGAGTAAAAAGATGTGGGTCTTGAGTCTGCTTCTGAAGGATGCCTCCGCTTTAAGTTCTCCTTTACTTTTCGGCAGCAAGTTCCAAGCCATTGTTGCCGCGTAGCTGAAATCACGATTGCCAAAGACCGTGCTAGGACTACCTCCCGTCAGCTGCAGGGTGCTTCTATTTGCTCTGGCTGATCTGAGTGTCTCTCCACGCGCGTTTATCTCCGAAGGCTTGAGCAGTTCTGTCAAATAGCCCGGTGCAGTTCCGTTGAATGTTTTGTAAGCTAAGAGGCGTAGTTTGTAGTGGATTCTAGCCGGAACTCTCAACCAATGCAGCCGGTGTAGTATCGAAGCAATGTGACAGAATTTGGACGCGTTGTATCAAATGTTTTAGTTTTGAAACATATGAAGAAAGAAAGAAAAAATGTTACATCACAATGTTACATTGTGTAAAATAATATATCATTGTATATTTAGTATAATGAATCAATCATGTATTGTTACTCTATTAATTGTCACTGAATATGTCTTTGATCGATGCATGTAGACTTTAGTTTGAAGTGCTCAATTGATCGAGTCGCATTACATAGTCGGTTGTGAAGGTCCCTGTAGAGAGTTGCAGGTATTCCCCTGTACCTGCGGTGACCTACGTGCTAACTCCGCTAATGACCAGGTGCTATTTTATTACAGCAATTAAGCGCCCACTCTCCGTTCAATTAAATCCGACCGATTGAATGAAAATTGAAGCTTCCGGTCGTGCGATTCGAATAAAATAACC
Source organism: Glossosoma conforme (assembly GCA_022606575.1). Taxonomy (NCBI): domain Eukaryota; kingdom Metazoa; phylum Arthropoda; class Insecta; order Trichoptera; family Glossosomatidae; genus Glossosoma; species Glossosoma conforme. The sequence continues at coordinate 766,077 of JAGTXR010000205.1, read as the reverse complement.
ACTTTTTAAGATACTTTCAAATACAGAGGTATTATTTTTTAATTAACACCTGTGTTTGATGACTATCTAAATCATTTGGTATCATACTCGTATTATATATAGAATGAAATAATAAAGGAATCATAAATTTTGGATTGAGCCATATGTGGCGAATTTTTCTTTATCTCGGATATTTCGATCGCCGTAACAGGGGTTATCTTCAAGTACACATACGAGTGGCAGCAATCAATGATGACCACATTCTCCAGATATATAGAGACTCGTCTCACACTTGGGGAACATACATTCACCTTTAATCAATCTATAAAATGTTCTTTTAGTATCTCTGTGTTCTTCATCATACAATCTGGATTCCTTTTAAAAAATATATCAAATATAAACATGTAATATCCTCAACTCGTACACAAACACAGTACATGTTTCTCGCATACAGCGTTCAGCCGCTCACAAGATTCAGCCGGTTTTGCTCTCCTGCGTTATGTTTCCATAAATATATATTAATTTTTTATACAATACCGACAGATGGTGATAGTGATGCTGAAGCCTCATCTGTGAATCTATGACGCTAACGGAGTGTTGATCCGCCCACGTTATAGGCTACCGCCCGATATTTACGCATTATCCTTATTATTACAGGAATTAACTATGAATGGGTGGTCTACTCGGGACGATATTCATCTACCACCAATTATAACTAATAGGCTATGACTGACATTTTACGGGTGAAGGATCAAATTCACACAAACCGGGTATTTCAGAGCTCAGAAATCGAATAATAATATTTTTCTTTATTTTTTTGATCTCCGTCGGGGATCAAACACTCAACCTTTGGCTTGTCAAGCAAATGCTTTGACCATTAATCTATACCAGCAGGCGAATTAATTGGTTTATTAAGTTATATATATATATATATATTTTAATTTATTATTGATAGCAAAATAAATTCACTAAATATATTTTTGGCAATCATGCCTTTCGCAAAACCGAACGAAATCGCGTCCGTGACAAAAAAAAACATTTTTTTTTTCAATTACAAAAAAATGGCTATCATTATTATTTTGCGTTCTCCCACAGACAATAAATAATACGTTTCTCCAAACGTACGATATTTTTAATGAAAAAAGTGGATACACCGCACCCTGGCAAGTAGCCAACGGAGAAAAACAACCCAACCTAACCCTGGCCGAGGAAGAGATCGAAATTTGTAGTAAAGACTATAAAATATAAATGTTCGACATTCATAAGACATTTTTACCCAACTTCTATAACTGGCCGCCTCCTCGATTGAACTCTGCATTTTTCCACACAAAATTGAGACTTAACTACGCCAGTAAACCTAAATAGTGAGGCTTAATATTAGATTGTCTCGTTTATTTTTTTAAATATTATACGAGAGAAATATCATTTAAAATTTTGAATGCTTTGAACTTGCATGTGTATCAATCGAATGTATTTGTATAAATATGCAGTGGCTTATAGAAAGTAATAAGAATATTCAAATGTACATTTTTTATCAAAATATGTTCTTGCTCAAAAATTTAAATTTCTATACTCAATACAATAAAGCATGAACCCTCAGTATTTACTTAAATCATCTTTTTTTATATATATATTTCTTACAACGTTTACACCAAAAAACTAATATTTTACCTTATTTCAGGTAACAACTGACAAACATAAAAATTCATAACATTTACATTATGATGAAATGAACATAGTTACAAAGGTTTGTGTTTCGAATCCCTTTATTTTTTCTCCTACTTATTGAAGATAAATGTCATATGAGATTATGTTTGATGTGAATTTATATGTGTATTTTTACTATTTTTGTTAATGAATATTGGTATAAATATTTAGTGGTAAATAAAATTTTACAATATTTAAATTTATTCTAAACCAACCAAAGACTATTAAAATCCTTTCATTTATTTGAATTCTTAATCTTTTATATTTTCCCCGAATATTAAACCAAATATAATTTATTTAATTAAATTGGCAGAAATCGTACTAATTTTTCTAGAGCATAGAAGTATAATTTGAATCTCTTTCTTTACGGCCACACCTAGTATTATTCAGGTCATCAAAAAATGAAGAGATGCCCGAATTGAGATGAAAAATTCCACCGGCCTCGTTGGTACCTTCTTGCGGAGTGAAGTGGATATTTATGGGTCGGAGGAGCAGCGGAGGCTTCGAGGGGACCCCCTCCTCGCGACCGATTAGGCACCACTAACGACCCCTGTATGGTAATAAAGTCCTGGCATTTATCACGCTTCTTCATATTTCAGGATTGAACGTGTTCGCAATGCTAACACGATTGTTTACCTTTTTGTTTAACTGCTGAGTATTTTTTTAACGAAAAACATTTTTTTAATGTCCTAATCTTAAAAACTACACTTAATAATGCATTCAATTTGCCGATCTTTACAAAATAATTGTATACTTTGTTATAAATTAATTAATGCAGCTGTAGCGGACTTCTGTTTTATGAATTGTACCAATTTTGGTATCTATTAATGTTTGCCTTTTATGTCCCATAGATGTCGGTAGAATCGCCGTCACCAGAGGTCGCTTCAAGTACTATGGCGCCTATTCTCTGGTATGGGTATTGAGCTGGCTCTGTATAAGCAAATAACCATGCGGAAGAGATCTCTTCTCTCTTTACTTTAGACGCCTCCGTAACTTAGCCTAACCGCCCGCCGGAGAAATCACTGTGTTACGAGCCGCTCTACGACCAAGTAAGTTACACCTACCTACTATAACCCTTTTATTATTCTTACAATCACTTCTAGAACTTGCTCATAAATAGAATCTCGTTAAACATTCAACTCAAAGTGTTTTTGATAATCTTCGTATTTTAGTTTCATTAAAGCTTCTTATTTTTTGACCGTTGCTCTTGTTTCTTTTTTATCTAAGCACATGCAGGAGAGCACAACCGGTTGAGATCAGTGCACTCTATGACACTCAGCCAGGGAGTCTGGATGCTGCATGCGGGAGACGTGTGTTGTGTTGGTGTTTGTGTGGGGGTTGGGGAGATCGCAAGTGTGTCTTTATCTGTTTCTTGAAAAGATCCAGATTGTAGGAAGGAGGAAACACAGACACTGGAAGAGCATTCCAAAGCTTACTAGTGGCATTAAGGAAGATACTTTGGAAAATGTATTATCTGTTCGGCAAGTTTAAGACAAGTTTTTCGAGTTGTGGGTGGGGAAGAGGAACTAGTTCTTTAAGTTCCGAAGAGTAGCGACCGTGGTCATAACGGCAGAAAAAACTAAGTGAACCAATCTTACGCCTGTGTTCCATTAATTGCAGCTTAGACGAAAGAGTGCCATTGCTTATCAAACGAATTGCTCTTCTTTTAACTGAGTCAATCAAGTTTAGAAGGTATTTTGGGGCTCCAACCCAAAGGTGACTGCCGTATTCAAGGATAGGGTGGATTTGTCTTTTATATAGAAGAAGAAGTTGCATGTGATTATACACCACACATATATATTTTATAGACAAAGATAAAACGTTTAATATCTTTCTTGGGCGAACGTGATGATTTAAAATAAATCAAAAAAATACGTAACAAACCTAAAGTCGTCTTACGAGCTTTTAAATGTTCTTTGAAGCTTACAATGTATCAGAAAATGCCACTTTCTTATAAGAATATGGTCACCATATTCTATGAGTGTCATATTATCAATTTTTCTTTAAAAGATCGTGATTAACTCAGCGCTTTAAAAATATATCAAAAGGTTCAAAATTAATCAGAAGTAGATAATTATAACGTTTTTAATTCGAAATCGTCTTTAATTATAATTTTTATCATATTTCTTAAAACCATCGTTTCGTTTGAAGAAACTTATTTAATTCAATTTTACCGTAACATTACTCTCGTTCCTTTAAGGTTTGATTATCAAGTTTCTCAGATCCACTGGAGCTAACATGAGATGAGTCAATGACCTTGGATGCTAACAAGAGCTTTGTCATGACAGCTCGTGACGACCATATGGTCTTATTAGCAAAGTTTATATGAAATATTCTTCGTAGTATCGATCCGGTGGATTGGTTTGCAGCAACAAAATCTTGCATCTCGACCTTCACTCTTCTCGATCTTCTGCAACCCTCTTTAGCACAAAATAAGAGCTGCAGCTCGTGTCCTCAAACATTTGATGCAAATTCTCGCCTTCTGCAGTTTCTACCCTCAACCATCCCTTCCACAATATCGTGAAGAAGACCATCGTGGCGCATGATGAGACCGATCCATTGGGCTCGCCTCTCTGAGATGGTTCGTACTACTCGTAGTTGCCTATCTTCCTATATGAAATAATGATATTAAATATATTTACTTTGGTAAAATATAGAATGATAATTATAATTAATTATTTAATGGACTCACCATAAAACCACAATAATTATAAATATTTAATTTGACAATTTTTTTTATGATGAAGTTGTTAATGGGGCTAGTCATTAACTAATAATTTTTCCTAAAAACATTTGTAAAAATCAACTATGCCCAGGTATTCATACCGCTCGGCGAACTGCGCCATTGCTATGCCCAGACTGACTTGCGGTGAAACTAGTATTTATATCATTGCTATCATCGTACGACAGATGTCGCCATAGTATATTCAAAGTATGTATATTTTTATTATTATTCTATCAGTCTTCATTTATTCACAAGCTTAATATTATTACTTTCCGGCAGTCTATTTATTTTAGTAAGTACCACTCGTTTTTTTTGTGCTTGGATTGACGCGTTGAAAAAAGAATTTTATGTATAGTATATGTATATTTAAGTAATAATAATATTGTAATATAGTCAATGATCTATAAAAGTAGATTAGAATATTGAAATAATAAAATAATATTCTAATAAAAATTTAAAAAAATTAATATTTGTAAAAATATTACAAAGGGAAGAGTGTTAATTTTATTATTTAGGGTTTGTTATTTATTCAGTGAATATAAAATAACCTATAGACATAAAACATATAGCTCGGAATGATACAGTTTAAAAAAAATTGAAATATTGACACAATAATTTTACACTTTTGAAACATTTCTCTAATACGCTAAATCCACATTGTATTAAGTTATTTGAAAAGTTCCTCAAGCAACAAGATAAGTTCAAGTCGCTACGGCACCTTATTATAAATATTCTCAGAAATTTGCTTTATGGGAAGACTTAAAAATAAAATCTTTTGCTTGCTTAAGGAGTACTTACACGATCATTCATATTGTATAATATTATAAATGACTTAATCTTATTGACAACAACTGTGTTAGCATTGAACAAATCTCAATGATTATACAAAATATTAAGTTGAATTTTTAGTTTCCCAATATCCATTTTTAAGCGTTTATCAATCATACAGGTTTTCTTTAATTAAGTAACGTAATTGTTGCATACCTGTATGATTTCATCTTCTTTAAATAAAATCGCTTACTTCAATCTTAACAAATTAAATATATATTTATTTGCCTCTGTTTAATGAGACTGCAGTTTCGACTAACTCGTAGCCATCGTCCTACTCCCTATCCTACGTAAATGTGTTTGACCACTTACTAAATACTATGCAGCTCAGTTGTCTCTTGACAGTATTGGATTGAGAAAGGCTACGAGTTAGTCGAAACTGCAGTATCCTAAACAGAAGCCATATCTAACGTGATCCATGTAAAAACAAGGTATATAAATAAATATTTGTAATGTGAATTTAAAGTGAATGCTGAAGACAATGAAAAAATCAACCTTAACACATTTATTAATTTGTGTGAAATATAGTTTTAATATCATTAGAATTATGATTATAAAAAATTATTTAAATATTTAACTTAAGCACAAAACGAAGGATTCGTGTATTTTTTGAATAAGTATCCTCTGTAGTATTTCAACAGTTTTCTCGAAGAAATATTGTTTTATACTTTATGGATTTCACCAGTTTTTATATCCATCAACACACGTTGTGTGTAAATCTTATATATTCTAAATGCCATGATTGTAATTTTTATTTATATGTTTGTACTCTATGCTGTGGGAGACAGAGCTTACATGGAATGAGGCGAGGAACATGGTGACTGACAGATTCGTGGCAGCAGTTCGAGCTCAACCAAATTTTTTTTATGCAAATGCATGCAGGAGAGCACACCCGGTCGAGACCAGTGAAGTGAGGCTGGACGCTGCATGTGGGAAACATGTATTGTGTTCATGTTTGTGTGTGGGTTGGGGAGATTGCAAGTGTTTATTTATCTGTTTCTTGAAGAGATCCAGATTGTAGGAAGGAGGAAACACAGACGGTGGAAGAGCATTCCTTAGCTTACCGGTGGTATTAAGGAAGGAGCTTTGGAAGCTGCAAGTTTTTCGTCGACATATGGTCCAATTAGTGAAGCTGTATAGTGATGACGATAATTGTAATTTCATTATAATATGCTAATGTTATGTCATAATTCATCAATCAACTAAAAGAAAGTATTATACTCTAATAAAGAAAGAGTTGTTATACTTGTATATATATAAAATTAATAATAATTGATTATGCTATTGCGCAATAAAAGTATTGTGCAATTTAATGGATCGTAGAGGAACAGACTTAAAGCGCGTTTGAGTTAATTGCATTTGAAGCTCTCTCTCTCTAAGAGGGAAACGCCCATAACTTCATATAACTTAACTTACATAAATACCCTGATAAAGAGAACAAGCAACCAGCTCTCTCTCTCTGCGTAATCCTTCACGAGAATACTTTAACAACTAGAAAATACATTATTATTGTGATAACAGAAAACTATCGCAAGCGAAGCAAATTTGTAAAAAAAAATACTATTTAAGCGCTGCACGAAATGTTAAAGTTAAATAGTTTTTGGTTAGATTATCATAATATAAAACAATTCCTAACATTTTATGCTGAACAATAATTTGTTATTGATATTTAAAAATGTCATATTTGTTATCCGTTAAAATTTAGTATACGAGACATAATTAGACGTTTATTTGTCGCCATTTGCAAGCAGATGATTAACCTCTAAAGCTTTTTGAAGCCTGGACCAACCAACGCTACGCGGTGTTCTCAGGTAATCCATACATCCATACAAAAACATTAAACTTCCTCGTTGGTTAGCTTTGGTGATCGGACGAAGACTCGTGTATAAATATGATATAATCGTTGGCCAATTAAATTTTATATTTACTGAAAATTATTTAAGGAGATAAAGAATTGATGGGAATTGTAACTAATGAATAACATTTAATTTTGTTTAATTATGTTAGATAAATCTACTTGTTTTACTAGCTGTATAGAGAATTGGAAAACACACATAAAAGATATTTGGATTCTACGGGCAGACATATGATTGCCAAATAACCAACAAAACCAAGCAATTCCCAAACATAACAAAGGAATTAGAAAATTCCGCGGAACAATGTGGCGCCTGATAACAATTTGAAGGGGCACGTCAAATAGTTTGAAAAAGGAATTAACATTCCCGCCCGCGGCGGCCAACATGGCGGCCGAACAATGCGCCCGCCATAATTTCATTAACGCGCAAATTAACTCGCGTTGGGCAATCAGGAGCCGTGTGGGGCTCAAATTCTGGGGCCGTACGGGGCGTATAACGGGAGTGGGGCCGTATGGGGCCCATAATCAGGAATGGGGCCGTATGGGGCGCGTAATCACGGGAGCCGCTGCCCGAGCCAAGCCTCGCATCTGAGTCGCATCTCGTTGCCGTTCCAGCGACCGATATCTGCCATCCGCCATTTTCCATCCGCGATAAAGCTGACATTGAAAACAGTGTAGGGTCGTTTCCTGACGATTTAAAATCGTTATTTTGGGAGATAATATGATCAATGTAATACGATGGGCTTATAAAATTGGATGCTAGCATTTTTTTTCCATAGTTAATGCTAAGAATACATGGTTGGTTATAAATCTTGAATATTCAGATATCTTTCGATATGAACATTTGTATTCCCTCAAGAAAAAAGATAAAAACTTATTCTTGAACATCCTCGTCGTCCGCGAATTTTTTCCCTCCCAAGTATGTTTTGTGGGATGGAAAGAGATAATAGTCACTAAGGACGACGTCTGGACTGTAATATGGGTGATCAATCACCTTCCATCTCAATGAGTGAGGTTGTTCTGTGGCCCACATGAGGATACGCGTTATCCTGGTACAATCGAAAATGTTTTGTCAACCTGTCGCATCTTTTGTTTTAGATAGCTCTTGTATTATGACAATCAAGTATCGTAGTTAGTAATAAATTGAATTAAAGAAAAGAAATTTGTAGTACCAACTCCAGATAGCAAAAACAATTAAGAAAATTTAATTATTTCCAATCAACTAAAAAAATCCTGCACGATAAATGAAAAAAAATAGTACAAAAAAGTAAATATCGCTGCCGATTCCATATTCGAATATTTTCAATATTCGAAATCGTCCCGCCACTGGCCGCGCGTTAGCCCGTTCGTAAAATCCCGGAAAGTGTTTCCGCATTCGGCGCTAAGGCGGGAATTAGCGTGTGACGTCATCGCCCGGCGGGATGTTTTACGACACTAAATTAATTAAGGCCTTGGGAGGGGGTAGGGAGGGCGGTGAGGGTCACAGCGGCGCGGCTTATTTGATTATGTCCTCCGATACGATAGTCGAAGCGGACAATCTAACTGAACTAAGTGAAGACCCGGGCTGGTCGGACCTCCATACATCGAGCATAGGTTAGGTTAGGTACCTAATCGTAATGGGTTTTACGCTTTGGATGCTTTGCAGCGCTTTCATGAACGATGTTCCTTTGGGTTTACACAGGTCAGTTTCTCGCTTTGAAGGGACGTGTTTAAATTGTATACACAATATGAATTAACAGTTTGAAAAACATGTTACACAAACCGATCTCTTTAAAATGAATACTCTACAATACCAACTATTAATGTAATTATTTTTTAATTTCACGAATGTTTATTTATACATTTTACTTATTGTATAATTATACTTATGCATAATTTTAATTATATCAGAGACAAAGGTCAATAGAGAAGAAAAGTGTTGAAGTAGAGCTTACAAACCGGATATGACGTAACATGTGACCAGTTACATACAGTTGACTGATGACAACCGACGAATAGCAGGAAAACGCTGAAACGTGGAAACACATACGAATGGCCGATGTTTAACAGTGGATAGTTAAAATAAGACAATAAAATGTAATAAAATGCATAAACTTAACATTAATATTCTTACTTTTCATACCCGCTCCATATCAGGAACATATGGTCCCCACGAATTGTCGTCACTCAGTTCTGTCAGTATGCATTGTTTATGCCTTGTCCCAAAACATATCTGCACCCGAAGTTCCACCTAGTAACATACCTGTATATAGTTCCCGACAACTCTTCAATTTTTTTATGATTTGTTATTCATAATATTTAAAGAGATCTAATTACTTGCCATTATACCACAGACCATGTACTAAAAGGCAGTTAACCCAAAAATTATATAATATGACTTTTTGAAGTTCCCGCTTCCGTTATTCCTTTTATCACTAATAAGAAATCTAGAAGAGATGTACGAGTATAAGAAGAAAAAAACATTTTCATAATTATAAAGGTCCGCCAAATAACTTTTTTTTTTAAACAGGGCGCAAAACATCGAGTGTAGCTTCGGCTGTGTAGCACGTAGCGCCGTCCTGTTGAAACCAAATGTTGCCGATATCCTCCTCTTCAATTTTTGTGAACAAAAATTCGTTCAACATGGCCGCGCCGCATGAAAGCGCCATTGATGGCGCTTCACGCACACTTTCTGCCACAGCAGCAATATTCTCGGTTGTACGCACTGTTTTTGGCTTTTCACGCTTTGGTTTATCGATGAGGATGCCAGTTTCTTTTACTTTTTTCACAAGATAACAAACATACGGAGCTGACGGTGATTCTCTTCTTCCAAAATCCGTACGTAATTTTCGCACACATTCTGCAACATTACCATGATGTTCAAAGTAATGTCGCAATATTTCCCAGCGTTGTTCAAGCGTATACACAACCATATTCGTTTAGAGGAAGGATAAAACTAATTATCTGTTAAATCAGACATGAGCTAAGTGTTACCATTCACGAAATAAACACTAGTTGAAAAAAAACGTTAGATGGCGGACCCTATATTTCGTATATAAGCTCGAAGTCGTTTATTTAAATACTCGTACATCATAAAATATTTATGAAGTTTCATTAAATAACTACACTGACCATATTTTCTCGCCAAACGCACTCAACTCTCCCCTTTGTTATGAGCGCCATGTTGTTATTGTAACCCCAGCGTTTTCAAGGGCCCGCTGTTATTCTTCCATCACTTCATTCAGCTCTCCTTGCTCTATGGCTTTGTACCTACTGGGTAGGTACAATATTTTTATATAAACGCAAATAGGAGAATACCGCGAGACATTAATAAAGAAGTCTCATCTGTGGATGCAAAAACTCTTGCAATTTTAAGAACAACAAAGCTCTTCATGTGAAATGTAAAGAATTAACGTGCAATGTTATTAAGCTACAGTTTGGCGTTTAGGCTTTGACCACGAGTATCAAAAGACTGTTTTAAGTAACTACTCCAGAATTTCTGGTGTTCGAACAAATACGTACACAGCACTTCTGTGCAGTGACCACAACTGTTCATAGGGGACTCCTACTGGACTTATCATTTGCTAACTGAACATAAACTGAGCTGTCCTCCGGTGTGATGCGGGTGTGAGGCGGGTAAAGTCCAGTTTATTATCCGGTTAACCGCGATTCTTTGAATTCGCCTTCACAAAAAAATGCTAGCATTGATCAAAGCTTAAAAAATAAATACATTTGTAGAAAAGTACGTCAAATATTTTTTGCACCCCTTTGTTCGTGGTTACATATTTTTAAATTGTTTAATTTCATATTAAAATTTGACTCTTCTTCTTAAAGGCTATCGATTATTATTAAATTAAATTGTTAAATTAAAAAAATGTGACTGATTTTTCAGAAAGACGAATTTCAAGAAGAAGAAAGTCTCACAGCAACATAAAATAATTATTTAAATTATATTTTTTATTTCATAAAACTTGTTGGCAATGTGATAAAGTAATGATAAAAAATACTTAGGCGATATTCAATCACAAAACTACTATTTATAATATTTTTTATTAAAAGATACACATTGCTTATCTTTTTTTTTGACATTTCTACATCCGCAGTTTCACCTAGCACAATATTTGGTTCACAATGGCTTCTAGTCCAGGAGCCCGAAGACTTGAATGAAGCCGCAGAATTATTATAAGAAGGATATTTAAGTGTGCTCATTGATCATAATTTTTGAGGAAATCGGATAATTAGCCCGACGCTCCCGAGGCATCTCAACCCAATCAACGACGTGCGATAAGAAACAGGCGGTCACACATTCATAATATGGATTTCGACGATCAAACTAAAAGTACGCCTACAATATGCTTAAGTCTATCCTCATTTTTTTCTTATAAATAAATTTGAATTATTTAAGCGCAGCTATATCAGGGATTTAAACCCATAACAACTTGCATAACAGTCGTTCGCGTGTACCATCGCTGAACTAGGGATGTGCCTGCGATTGAACTGTTTGCTTTCTTCAGCTCTCGCTCTCCGGACTTATTCGATTACGACCTGCGACCCGACCGACGAGGGCTGGGTCAAGAACGAAAGTGAATTTGGCGACACCTTTTGCAGTTAAAAAGAAATCATCTCACTTAGCTTAACGTCTTGATTCGCTTACTCTACAGACGGCTTTAGAATACCGCAATCGATTCTTTATTTGATATTCTTCTTCAATACCGCCTACACTGAAATTGACACGAGAAAACGTAATTTTCAAAAAAATAAACTTATTTTAACGAAACTAGGATCGAATTTTATTTATTGTTTTATTTATTTGTTCAATTTTATTATATTATACTCACCGAACGTATTATTCTTTTTTGAGTAACATTTACATTAAGAACGATTTTAAACATGATTTGTATTGTATTACTTTTCATTGGAATTTCTGAAGTAAATTTGATAAAATAAAGCATGATTCATGACCTCTATATAAATAATTGATATTTAATATAATGTTCCACGTTTCGCTTGTTTGCCACAAATAACTTAAGCCTTGTGCTTTAAATTTATTTAAAATTCAGTAATAAATACCGTGCACAAAGAAAAAGGTTTTATTATTTGTAATTTCTTTGTAAATAACAACTCTCACGTGGTAACGATTTGGTTTGTGTGCTTATGAATTTAAAAATAGTAAAATATGATATTCCATTCGCTTCCGTTATTCTCTATGCGTTCTTTGTCCTCACATCTATATTATTCCATATTTGAAAATAAAACGATTCAATATTCGATGGAGCAATGGCTGCCTATTCGGGGCGGGTGGCTCTCGAAAATTTTTGATTTCCATTTTCTCCCATAAGCGCCCATTACGCAAAAATAATGGTAAATTGGAGGGCGCGGTGGCGATGGCGCGTGATATATTATTCGAGGATCGAGAGGAAAATAAAAGGCGCTAGATTAATGGGGATATATGGGAGGAAGGCTTTCCCCATGACTCATCGCAAAAAAGTTAAATTATACATATGAAAAAAGTTTCCGACGCCAGATGGCGGGCTCTGAGCAGAGAAACTTTTTGTCGTCCATTTTATTATTGCGAAAGAGAGTTTGAAAATATTTTTTTCTTTCGCTTATTGACAACGCCATTTTTTACTTCGCTCCATGATTAATTATATATTTATTTATTTTATTAATAATGCGGATTTATTATCACATAAATAACAATAGTATAATACATAAATAAATAAAGGCATTTTTTATAATTCATATGTATGTTTGTTATAAAATTCTGCTCTTTATATAAAAGAATGCTCATAAATATAGACCATTTTTTAAATTAACATATTTTCATAAGCCATAAAGGAAATTAATCTTACTCATACAATTTTCTTTCCAATATCAGTTTTATATGTGGAACGTGAGATCACTAAAAATTCCCTATAATCAGTTATTTTAGTTGTTTTGTCTATCTATGCCGTGTCTCAAGGCATTTCTTTACACAGATCTACCTGGAATCTGAAAACGTATTGTTCCCGGTGGCTTCTAGAGCCCAAGCACTTTTAAAGACGGCATATTTAGTAAATGTGGCATATTTAGTCATCATCATCATCATCATCATCATCAGCCTGTGTCCGTCCACTGTTGAACGTAGGCCTCCCGCATGAGTCTCCATCCTCTTCGATCCTCCGCCTTTCGCATCCATATTTAGTATTTTCAGTAATTCATTAATCGGGTATTTTAAGATCGAATGATTGACCCGACGCTCCCGAGGCCTGGTTTTAGTCACAAAAATCGGTTCAATCCAACCAACGATACGCGGTAAGCAAGTAGTGTTTACCGATGCAAGTTTGGGTCCACGTCTAGTGTTGAGTTACTTAGGTGATCTAACAAATATCCCGCATACAACATGCTACTGTCGTTGGTTTAACTATTTAATAATATAGCTTGTAATTAGCAAATGCGTTTTCAATTTTCAAAGTATGAAATGTTTAATTGATTTGCTTACTTCTTTTACAATAGTATGTTGTTTTCTAATATGAAGCATTACATAACAAAACACAGGAACAACATCAAAGAAAATCTATTATTTTGAATGCTGTTTTGCAACATGATACGTGTAGGAACGAGATTGCAAAGATCATATCGCAAAAACTATGCGAAGATACGTTAGAGCGAATGGTAAATGAAAATGCAAGACAATGGAGGACTTGAATGAGCTTACAAATTTATTTTACGCGAACAATCTCGTACATAAATATATTCATATAATAAAGATACGTAAACATACACTCATGAACGTAGTGTTACTTTAGCTTTAAAATTAATGAAATTGCTTTAAAGAATAATAAAGTTAATTATATTAATTGATCAGCTCGATATAGCCCTAGGAGGCCGGTGCCGAAAATCCTTGATATACGATCTTTCGCCTCTTATTTTTTACGCTCGCATGACAACTATATCTAATAATGTTAGTCTTAATTTTAATAATATATAATACACGGAGTTTGAATACGCCATTTTACTTGTTTTGACAGTTGCTCCATATCATGTTAGTTAAGCTGTCAACTGTTTCTGATTTAGCCGAGATAATCTTTGGGGCGCTACATTTTACTGTATGTATAATCGTGTCGGAAACAACAGGGTCAGATCCTGTCTGCCCAGAAGTGGGCGACGTCGATGGCGTTACTTCTGGCCATCATCAGGTCTTCCCGGGTGCAGCTATTCGGGCACAGCGCACACTCCAGAAGGTGTGACAGGGTCTGCTCCACGCCGCAGTCACATTCAGTCGGTCCGCTGTAAAACTGCCAGGCTTTCATTTGTGTCCTCGTCTTGCATACTCCGGTCCGAAGTCTGTTAAGGGACCTCCATTTTACTGCGCCCGTCTGTCAGCTCGTGCCCGCGGACAGTCTCCGTCCGACCGATGCCTACGATACAACATGTTACGGTCGGGCGGGGAAACCGAAATCTAATATTGGAAATAAGCGCGAATTGTGCTTCTAAACAAGTTCTTTGCTTTGCAACCTGCTCCTGCATCCTTCCTCCACGCGTCCCGATGACGACCTGTTTTCGCCTTATTAAAGATGAATGATGTAATTTTCTATAAATTACTTATGAATTTATGAAATCAAAACAAAGAGAGCTTACATAGCAATGCAAACACTTGATATGACTACTTTAATGCCAAAAAGCCATAGTTTTTGCCTCGTCAATTCTGCCCAGTAAATACTATATATAGTTTCCAATGGCCTTTCAAGAAGGCGAGAGCCCTGGTCTCTAAAGAAAAGGTCGTTGTAGTGTATGCTCTCCTATGGTATCTTAAGTATTTGTCCCATCCAAATGAACTATACCTATAGTATAGAAGGCTACTTTATCCGCATTCCTCAAATCAAACTATTGCACTCTCAGTATCTTACATTTGTTTTTAAAAGACATTATTCGGCTGCTTTGGATTTTCATTTTGTGTCAAGTTTCGCAGCTTTTATAGAATAATGGTTGCAATACGAGCGCTGTATAGTCTACACTTAGTTGTGAAAAAATAGGCATATAAAATTATAAATATAATTCACTTTAACGTATTTCAAAGTTACGATTTTAATAGTAGAGATGTTTTACGTGTACTGTGTACGACTTTGCTAAATATCCTGTTTAACGACAAACCATACTTGGCCCCTAGTTTTGCTTTACATTATTCTCGTGAACACTTTATTTCGAGTAATTTCAGCAGCCATGGAAATCGCAAACAATGGAATATTAACAAACTTTTACCTTACATGTTTGTAAAACAAGCTTTACTGACAATTCTGATATTAACCCTTTCGCATCGGTTATCGGCATATGCCGTCAAAGATTCCCCGACCGTTGACATCGGTTGACGTGATATATCGTTTTGCTACTTGCAGTACTCATTGTGACATCTTCGGTAGGAAATTGAAAGTGCAGTCATTTCATTTATCAACCTACATGTATTATTTATAGGAATCTGTAAAGCATGTTAATAAATATCCTTAGGTTTCGTCACTGATTTTTCTGTAAGCCACATGTGTGAATGCCACCACATGTATGAAGTAAAATAATGAACGTTTCTTAAATATAATAGTTTTTTATGCATCATCTCATAGTTAAAGGATAGAAGAACCAATGTGATATGTGAAAATAGGTCATATAAGTACATTTATGCTTCAAATACTAGTTTTAAACAAAAAAAAAGGTTTGAAAAGTTCACGCCGTATTGACAGTATGTTTTTTATTCTACCGAGCCGTAACAAAAGGGTTAAAATACAAATACAATGTGTATTACGATAGATCAGTTAATAATTTGTTCAAATATATTCATATCACAACATATCACTTTTACATTATAAATATTAAATTTTTAATTCAAAATATATAATATATTTTCTACTTTTATTTCAAATTCTGCTAGGATCTACTTCTGCCAGTTTGTTTGGTGACATCGACTCTAGCTGCTTCGCAAACTTTTTAGAGTTTTCCTTCTTCAGGATTCCCTTAAAGCGCTATTCATTGAAGCCCTTCTTTTGTCAACTTTTTGAAATATTTGTTCCAGAATTGTCTTAATGTCTTGGATATCTTGCGAGCATATCACGATATCTTCCCCATTACACACACGTATTTTAGTTTTTCCATATATGGTGTCTTGCAATATGTTTCCGGTTACAGGTAAATTATATATATATTTAAATGAGCTTAGAAAAATAAAAAATATATGTATATCAGCCACTATATGATGCTTCGTTATATAGTGAAGGCGTCTAATAATAATAAATGATGTTAATAAAATATATGCGTAAAAAAGTATTTTGCTTTGATGATACTATAAATATCACGTTGGAAAAACGTTGGAAAATTCTGAAAGAGTGGTAAGCATCAACTGACGAGATACAATTGGGCATTAAATACAATTAACATTATAATTATACATTTCCACCAATAATTGACTAATATCAATCTATGTTTAAAGGATGTATAAATATTTTATTTAGTACACGGTACTTCTCAACTTCTATTTAATTTACCACGGCAGTAATTTACGTCCGTGTTAGTTCTTTTTTTGGTGCGAGTAAACGAAGCCTATTATGTTAGCTCTTGGCGATTGCATTTTTGCGCTAAGCGTGCGGGCGAAATATGCAAAGTGTCGAGTGATTCAGGCGGCTTAAAATAAATTGTGTGTGACGCGTGACACGTGCCACGGGCAGGCTCACGTTCCCTCGTCAGGATGTGGCGCCACGGTGCCACGGCCCGGCACATAAAAGTTTAAACAGATTATGTGAACAATTTGAATTTAATGCTACCGAGTAAATGTTTTAAGCTTGTAACGTCTCTCGATCTGACGAATTACAGAAGAAACATTTTATTTTAATTTATTTATTAGTATTTTTTCTACATTACAGTTATAATTCTTTATCAAGACATCAAGTGTGAAAGAAAAAAAGACAAATTTTAAATATAAAAATTCTATAATCTCTAGAAAGTAAGTCGTTTATCCAATGCACTCTTCCAATATTAAATAAAAGCGCTGTAACGTGTAATCTAACAACTCTTTAATCAACTGTAAAATAAAGGTCACTTAATTTGCCATGGGAACATCCATGCCTGAAATTTCTCTTAAAGATAAAATTTGAAAAAAAAATACCGAAATTGATTAAGTAAATGACTTTACCGAAAGAATACGCTTACTCAGATGGCAATGGATAAGACATATCTGCTGAGAGACGACGACTGATGCGGAAGAAAAGTGTTGGAGTGGCGCCCAAATATAAGTAAACAGAGTGTAGGCTAACTAACCCTCTACATTCTACAAGATAGACTACGAATGGTGAGTCTGAAATAATAATGTAATTTTGAAATTTGAAAATAGTGATGAGCAGACGATATTGCTTACATTGAAGGAAATGAGTTGTTCAGGAAGGCCCGAAATTGTAAAGATTGGCAATCAATAAAAGCAGTGGGTGGATACGAGAAAATGTAATCCTTTCTCGATAAATATACATTATGAAATTCGATTTATAATTAATAAATAAAATTACGTAACGAGTTCTCATGAAATTAAATTTATTCCTCATTATACTAAATAAGTTCATTGTTATTTATACGAGTACTTACTTCCTATAAAATATAACTCGGCGGCAAAGAGCAGTTGAAATTTTGTAATAAATTACTTTCTAAGAACTAAATAAATTTTACTTTAAGCATCAATTAAAATTATAATAAATGTACAATATTTATTATCAGCCTTTAAGTAATACGTAATAACTTATACTATCAACAAAACAATATAGCAATTAAAAATAACTGTAGATTTTTTGTAAGACATCATCAAGGTCTTCAAGACTTAAATGAAATTTATGATATTGTGGCGGGCTTCTGTTTTATCAATTGTACCAATTTCGCTATCTATGCCTGTCTAACAATCTTGCCTTATATGTTATATGTATATCGGTAGAATCGCCGTCGCCAGAGGTCGCTTCAAGTACTATTGCACCTATCAAGGTGGGATTCCATCTGGCTCAATATAAGTAGACTACCATACGGACTAGATCACTTTTCGCTTCACTTTCAACACCTCTGTTACCTGATCACTAAGCCGCCTGCCAGAGAAATCACTGTGTGACGTGCCGCTCTAATATTTCATTATTCCAAAAATAATTTCTAGAACTTGCCAATAAAATAGAATCTCGTTAATCATTCAATTCAATCTAATGTAAATATTATGTAACTTTCCACTTTTAAAACTGTTTCAATATTAAGCTTGCTTACTTACTGACATTAAATTCTCCGTGACATTATACCGTGTTCCTATTTCTTTGCTTTCTTGTTCGGGATGTTGGAGTATTTCCAGTGATCCCTTCCTAACACACATAACAATTCCTTTTTAGCAATCCACAGATAACAACAAAAGACAGAACTTAATAAAATTATCATTTCAAATAAATTTAAATTTATATATTTTTTCCGTTTTTAATACTTTTAAAAATACTTCTTTGTAGGCCGTGAACTCATGTTAAGCTATAATAGCTCGACCTAGCTATAATGGTTGGTTCTTACTATTATTATAATTAGACCTAGCTATAAATACTTCGAAAAAATTGGTTAACCCGTCTGTTTCGAAAGGACTTAGAGCTGACTAACCGGGGTCAGGGCCCTCAGCCTTTTTTCCTTTGCAATTTATTCTCGTAATAAAATGGCCTTTTAATACCGACCCTAATTCTTTCATGTCATCCCAAGTCGTAAGTAATCGTTCTAAATGTTTAAGTTTTCATGTTGTAATTTATATCGTTTTTTCAAAGGTAAGTTCCGGTTTTTCCCCGTCTTTGAAATTTGTTTGAACATTCGGGGGGAACTGTTCATTTTCTACGGAAATATTATGTTTAATTAAACGGAAAATTTAATGTCGCTTGATTTAATTAATTTTGAGCCTACGGCGCAGGTGGTCGCTGTTAAACATACCAAAATTAAATAGGTAATGATTACCATCACGAATAATGTGTAAATGAACATGTTTATTTGAAATATTATAAATTTACATATTAAATCTTATAATATTATTCATAATAAACCGATTGTAAAAAATCATTCTTCCAAATACACAATAAAATTAATTAGAAAAAATAAGAATAAACTTTAGTAATGCAGCATGATTTATATAATAATTCGATAAATTTATCGTAATACAACTATACATCTGCATTGTTTTCAGCCCCCTGACTCTCGTTGTTTTGAAAGGGCGTCGGGAACTATACATAAAATGTACTCGGCATAGCTCCGAGAGACAGAGCTAGAAGAGAACATAGTAAGAACTATGTGAATACTAGCTAGAGAGCAGATATGATAATAATACGCCTCTTTTTATTATGAAAACGATCACTAAGTTACCTCTACCCACCATATCCACGAATAAGTTGGTGCATATTACCAATAGACACACAACATCGGCTACCGAATTTTTTTGCTACCAGCCAACAGCTGTTTATATCACAAAATGCTGGAGTAATTGCCACCAAACGTGTTCTGTATTTAATGGTTGTAAGGATGAAGTATTTGATGTTGTAAGGAATATGTATTTGATGGTTGTAAGGGTTTGAAAAGGACCACTTTGAGTCATGTCCTCTTTGGAAAACCACTCCAAGGTGTAAGAGCTTTTTTATATTGAAAAAAAAAACTTTTCTTTTATTACAATTATCAAATTAGAGTATCAATTGTAAATTTATATCAAAACTTGTATTCCCAATGTTTCACAATAATTTTCAATTCTAAATCCAATTTAAAGATATCGCCGTCGCTGTTTATTTTTAAAGCCGAGGGTATAACACGAAATTCAATTAAAGTATCTTAATGCTGTCGTTTTATTTTGATCCAGTCGCACATAAAATAGTGGTCCAGACTCCGCGGCATCCAGAAGTTGGATCTTTTTCACGTAAAAAAGCTAATTTCCTGGTGCGGCGACGGAGCTTTCCTTCCCTTTACTTGCTCCTCGACTTGGGGTTGGCGCGGCAAGCCCGACTTTGTGAACCACTGATTAAACAGTCCTGACCTGGTTTTACTCATCTTCCTCACAACTAGAGCAATACATACACGAACATGTGAAAACCAAATAAATTGGCAAAATGACGAAGCCGCTCCAAGTATTTACGTCAGTATGTTTCATATTCGTCCATTTCTGTAAATATACGTATATACCATAATATTGTACACGAAAATAGTATTTTATACTTTTGAATGAGACAATGTTATTCTACATTGTGGAAGGTTTTGTTAAACCATGACACTTTTTTATCAGGACAGAGACAAAAAAATCCGAAACATCAAAAGTATGAATATACAGTTATTACCAAAGCTGGAGGCCCCCTCCTCTCTCGCGCGAGCCTTTTGTTAAATTAATACTGACATCAGCATCATATAACCCTTGCAGACTGGTGCCAAAAACCTCGATGTACAATCATTCGTCTCTTATTTTTGTTCGCTCGCCTTACATGCACATAAAATAATGTTAGTCTTAATTTTATATATATAATACATAGCGTTTGCATACGTCATTTTATTTGTTTTGACAGTTACTCCATATCATGTTGGTTCAACTTGCAACATTAGTTTCTTATTTAGTCGCGAGCTATATTGAGTATATCAGTAGATTCTACCAAGTTGTCATTATTTTTCCGTATTTCTATTTTTCCTCGTTGCCAATCTTTTATATGTATCCAATAAATATAATTACACGTGATCCATATAACGATATTTTATTACCATCATCTAAACATGGGTTAGGTCTTCTAGGTTACGCAACTGACTCTCTAGATATTTGTCTGCCAATCTTCCTCCTATCACTGTAGAGAAATCGGGACCATTTGCCCTCGAGTGTAATTTGCGAGGCCAAATTAAAAAAAAAAAAAACATTTTTACTCCACCCAAATACGATTCGTGTGGTTTTAGCACACGATAATCAAAACCCCTTTTAAATCCTCCCTTCAATTATGTACATATGTTGAATTTTCTCTCACTTTATACAATTTCATTGCTTCGCCTAAGTAAAACATGGTATTGTAAATATTTGTTTTCGACCTTAAGCCGGATTTTGTGTTATTAATCGAAAAACATATTTACAAAACATTTTTGATTTTATTGAGTTTTTTACAAACTGAGAACTAAGAATATATTTGTTTGAATTTTGCTGACAAAGTTTGTAATTAATGGTTATGTGTTTCAGAGTGTTGGACCCCGCTGAAACGTGACTTGGATAGGATTCATGTGGCAGAGATGAAGATGCTGAGGTGGGCGGGCGGTGTGACTAGAGTGGACAGAGTTCGAAATGAGCATATTCGGGGTTCATTTCGGGTGGCCCACATACCTGAAAAGATAAGGGAAAACCGAATAAGATGATATGGGTATGAGACACGGAGAGATGAGGACCACATGTGAAGAGAGTCCTCAACATACCCACGCTGAGAAGAAGACCTGGAAGACCACAGGCAACCTGGACTGCAACTGTAAACAAGGATCTGAAAACCCAGGGTTTGGCCGAGAATGCAACGCAGGACAGACAGACATGGCAAATGTACACAAGGAGAGCCGACCCCAGATGATGGGAAATGGCTACTATAAAGAAGAAGGTTATGTGTTCCATCACATACAGACGATAAACTTTGAAACTGTCACCGAAAAATCGATTAAAAAAACAATGCTTTCTGCACACAGTGCAAGCAAAAATACATTGATTTTTTTATTTGTATTTACATTAAAATTAAGAAAAATTTTAACGTTATTAAATTTAAGTAATCGAGCGCCAACATTTTTATTTGAGAGGCCTTTTTTGCGAATATTTTCTTAGCTTACAAGAACTGGCAAACGAGGCATTGGCCGACCCCCTACAAGATGGACTGACGATATTAGAAGAATAGCGGGAGTGACCTGGATGCGGAAGGCGGAGGATCAAAGAGGATGGAGACTCATGCGGGAGGCCTACGTTCAACAGTGGACGGACACAGGCTGATGATGATGATGATTTAATACGTTTACTTTTTTTGGACGTTAGTGTGATTCAATATATGTGTAAAACACTCTGCAGCTTTGCTTATTCACATTGGTTTTTTTTGTGCGAATACGTTCATTACTGAAACAATATGACTGAATTGATAGAATGGCGTTTCACGGCCCACTTGACTCAATCACGCCTCAATCACAATGTTCAGTATCTGCCCCAACCAAGCACTAACACGCCAAAAACCATACACCAAACACTAAAGCCGAACACCAAACGCCAGCGGGGTGTTTTGCCTGGTAAATACCGATTATGAACTATACACTTTACAAAATACAAAATACAAATCGCTTTTCATTTAATTTTTTAGCACTACAATTCACCTGCCACGTGAATAAAACGCAATTCGTTTTCAATAGTGTAAAAATCTATTGAAAATACATCAAATTTCTTTATGACTTTTTAAATAAATTTACCGCTCTTTTATATTTTATATTATGGGTTTCGTTATAACATTAATATGATGATGTCAATGCTTTTTATATATTTTATATTTCATTAATTGTAGGAATGTGTTATTATTTTTGTACATATATATTACAGGTATTTTGAGTTTTTTTAATGTATTAAAATAATCATTGATCGATTTATATACTCGAGAATTTTTTTTTCGTTGCATATTATTTTTTTAAATCTTCTAATAGTCATTTTCCATCCACGACATTAGAAGACGCTAGAAACTACCTATGAACATACTCATTTAATTGCACAAAGCATAAAGGCTTTACATAATTAATGTTTATCTTTCTCTGATTATCACCTGTCTCCGTCATCAAACCATTCCAATCTTACCACAATAATACATTGTTATTAATCATGGATATTTATGCAAAATTTCAACTCAATCAGACATCAAAAAGTAGGTCAAATTAGCTTATTTTATTCTACCTACTGCCTCACATATAAATAAACGTCCGCTCACAGACCACCAAAGAAGCAAGCATAAGGCATTTAAAAAAGAGACTATTTTCTTTAAGAATTTCATTGTTCACGGCGCGGATATTGAATAAAAGTGATTCATAGCCCGCGATAGCTTTGCTGAAAACGGGGCCAAGGAACTAGTGTCGATTTATATGTATCAATTCTGCCGTGTGTATTCAACAAAGATAACCAAACTCTACCATAAAACCGCTTGCGGTGCACACTGCATCATACATCTTTATAACCACGACAACCTAGCGTATCGTTATTTACAGCAAGATTGCAAACATTGCTCCTTATTGAACGTGACAATTTTCGAGAGTATTTTTTACTGAAGGAGCAACAGTTTTCTAGCAGACACTGGATCTCGAACGTCCTTGGTGTATAATATATATTAATTATTATTAATTTCCGTACACTGCTCATTAAATTAAAAACAGATGTTCACCATATGCTAAAACCAGTACCTTTTATCAGCAAACAAATACCACACCTCGTTGCAACGATCATGACTGTGAAATTTTAGCGTTTTTTTTTCTTTAATGAGTTTCAACTGAAATTTAATTCCACTTTACAATTTTTTTTTCGAATCTGTTATGAAGAAAATAAATTTCCAGGAAGACAAAAGCAGCAGTCGGAAGACTACGGCTCCAAAGCCGTATGTAGTTTTTTTTTCTTTGGCGTTTGTATCGCTTTAATTTTAAATTTACAAATATAATCGTAAATCCGAGAAAATATAATGTGTTGGCATATTAAGCGCGCACGGTATATTTACCTAAAAAAAATGTCTTGTGTGACGTTTTTTTTTCTGAGAAATGTTTTTGCGTAAGTATGTACATAAAATTAGAATGTTTTTAAAGAACATTTCAACATTTGTGAACAAAATACCGTATTTTGTTCACAAATGTTTTCTTGAGTTAAAAAATGGAGAGACACACAATTTGAAGTTACGTAAACGAAGACAATTTTTATTTGTTTACTGTTTTTCTTAGATTTTGTCTCTTATTTTTTTAAATTCTACTGACCATTGGGCTTAAATTGCCGTAAGCAGTCATACACTGACTAATCCAATTGTTTGGAATAAGCCACGGTATCTCCATTCTGTCGACAATGGCAGGAAGAATGAAATAAGTGTCTACCCTTAAGCGAAGTTGACTATCTCCTCTGCCATGCTGCCAGCACCGCTGATCGCAGGTTTTCTTTCGATTTGCTTCGTTAACTTACCCTGCGAAGGGGTAAGAGCCATGTTTGATCTGTAATTACTTACTGCAGATTTAAAGTCTCCTTCATTAATTACGAGTCTTGGTTATCTACTAACTTTTCTTGCCTTCTGCCGTATTCTCATCTACATGAACATGTCGAGCACATTCCCAATTTCTCCGCGCAACTACACGCGCTATATCAGCAATTCTCGTTCTTTCATAATTCTGCACATACGTGATACAATCACTAAATCGACGATCCATTTTATGCTGCTAAAATAATTGGCATATTCCAAGTTATATGCAACGCGTGCCGCCTATCCAATCATGGTTTCAAAGTTTAATTTCAATTTGGTTGTCACGGTGGTTTTCACAGGTGTGAAACGTGGTAAAAAAACATTCGATCACATACTCTCTGTCCACGTACGCTCAGTTACTGCGGTTCCATGTAATGCTCTGCGACGAGGATCTCTACGAGCTTAAAGTTCTGGCTGCGAGAGCGTTCACGTGCCACGTTAAAGCACGTGACACACAAAAATTGAAATCTCCCGCACATTTTTATATATGAAGCGATCTGATACTAAAGCGGGCGAAACATTTTTTAAATGAGGATTAATAATATGGAACATTTATCAAAGTATGCACTCATAATTAGTCTTTTCTTTTCATTTATATAATTAATTCTCGTAAAACATTAAGGTGTGATTATTTGTTTAAAAATACATATATAATTTACTACCTTAGTGTAAAACTATCTCATAAAGAAGTCGTGGGTTCAATCCCCATAGAAAGTAAAAATAAAAGTATTTGTAAATCAATTTAAAAGCTTTCTATTATTCACGTATACGAATATAAATACCCCTGTTTAGTGTGAAATTATCACCTGATATAATCAATAATCAAAAATTGATTTTAGACGAATATCGTCTGGTGAACACCTATCATGTAATGTATGTCAATAAATAATTTATGTCGTCCAAAACTGGCGATTTCAGAAATGAATGCCTAAATGCCAACGATAATCTCTGAAACTGCTTAAGCACGCATATGTTAGAACTTATGAAGCCTTCATTAATGGCGAAACTGCAGTCTTTCAGAAGTGAAACAGTGCTCAGTGTGATGAAATTTAATACAACGTATGAAATATTAGATATAAATAAAAGATTTTTAGAATTTATTCCAAAATATATTTTTATGACGACATGTTTCAGCCAGGTCGAGTGGCCTTTTTCAAGTCAGTTAGTAAAGTGAGTGTAGGCTCTATATAAAGCAAAGAGTGAGCGAAAGGGTGTATATGAATTGTGTGATGGGTATACGTGTTTCGGAAATCATTAATATATAAGGGAATTCATTGATGTCACAACAAAATATGTATTTTATTATTATTACAAAGGCCATTAAAAACCAAAAAACATTTACATCAAAATGCACTTAAGTAAGAATTCTAGGTAATTTTAACAAAAATTATTTTGGTGGATAATCCAAAAGTAGATGGGGAAGCTATACAATTCTAAGTAAATAAATCGTTAATTGATGATACTGTTAAAGGCGTTAGAAAGTCCGGTGAAATTTGAGCTGAAACAATTGAAATATTTTTGTATTGAATGAAAAATCTGTGTTCTAAATATAATCGCGTTGATTTTTGTATACATTGAACACTAAAAACACTTATCGTCAACGAACATTTTAGATTTTCACTTGGAAAGCGTCTCCGTCGCAAATAGCTCGGCGCCGCCAACACTCGTAAATATTTAATCGGAACCTTTCGTCGTCAAACATGGCCGTGCGAAAGCGGACATCTTTTGTGGTCCAACAATAATAATTACCGTTATTTGATAAGTCACCGTCGCCCTTTGTGGACAGACTGAGGCCGGCCATTGATGCGAGACTGACGAGGCATAAACGCCCCGACTATCAATCATTTTGTGCTTCGTGTTCCTCTAACATCCCGCCGCCTCGCTATTTTTTTCGCCATTTTGCGACACACAAACGACGCTACTACGAGATTGAATATTCCAAGCCTGGCGACAACAGCCGATATTCAGTTTATCAACCTCCAACCTACAGATACCTTATATACGAGTATATTATATTTTATGACGAGAAATAACATAGAACATTAAATATACACATACTATACATCAAATTCTTATACGCATCAATTCGTTCAGAAAAAATATCGGCAGAAGCGGGATGCGAACCTGCGAGCCTTGGAACCAACCGTTGCTCAAGTTCATTACCCTAGACCACTCGACCATCTCCTGCCCGAACTGTTGCGCGGAATAAGTTGTATTTATACCATTGTAACAGGAATTCGATGTATAGTATGAGTATATTTAATTACTAATAATATTGTTATATAGTCAATGATCTATAAAAGTACATTAGAATATTGAAAAAATAAAATAATATTCTAATAAATATTTAAAAATCCATATAACATAGAACACTTTGGTGATAGTAAAAAATATATTTACTTTTTATTTTCAAGCCATTTTCTTGCCGGTGCGAATTTCACAGGATTTTATGAGGCTCTTTTCTTGACATAGACTGTGGCAGACATCTGTTACATCAACTGGACAAATTCTTCTTGCACATTTACAACTGCTTCGTTTGCCAGTTCTTGGGCGCCACTCCAACACTTTTCTTCCCTATCGACCGTCGTCTCTTCGACAGATATGTCATGCCCATTGCCACTTGAGTGTGCCTATTCATTGGGTAGCCTCCACTACTTGAGTTCTTCTGCGAATATCCTCGTTACGAATTCTATCTTTTAGCGAAACTCCAAACATGGATCTCTCCATTGCACGCTGGGTGATTTAATTAATATTAAATTTAAATTTGACAAAAAAGAATGATCAGTCCGATGTTTCCAAGACCTATACCATTAAGTATCAAGGGGTGACTTAACCCTACCAATGTTATACCGTAAGCAACAGGCGGTAACCCTTCCATGTTTTGGTCTTACGTCAATCGTTTCAGTCATCATTGAAAGCCTTCCAGTATGTAAATAAACAATGCTCAACGTGCTCCATATTAAATAAAGTTAAAAAATATTTATCTATTCAATCATTTAAATGTATCTCAAGGTGGAGGATATAAATAAAAAGAACGCTTTAACATCGTTTGAAATTTTCGAATTATCAAGTGAAATGTAATTAATTTGTAAGCTCAGATATTAAGATAATTGGATATTAATTTACAAGCTTTCACTGGATTTACACAAATTACTTCGCCTACTAAAATTACTCCAATTAACGACTGGAATCATTGATTAATTAAACGATATTTTCAAACAAAAAGTCGAAAAATTAAATTTATTACACTTTTCTTGAATAGTATCTGAACAGATTGTTTATTGATCTGAAAGAAAGCACCGACCAAACAAGTTCTAAGTTTTTTGTAATGAAGAAATCTCATCTGTGAGTTCTATGACGCTTGCCTTTTTGTGTACGACTAAGCGCTGCACGTCGACTATTGATCTGCCAACGTTAAAGACTACACCCCGGCATTCACAAATCATCCATTTTACGGGGACTTTTTTAGAAAACAAAACTACTAAGAAAGACTTTCGTCTACCATATTTTATTAATAAACTGTGAATACGGTGATCATATATCTCTTTTATGTCAGAAGACAGTCATGTTTTTTGTAACTCTGTCCTTTATATTAATTAAATGATCAAAAGTAATGTTTCAAAAAAGTGTAATTAAAATGTTTACAATTCCGTTGTTTAGTTTTACCTGCTTCTATTTTATAAAAATGTAAAATTATGATTTTTTAAGTAGTGGAAGCAGCCCAACGAATAGGCACACTCAAGTGGCAATGGGAAGGACATATCTGTCGTAGAAACGACAGTCGATGTGGCAGAAAAGTGTTGGAGTGACGCCCAAGAACTGATAAACGAAGCGTTGGCTGATCCCCTGCAAGATGGACTGACGACATCAGAAGAAAAGCGGGAGTAGTCTGGGTCGGAAGGCGGAGGATCGAAGAGGATGAAGACTAATACAAGAGGCCTACTTTCAACAATAGATGGACACAGGCTGATGATGATGAATCTATTTGTAATTTTTGTTCGATTTCCTTTTTTTCAAAAATATATGGTCACCGTCAAGAAAACTAATATTTTGCGAGTGAGGGATCAAATTCAAACCAACCGGGAGCATTTAAAGAGCCTAGAAATCGATTAAAAACATTTTTGTTTTATTCTTCATCGATGATCTAACTCACGACCTTCTTTATGGTAAGCAAACGCCTTAGCTCTGAGCGATAACCTAAATGAAAAACTTCGCCCAAAAAATTACGTAGAAATGGTATAAAACAATATTATTTCTCTGTTTTCGGTTTTGTTGGTGAAATTGCGGCGGCTTTGTAGCAAATGTCAGGTCGGTGGATGGAAGTGACAGCGGAATGTGTTCTGCGGGTGATCACTCAATCCGGCGACTAATTTTCTTGATTGATCGCATATAAATCACGTACCTTTGTTCGGAATAAGTAAAACAAGCGGGCAACATTGAAATATAAAAGCTTTGCAGATATAAATAACTCCATACACTCGAAACGCAGAATTAAAAATCAATTATATGTGCCACAACTTAACCACTTTTATTCCGTGCGCAATATTTTCGTAGCTTTATTCGATAAAAACAAAGTGTCGACTTATATCGTCCCCATACTTTTTTACGGTGCGAATTTTGGCATCTCACACAAGCCAGTGCGGTCATATAATAAGTTTTAAAATCAAACTCCTACGTAGAGGTTACGATGGTTTGACTTTATTAGGAATGACAAAGTGAGGGAGGGGGCAAGACAGCCATCCATATTATAGTCGGTCAAGAGACAGAGGTGGAAGGAACATGTACTTCAGATACAGCAGGAAAGCATAAGCCTTTTCTTTCCGCCGTGATAGAATTATTTGTCGAAGCTCCGGGAGGCAGAGTTGACTTGGGATGAGGCGTGGACGATATAATCGTAACTTTATCAATAAATTAATACTTCAAAAACCCAGCCGCTGTTATATCAATAATATGATTTAAAAATATTCAGTTTACCGTATATTGTAAAATTAACATTTAAAATGACATCGTTTCAGACTTATTATAACATTAGTACACAATGAACTGAGTAAATCATATAACGTTGATGTGAATAATTGCCTTTGAAACCAAGGCTACATCTCGATAGTATCTTAACCAAATTATTACAATTGCATAATATTATGCAATACAAAAATTATACCATCAACTTTTAGAAAATAGTGATCTCCAAGATGGGGACTTACCTTATGCTCGAAACACTTATCATCATCATCATCAGCCTGTGTCCGTCCACTGTTGAACGTAGGCCTCCCGCATAAGTCTCCATCTTATTCGATCCTCCACCTTCCGCATAAAGGCTACTGCCGCTATTTTTCTTCTATCACTTTTATAACACTTTTCTAACACTTTTCTTCCCCATCGACCGTCGTCTCTTCGACAGATATGTCCAGACCATTGCCACTTGAGTGTGCCTATTCGTTGGGTAGCCACCACTACTTGAATTCTTCTTTGGATGACCTCGTTTTAGATTATATCTTTTAAATACACTTCAAGCATGGATCTCTCCATTCCACGTTGGGTAACCTTTATTTTATTGATAAGAATTGTTGTTAGATTCCACGTCTCTGCGCCTTAGTTAATACTGAGAGGATGCATTGTTTAAACGCGTTTCATGTTCATTTATAAAACCAAACCAAACGCATCATAACAATATTGTTTTTGTTTTAAATTGTACTTTTTATTTTAACATATTTTTTTATTTAATTTATTACATAATGTTCATTAAAAGATAGTCATTTTATAGTTAGTTTAAAGCAATTCGTATATCATTAATCACAATTTCACATTTATACATTTATACTAAAGTATCGCTATTATTTATTTTGTCAATAATCTTTTAATTCACAAATCTTTAGTTAAAAAAAACTTAGCATAAGAATTACATAAATTTAATAGTAAATAAATTGACTTGTATGTTAATATTTTCACAAACTAGATCACAAACGATGCATCCATTATTATCCATTTATTCATTATTGTATTTATTATATTTTTAGTATTATTTTTAGAAAACACACCTTCACCGACGATTTACGAGCGAATACTGAATGTTGCACCATATTTAATTGGTAACATTGAAATAATAATGAGTCATTTTAGTGAAAAAATAAAGGTTGTAACAATATTATTGTTGATAATTTTACCTAAGCGTCGCTATGAAATATTTCGGCTGTCGGATTTATTCCTCTACCTTAAAAAATATGTTTTATCAGATGCATTAAGGAGAATACTATCCGACGGTAATGAAAAGATCTTACCTATGAATTACTCATATATGAGACTTGTCATTCTTAAAGTAGGTAAATGCTGTATGTAGAGACGTAGTTTATTTTTATGCGGTCCATTAATATTTTACTGTTATTGATACTTGAAAATATATTGCAATATATATTTATGCCAAAAAAACTACAAAAAAATCAAATAAACGCCTTGTACAAAAAATTAAGAATGATGAATAAAAATTCCCAAGTACTCGTCAATTTTTGGTGACCATATGCTTTAACTAGAGTGAGAATACCGTAGAAAAACATCCAACCTATATTTTCAAAGAATAACAACAAGACTCTAGAGGTCCGGGAACAACGGATCGTCATATTGACCCATAAGAAATTAAAATGGTCTAAACTTCGGATCTATCGAACGATCATTCAATCTTCGAGCCTCGGATATTACTGCTACCCTGATCTCAAAACCACCGGGCAGTCATCCTGAAGAGCTGTCGTGAATATAGTAGGAAAGTCCAGGCCATTTGGTTAAGCAGTCTGTAAGTCCGCCATTATTCAGTTAAGTATACACTTAATCTGTCAGTTTGCCTAAAAGTTACCGAAGTATGTTATTTGAGGAGCTTCGGTTGTAGATAAGATATGAATCAAATGGCAACTGACGTAACTTGGTGGCGATCATTTACTACGAATATACGCTACAGCTACGGAGTGATTATATAAGAATATATTGTGACTAGTATGTTATTTGGAAAATTCAATCGAATATAATTCCCCACTTGTCCGACGCATGCAGCTTTATCGACCTGTGTGCGGTTTATCTAAAGCCGCTCCATCAGGCGCGAGTGTTACAAGCTAATAACACTGAAATTCAAACCCAAAAGCATATTGTTGGCTCGCGGAAACCAACATTATGTGTAACAATGGATATCGCGACATATTATGCGAGCTTGTCCATAATACGAGTGAGCATTATCGAACGCGCTAATTTATCACTCTACCGTACCTAATTGTTTTCCAATAAATAAACGGTGCTAAATCCGATTGGCGGTTTTGGCAACTGGCAACCCGGTCTCGTGTTTTCGATCATGCTGGTGAAAACGGTATTTACGTTGAATGTTTGTTTTTGAAATCTACATACAATTAATTTCTGCATCAATCATTTGCGTTTTTTTGTAATCACACTTAATGGATAACCGTATAAACTATAGAGAAAGCTATTAGTAATTAATCAAATATTAAGCAATTCCGTTTTTTTCTCAATGGTTAAAATCATATCCTAGAGTCGCTTTACTAATAGCAACTTACAAATGTTTCTTTTATACTAAACCGTGTATCACTTTTTTGTATTATTTTTGTACATTTCACATAATTCCTTATGGGGGCAATGTGTGTGATGAATTATCTATACTCGTTCAAGGAGTACATCAAATTCATCGATCACATATTGAGATGGAAGGTTTTCAATTTTTACTGTTTGATGAGGCATTTATGGCTAATTATTTGTAGTTGTTTTCAATGGTCAAAACCGTTTTTATTTGTAGCATCGTAATTTTTAGGTTTTAAATTGATAAATAACCTAGCAATAAACATAATAAATAATAAGGCACATCATGGCATATGCTATTCAGTAATAAAACAAAATTTCGTAATGTAATTTGGTATCAATTCTTCCCTACAATTACTCCCATAAAACTTATTTTCAAATGTAAAATCATTGTATATACTAGTAGTTCACTGTAAGGGCAATTACATATCGCGATTTTAAATATTAAACTGAATTATTTCTAGAGAAGAGAAGATAGTTATTTCTAGATCTGAGAGAGATAGGTCTCTGGAATCCAGACTTGGATATCTTTGTTTCGATTTGGCACAATGCATTACGCGGCAACATTTCAGAAAATAAAATAAAAACCTTTCAAAGAGTGAAGTTAAAAAAAAACAATTAATCATGATGACAATCAATAACCCGACACCATAGACATCCTTAGCGCCATAGACAAAGGATGACAAAGAAGATGGAATGAGTCTCCTCTTTTCTTGCTTGTCATTCGGTTGACTTTCAAATAAGCGGCCTTTTCATAGGCAAAAAATTATATTATCTAAGTCGCTGGTTCTTTATGCCTGTACGGGCGTCAAAAAATAACAATCCATTTAGAAAAATCGATTTATTTAAAAAAAAAAGTATTCATTATTCTTCTTCGTAGTATCAATCCGGTGGATTGGTTTGCAGCAACAGAATCTTGCATCTCGATCTCCATTCCTCTCGGTCCTCCGCAACCCTTTTCAGCACAGCATAAGCGCTATAGTTCATGTCCTCGAATACTTGCTGCAAATACTCCCGTCTAGGGCACCGTTCTGCAGTAATGTTCGAACATTCCAGGTGGCATATCTTGTTGGCTGAAGGTTTTTCTTATTTGTCTTGGTTGTTTTGTCTCGAGCAGTCCCCACCCGGATATCCGATTGGGGGACTATTTTATCTCCGGAAAATTTTACTTGAGATGCAATCATTTTTTGCTGATACGTGGTATGTCTTTAAGACCTTTAATGTGGTATTTTCCCCTTTATTTCCACATCCTAATGCCGTTGACCATAAAGGTTCATCCGCCTTAGGAGGGCATTTACTACCTCCAGGACAATAGAGTGCCCTAACCAGCTATTATATTCATTATTACAGACATTTAATGTTCAATCAGCCCAGTTAGCACAGTGTTTATTACATGTGTATATTTTACAACTCTCAATAAAATATCTAATAGTTGCGGTAATATTACAAAGCATTTGAAATGACACGATCTACTTTTCTATATTTATGCATAATTCAATCTTACTAACATTAAGGTTATTAACTGACAATACATGGTGAAACTGCATAATTATAATACACATATCCAATCTGTAAATATGTGTGTACTAACGTAGGAACTTATACTTGTACATACCTACATAAGCCACTGCCAGATTATAATTCAACTATTATTGAAGATGGTCTCCTGGGAGTCCGAAACATGTAATCATTAAAAATAAAAGTGAATCTAAACTAAGTATTTTTAATTTGTTAATTTTTTATTTAAATTAATTTAAAATCATAATTTAATTTTAGTTTTGAAGGCTTTAATATAGCTTATTATAATATTTTTCGAAATTTAACAAAATAAATGTGTTTTGATTTCGCCGTTTGTCATAATGAAATATATGCGACAAATTTAAGAAACATCATTTGTACCGATATTTCCTGTTTCAAGTGAAAAATGAAAGTTTATCACCTAACCAGTTTAAATTTAAGCTGATTATTACCCTACCAAAATAAATTCGATCATTAATTTTCTTCAAATATATTATTTAGTTTGCGATTTTTAATGTACTTCAATTATTTTGTAGAAAACAAAAACACAAAAAAAAAACTTTAGTTCTCGGTCTCTTGTTATTCTACAGAACTGTCGGCTATAGATCAGTGGTACTTTAGTGTGGAAGGCTGACAGATCTGGCCACTAACAGATCCCAATTGAATCGATGTATTTATAGGCATTTGCTCCTTATTGGGAGAGTATACTTTATCAAAAGTAATATATAAGGTAATTTTAAGCATGAATTCCTTTGCATAATATAATTAATTTCATATTTTGCCTTTTTTCTGCTAAAGAAAGAAAACATTTGTACTTCAAGACAACTATGAAGCTACAATAAGGTAAGACTTTTTATTAAATACTGGTAACATACATTTTTCTCATGCTTACGTTGAATTTAATATTTATCACAGCATTACAATTTTGAAAATATCACTTTTGAAAATAAATAAGTTATTATGAACAAGCGAATCTGAAGAATATTTTTTGTAGGCGATACATACTTTCTAAAAATAATTCCCGACCGTTTTTCATCAAAAATGACTGCCATATCGCAGCCGCCAAGTGAGCGGAGAACTTTCCCAATTTGCAAACCGGGAATTAGTTTTTCACGCCTCGATTTTATCCCTTCATTAACATTCGGCGCGGTGACAATCCAATTTGAACCGATCCCGAGAGTGAATTTCGCGCGCTTTAATGCGCATGCACTCTGCCGTTAATGCCGGACTTCATGCCTTATTCAAGTGATCCTCCAGCCTACTGCAGATTACTGCGGCCCAGACTACTACGGTGTACTACAGAGCACTACTACAGAGCACTACTACTAGACCACTTCCACAACTTTTGTGGAAGTGGTCTAGTAGTAGACAAAGCTTGGCTGGAGCTCGTCACCGGTGGCGCACCTGACAAGGGCGCACGCTGGCGGCGAGCACTCGAGAGAGTTGATATGAATTTTATATTAAAAATATTTGCATCCGTGGGTATATTCATTTGTAACAAAATTGTGCCCAAAATGTATTTTTCCATTTCGATATTTCTTCTTTGGATAAATGAGCCCATGATTATGAAAGTGGTGAAAGTCATGTTTTATTCGTTCTGAGATATTTAAGAGTTTGTGTTTCGATGTTGGTTGAAAATCAATGAAAGTGACAACTTCATGATGCATAAAATGGTACATTTAAATTTTTGTTGGATGAAGATTATATTAATTCACAACAATGTGAACTGAAATAGATTAATAACTCATTTTTTTAATTTCTTGACTTACACCACTTTCATAATTATGGGCACAAATATGAAACAAATAATTATTGGATACAAATATCATGATATTTCAAAAATAAGCATAAAACTTCGATACAACGATAAATTCTGAAACGAGGATATCAGAAGAAAAACTCGACTGATGGAGGTTACCGAAAGAATAGGCTTTGCGTAGAGACAATGGTCGAAGAGAAAGAATGTGTTGGAGTGGCGTTCAAGATCTGGCAAACGGAGCGTTGGTCGACCCCCTGCAAGATGAACTGACAAAAACAAATTTTCGTCACTCTGTTATGTCAGTTGCCATTGTTCATGCCTCGTAACAAGATATTTATGCACGCGATGGTCCTAAAGCCTTTATATGCCAATGCAGCCATATAAAGGAAACAGTTGTCTGCGAAGAATACTGAGAGTACGATGATTTGACTTCGTGAGGAACGAGATGAGAGAGAAAACAAGGCAGCCTCTCATACTACAGTCAGTCATGAGACGAAGATTTACCTGACTGAGACATGTACTACGCTTGCCGCAGGAGAGCATGACTTACAATTGCCTTTTCTTCAAGCTCCCGGGTTCGCACCGTCCTGAAAGGTTATTGAGAACTAAACATAGAATGTACTCGGTGAAGCTGCAGGAAGCAGAGCTGACATGTGATGAGGTAAGGACCAAGGCGGCTGACTTATCTTTGTGGTGGCGGCTCGCGATGTCCATATTCTGCAGTTAGGGAAGCGGTCATGGAAATGATGATGATGAATGTTTTTGTTTTCTCTATAATTAAGTTTTGTCTGTTTCCTTCTTTACCAGGCTCCAGGCGCAACTGATTGCCACCCCTCCACCCGCTGCACTCTTCTGTGACCCTAATACATCACGGGCTAACGAGATCACTAACTAGTTACTAGGATACCAGGGCGGCAGCATCGCCGAGGCGGTTACACCAAACAGCACGCTCGCATTAATCCAAAACTGACTTAGCCCCGCGACGCTTGCCTTCAGTGCAGCGGCCACGTAGCCTTAAGCCATGCTTTCCTCCCCTAGCATAATAGCAAGGCATAACCTTTATAACACGTTCCAACCTTGTCGAGCATCCCCAGACGGTAAATATTTTTATTGTGTTATGTGTTCTCGAACAAGCTTTATCGATTTCTCGCTTAATACCGCTTACACCCAATAAGTATACTTACTACACGTGTTCTCTTGAGCTTCTTTATAATGCAACGTATTTTATTTTTATAATACTTTTATTGATTACAATCTTGCTTTACTCGGCCACACCTTGTAACGGTTGTTTATTTATAATTAAATATAGACATACAATTAGACATCAAATTTTTATGCGTATCAATTCATTCAGAAAAATATCGGCAGACGCGGTATTCGAACCACGAGCCTTGGAACCAACCTTTGCTCTGTTCTTTTACACCGCCCAGTCCACTCGACACTCCGCCTGAACGGACACGCGAAAGATGATGTATTTATACCATTGTTACCATCGTATAGCGATAGGTGTCTCGTTTTTTTATTTCTTTTTTATTTGGCATAATCTCCATAGTAACCCAAATTAATATGTGAATTAAAACAGAGTCTATTCACTATTGTGTTTTTCAAAAAACGTTTAGACAGCTCGCGCTGTTCAGAAAACCATCGGGAAATGAACTTATTGCGTCAAATCGTTACAACCATATGCTCCAGCTATGGTAGCTGGCATATTATGATATAATAAATATTTTATCCTTGTAGAATGTTTCGTCATCTCGTGAATATATGAAGAAGTTTAATCCTCAACCTTGTCCAGTCATTGCTGAACATAGCCATGTGTCTCCATCCTTTTTGATCATCTGCCTACCACATCCAGCCTCCTATTCATGTTCTAATATCGTCAATACAGATATAAAAAAAAACATTATCAGTTTATTCCCGTCCACTATACAGCGTAGACCCCCCGCATAAGACTCCCATCCTTTATTTCATATGAAAAACTTGTTACATTTTACAACTTCGAACCGTTATAGTGGTTTTTAAGCCCTAGTGAAATATTTGCTTTATACGTGCTTAAATTTACATGTATTCTAGGACAATGATCGCCAAACGGTAGCTCGCGTTGATATTGATAAATCTGCCGATATATAAAATACATTTTTGAAAGTAAACATGCCATCCTTTTCACATTTGTACATTGTTTCTCAGTCTATTACACGATATATTTTTTTAATATTTATAATGCCTTTATATATATTTTAAGTAGCTCATGAAACGTTTTCAAATTCTAAAAGTAGCTTTTTGTTTTTGGAGACCACTGCTCTAAGAAATGTTTCCATTCTGTAAGTTCGAAAACCATTAAATGTTGAAACTGCTTATTATAATTCTACAAACACCTACCATATATTTACCTACACGGCTGATAATATAAACAGCCAGTATTTGGTATGGGGCCATGAATATGACAGTTATGAATGGATGATGCAGGGGGAATACTGTTAGATAGAAATCTATAGCCCAATCAAGGGGATGTGCAGACGACGTCACAAACGAACACAATAGGGTGCCAAATTGTATGTTTTGTGCAATATATCTCCGAAATCCAAATTTACATAAATATTGCATTTTGGCACGTGCATATGCAATGTATGTAAGTTGATATGCCACTGCTTAAAATGCAAGATTGGATAATCCAAAATTAAAGAATTATAAAATCCTTCCTTCTATATTTAAATAATTCTATTTGAATAAAATCATTGCTTTATTGGACTAATTATTATCTTCGTGGCGACCATGCTATTTTTGTTGCCTCGTCCCAAGTCATCTCTCTACCTGGACCTTCTTCAAGTACACAAAGTTCTCGACAACCTTTAAAGGCAAGATCCCGGGGGCTTGAAAAGAAGGCTGCTGTAGTATCCAGGGTAAATTTTGACCTTTTTAAACAGTATTTTAAGAAAATCTAATAAGTAGCCCGATGCTCCTGAGGTCTGAATTATTGGTCCTTACTGGCGGATCAACCCATTAACCACTTATTCAACCGCTGTTTTATATAATATATATATAACTTTATAATTTGAAGTATGAATTATCTAATAACATGTCAGAATATATAGTTAGTAATTCGAACCCCTCACTTAGTACTGCGGTATAAATAATGTTTTTTAAATAGTCAATACCTGCCCATTATTTTGTACTCTTCTTTTATAGCTAAAGTAAAATAAGTTGAATAATAAATTTCGCGTAGTTATAAACGGAACATAACGTAACTATTCAATTTAATGTCGACTTTTACGGCTGGCGTTTAGTTGTAGAGTTTCTAAAATCGTCAGCAAATAATTACTATGAGCGAAACTTTTTCGACTGCTCTCAAAAGGGAGATAAATAATAACGAACTCTAAAGTACCTAAGCGAAGAATATTCCAGCAAACAAGTTGCTTTTGTATTTTTCAAAAGACTTTTGCAAGATCTGCCAAATACAACGTCGCAAGAGAGGGCCTCTAGAGCTTCCATTGAAAATGGATCGATGTGTATTAATGATAATGACAAAAGTATTTTGTTACTTTTAAAGTTTTCGAGTCAAAACATATTTGTAAATCAAAACGGAGAGAGTGTCTTTGGAGCTTAAATCATTTGATTGGGAAACTTTTAATGTCGTTACTTGTTACGGCGAGAAATCATAAATTTACTTTATGTACTTTGCAGGCAAAAACAACGACGAAAGATAATTTACCGTCGCCTCATATAAAATATTATTACCTCTCTTACATCTTCAATCATTTATTATGGTTCATTTATAAATTGCTTCAACTCCCAGTTTATTAAAGTTGTTTGCGTAAATATTATTTCCAGATATGCTTTACAGCGAGAAAATCAATTTCAATTACATTTTTATCATCAGTTTGTCTGTCTACTATATCGTGTATAATCGTGTCGGAAACAACAGGGTCAGATTCTGTCTGCCCAGAAGTGAGCGACGTCGTTTTGGCGTTACTCCCGGCCATCATCTGGTTTTCCTGGGTGCAGCTATTCGGGCACAACGCACACTCCAGAAGGTGTGACAGAGTCTGCTCCACGCCGCAGTCAGTCTTCATATATGTCTGTCTACTGCAAGAACTTAGACCTCCCGCATGAGTCTTCATTCCGTGCGATCTTTATTGCGGTTTCACGTTTTCGTCTTTTATTACTTATCTATCCTGAACACAATATTTTAATGGTTTTATACCTACATACTTACATACTCTAATTTATTGGCAGACTTATATGAAGGTATGTACTATTAATTTTTAAGTACCATGTGTTTTGTAATACATTTTTTTTATATTGTTTTAATATGGAACGCGTTGAGTGACTTTTATCGTGAAACCATAGTATCGCGTACAATACACATATCACAAAATAAACATCATTATGTAATTGTATAAGACCCGGTCTTATTTTCGGTCTTATTTGGCCTTTTTTTCATAAAATTTATATAATACCGGGTCTTATTTTCGGAGAAACACGGTAAAAGGTAGCGCTTTAATAATTATAATTAAAACCTTAAAATATTATGTATACCCAGATGATTTTTACTTGTTTGTTATTGTGGTGAATCACGTTGAGCAACTGTTAATCACAAAAATGAAGACAGCGATTTTAAACTCACCAATACCTTGTCAATCTTTAGTTTGAAAACAATCACTATTGCGAGTTCGAAAAACATACAGCGATTAACTAATGAACTTAAGAATATAATTCATAGATTCCGCATTACTCTGTCAGTATTCCACGGTGGAAGAATGTACCATCGAATAATGAATATGCCTATATTTTCGCCGACTGTTTTATTTTTAGCGCAGATGCACAATTGTTCATCTCTGCCTCCGGTGGCGTAACTTTTTCTTCCGTTCGTCCCCCAACTCGCGGCGCGGTCCCACCCCTTGGAATCAATTCAATTCACGCCGATGATTGCTTCCTTTTGTGCCACGCGGTAAAAAATTAACTGCCTGCGCTGCCCCGGGCGTGCAACCAACGCGGCCGGGAACTGCGCTTTGCTCGACTGCACTATAACACACAGAAACGGAAAAACTTAACCCCGAATTCGCATAATTATGATTTCCGCTTCATATTTTGTTGATTGCCAAACTCGGAATAACTTTGAAATTGTAATTAAATAGGTATTATGCGAAATTAAATACATATCTAATAAGCTTATCCGCATTTATTCATCATCATAATCAAAATATTCACTAACATTTTTATTCTTAAATAAAATCACTATTGTGTGAATGGATAATTTTGATTTTGTTCGTAGCGTAATTTTACATTAAATAATGAAATTTCGGTTATTTCTACAATACTTACAGTAAAAGTCAAACATTCTTCAACATGTAATATATCTATCTGACGACAATATTTTGTGAAGTATAATGATGGTTTTTTTTTTATTTAAATGCTAATTTTTACTGTTGTACAAATTTTATATGAAGCTCTAAATGTGTGAATATACATTATTGAGAAAAATCTCAAAATTCAGAATATCACTGTACATATTTGGAAGGAAACTTAATTTGTAGACGCAAATATTTAAAAAGAGTGTACACTAAGAATCAACGGTCTTTCAATCAGTTTTACTTCCAAGGCAAACTATGTACATAGTTAGTTTTCAAATAATATGTCCCTATACCCTGCTTTTGTATAATATATCCAATCATATTATAAGATTTGCATGTTCAATCATTGAAATCACTATAATATTTATTACTAGTATGCCTATGAAATAGAGTACCTTTGAAAGCCGGCTATCTCGTCACGATCGTAATATTCATCCGCATATAATAGAATTTGTCGCATCCAACTGCGGCTGGATGAGATCCGAGCGAAGTGAGGAAAATAAGTTTGGTAACATGGTAATAAATATAATACGTTTTCGAAGTGACACAAACATGAATCGTAAAAATATTTTCCAGTTGTCGTTTGAGACTTTTTTATTATATTTTTGTGAAATAAATATTTATTGAATGAATCACCACTTTTACATGGTTTTCTGAATTTAGACATTGTTATTATTAAAGTTATACATATTATTACAAAAGTATATTAATGTAATTTACATTAAATTATAAATTGATAATATATATATTTTTTTAATTTTTCTCTTAAACAATAAATTAATGAAGATAATTAAAATATGAAACATATAGATACACAGCAAATACATATATATAATAAAGAGCATTTTTATAATCAATAAATGAGTATAATTTAAGTAAACTATTTATAGGACCTTCCCCACCCCAGATAAACTGCATGCAGTGTGAGTATGTGGGGCTTTAAATGTAAAACAAGAAATGTAAAAAAACATATTTGAAAGAAAGATTCAAAAAAATATATGGCTATTATGTAAATTATTATGAAAACAATTTACTTTACTTATTCGAATACCTAATTGCTTATATGATATTTTATAAGCCACAAAATGCATATTTTACAAATGAGACAAAATAGTTCTTACATAATATCTAAAAAATATTTTTTAAATGTTTATTTTTTTACAAATAATTACATTTATCAATGTTGTTAAAAATATAAAATGTCTCATTATCTTCTCTACATGAAATTGCAGTCTGCAAAATGCTACCAAAATAGAATACAAAGTCAAGGACTTGCCTGTTTATATTATCATACTAGCGTGTACCCGGCATGCGTTGCAATGCCAAGCAAAAAAAGAACCGCGAGATTATGGAAGCGACTCATCGGGAGCCTCTTGCCTATTTTAATTGATTTCCAATCAGAAACGGTAAGCTTAGGTTATGTTTTTCTTTTGAAAAATATATTCGTATATACCTAAATTTGAGACTCATGCGGGAGGCCTACGTTCAACAGTGGACGGACACAGGCTGATGATGATGATGATGATGATACCTAAATTTATACCTAAATTCGACAGTGTGTAAATCGGTTTTCAGTGTACTCGATATGCTTCCAATCTTGCTTCCCATTGCTCATCCGTTTCAGATAAACAGATTTGAGCAGTGCGTACTCGATTTGTTTCATATATTGCATCCCATTGCTCATCTGTTTCTGAAGCTCGTGATGCCCTTTTTTGCATACTCGAGGTAAAGGTTGACGTATCGCTTTACGTTTGGGTGGTATAGTTGATTTCACAGTGAATATTAATAACGCTTGGAAGTTCACTTTTGAAACATAAAGGAAAATCAGTTCATATAATATTATCCGAAGTCGACCGGCAATTTAAATTCTACAATTAACTCTGGCACACACGATTTATACGTAATAATTATTTAAATTCATTACGTCATGTGACTTAAACAAAAAACAAACTACTGGTAACAATTCATACATTCAAATACTTTACTCCAAAATCGAATTTTGTTTCAGAATATTCAGTACCTTACGTAAGTACCTACTTAAAATACCTACAGTTCTTGATTTGATTCTTAAAAAGAAAGGGTTAGCACCTAATTTTAAAAGGTTCATATTTTTTTATTTAAAATGCCGATAAAATGTTCATTTTATGGATGATAATAAACCATTAAATAACAATAAAAATCAAACAATGAAAATCAAATGAAA
This sequence comes from Glossosoma conforme, assembly GCA_022606575.1. NCBI lineage: Eukaryota > Metazoa > Arthropoda > Insecta > Trichoptera > Glossosomatidae > Glossosoma > Glossosoma conforme. Next base: position 723,379 of record JAGTXR010000205.1, on the reverse strand, counting down.
TATTAAAAATGCAAATTAAATAAATAAATATATATTTCAAGTAAACTACTACCGAAAGAATAATTGTCACAAATTAAATATTTAATGTAATGTTGGAATATGATTTAAGTAAAAATTAAATGAAAAATGGATTGTTCCATCTCATTGGGTTATTATACTTTTAATTGGTTTTTATAACTAAGTATTTGTTGTATTATATATAAAAACTGAAATTATCTTTTCATAAAACTGAATTTCATTTAAGAAACGATAACATACTTATAGTAAAGCACGGTCGCAAGAATGAGGTTAGGAATAGTTAAAAAAAGAACAGTGACAACAAATATGATTTAAATTCAAATATTTGAAATTTTCGAAGTATTTAATTATTTTTATTATTAAATAAAATTTTGAGTACCCTATTCTCTTCACAGTCCTAAAAGCAATATTTCCTGAATGTTTCATATCGATCGGATGAACAGTCTAGGAATGTATAATAGACTCACATACACGTACAGATATTCATTTTTATATATAAACACAGAAGGTAGAGAAAACTCTTGAATCTAAGTGTAAGATATTGAAGTATCATGAACGATAGAGCTAAATTATTTGTTGTGGGGATTGTGCATAGCAACCAGGTAGCAACACTAAAACAAATGCCAAACTTGTTTAGAAATGGCTGCCGAAAACATTTGAAAAAAAACGACAAACATCTTTTGTTAGATTCGTGTGTAACTAATTAAAATTAATCTTAAATCTTTTCCATGTTGTACATAACATAAATCAACTTTTTATTACGTGTTATGACTGTCAAAAAATAAGATGACACTGTACTTTGATAACAAAGTAAAGTTTTCTGAGCCAGGGATAATAAGCACTATCATAGAATGGCATCCGCAAGAAGCTTATCTCGCAGTCGCCTCTTACAACCAAGATAAAGGTGGATTTATCACAATCTTTGATGAAAATGTAAGTCATATTATAAATGTACATATTTATTATAATTGTCATCTCTTCACTAATTGCTCCGCTTTAAAAAACATGGTTATCTGATGTTTACTTTTCTAATCGATAATTATAATAAGAAGTACATGGATAAATTCATTACTTGACAACAGTATATTAGTACTTTTAAACTGATGCAACTATGTTGATGATTAAAATACAGCAGAATAGTTCGATGAAGTTACTTTATTGATAAGATATATTTGATTACTTCCTCACGCAATATCCATCTCTGCCAGAACTTTGTCATTAACCATTGCCATAAATAAGTTTTAATTTATATTCAAACCATTTCATTAATAATTATGTACTTACATAGTGCTTTAGTGAATCTGAATAACTACAATAAGAACTTAATATGAAACTTTTAAAATAATGTTGCTGTTAAAATTTATAATCAAACCATTTTATAAACAATATATACCTAAGTATTATATCAATATATACGATATATTATACAAATTTAGAAACGATATACATAGAAACTGTATGAATATAATAATTAAATAATATAAAAATAAAGTTGCTAAGTTTCCTCTTATGGAGTGGAAGATTCAATCAAAAAAAACATCATTAGCCTGTGACCATCCACTATGAGTCTTCATTCTCTTTGATCCTCTGTTGCCCGCATGCAGACTAATCCTGCTATTTTTTTGATGTCGTCAGTCCATCTTGAGGAAGGTCGGCCAATGCTCCGTTTGCCAGTTCTTGGACGCCACTCTAGTACTTTTCTTTCCCATCGACCATCATACATTGGACAGAAATGCCCATTGCCACTTGAGTGTGCCGATTCGTTGGGTAGCCTCCAACTACTTGAGTACTACAAAATAAATAATGAGATGTTAATGTAATATCTTTATAATCCTTCAGGGCGATGCTTTGGAACGTAGCGAAGAATCGGCGCACGAAGGTCAACAAGCCAGCACTCTTGCCTGGCATCCACACAAGGCTCTGCTGGCGTCAGGGTGGGAGGGCGGCGCGCTGCTGACATGGAGGTCGGGTGCTGGCTGGCAGCCGCTGCAGGCGCCTCACATCGCGCCCCCGCTTCTGCTAGCGTGGAGCCCTGCAGGTATGTTAGTGATAAAAGAGTCAAATAAGCAACATATCACAATATCTTTAAAGAACTGTTTGGTCCCTAACTTTGTAATTAAGGTGATCTGCTAAATATTTTTTGTTTAAATCGATAGACAAACTATCCAAGAATATACATACAAAGTTACAGAGGACTATTATATGTATGTTTGAAGTTACAGAGCTGAAAGCATAGGAACATCAAGCTATTTATGAGATTTTTGTAAGCATAATGTTTTACTTAGTTTACTTTCATAATTTAATACTCAGGTAAAAAAAGGTTAGTTTTAAAGGTTGTTTAGCTTTTTTGCTACCACGCTTGTCAATTAAAAATGTTAAAAATAGAAATATAATAAACAACACATGAAAGTATTACGTAGGAGAAATGACACGCAAATTGCTTGACGCTCTTCTGTTTTCAAATTTGTATCAGAATCATAAAAAATCTAGTTATTATAATTTATGAGTATCTATATAGACTAGGGGTAACCAAACTTTCACACGTCAGCAGCTAATTTTTAAACAGAATTATGCTCGAAATCGTCTTTTTTCTTCCAACCAATATAGTAGGCCAAAGACTCATTAAACTTAGGACAAGGCTAAAAATGTATTTAGAAATTAATTTTATTTATTTGGTCATACAAAGTACAACGTCACATGAATAAAACAATATATAATAATTAGACCGACACTACTTATAAATTGAACGATAAAATTGTTAGTCGGAGTTTATAGAAATGAAAGTTATTATTTTAAAATATAAAAGACAGAAAATTATGTAAAAATCATACCATTTTAGAATTTTCAGCGATCGACGCGTTAGTCACCTTTGGTATAAACAATAGTCTTCTCAGATTAGGCAGCGGGCTTCTACTTTCACATCCCATTGCCTGTTGTTGTGTTTAATGGATTGTCTGCAGTGCAATAAAAAACTGCATAATCTTACATTACAGGTGGTCGCTTACTGGTCAGTGACGCAGCTGGTGTTGTCTCTGGGTGGCGCAGCACTCCTAGCGGCATCCTTACAGCCTTCCACCTGACGCTGGAGGAGCCCCTGACTCATGCAGCGTACTGCCCAGTGTCGGGGGCCAGCAGCGAGGGCCAGCTGCGGGGGCTCGCGCGCGCTGCAGTGGCCGGTGACGAGGGGGCGCTGGACGTACTGGCTGCCTGGAGGCCGCGAACTGCGCCTCGCGGAGCCTCCACCGCAGGAGACAACCACGCACTCTATGCAGCACAGCAGAATGGGAATCTTCTTTATATAGGTATTCTTTATCTGGAAATACTGTCCCCCATCTATTGCTCATCATAAGATCAACGAAGAGGCAGCTAGTCATGATTTTAGATATGATGTGGCTTACTGCTGATTGACATTTGACAACAAGAACATCTGAATACTACTTGCTGAAATAATGTACTTTTTATTTCAAACAAAGATAGATTATTTCAAACAAAGATATTTTTACATATTACAAACACTACTAATGAATAATCAATCTTACAATGTAAACATAATCATTGATTGAGGCAACCACTTTAGAGGGTTAATTTTTTTTTAAATATAAACAAAAATATGCTAAAAAAATTCAAGGTGCTATTCGAAGACATTACGAATGTCAATCGGAGGACGCGACTGTTTAACTGTGCGACAGGAAATACTCTTATACTTTATTAATATTTTTTTCAATTTCAATTTATTTTCATTCATAAACATTACAAATAACAATATTTAATTAATTTCTGAAACAGAATAAAATAACAATTTATAAATAACACAATAATAATACAATCATTTAAAAAAAAAAGTCCCGGAGCCCGCTAAACAGAAGACTCCACGAAATTACTTTGATAAATAAATTCGTGGAGCTCATGTCGAAACTGGGCTTCTCTCAAGTGGAATATATCAATATTCGAGGCGATATCGTTGAACAGTCTGATCACTCTCCCAAGAGGCATAGTCCCTGGCAGGTAGTATTACCTCTAGGAAGAATAAACAATCTGTGCCTCCTTATCCTTAAATAATTGTCAGGAACAAACCAATTTCAAACAAAATATCAGGATTTCTGAACACGCCGCGCACTAGGCGAAAGAAATGCATACTCAAGCACACATCTCTTCTAGTCCTCAACTCGTTGTATCCCAACATACCCCGTATAAAGTTAGATGGGTACAGCCACGGATAATATCCATACATCCTCCATAATATCCATGTAAAGAAACCTCAAAAATTTCTTCTAAACTCTCTCTAACATGAGGCCATATTTATACTCGTGGGGAGCCCAAATAATAGATCCGCTCTCAAGTATGCTACGAACCAATGAATTGTACAGTACGACCAGTCCGTTAGAGCTCGAGAAAGTCCTGGCACTACGCAGAACAAATCCTAACATCTTCAGTGCCCTTCCACACACAGCTTCAATGTGAGCATGAAACGTTAGCTTGCTATCAAAGAATATGCCAAGGTCTCTGATGGATGATACTCGCGGGATGCCAATACCATCCATACTGTACCTATGGTATACCATCTTATAATTACGAGTATACGATAAGACGGTACACTTTTTAATGTTTGATTGACTTTTTAATGTTCGATGTATATTTTTTAAATGCGTTTTTCTCAAAATGACTTTTTTCCAATTCGCGTGCAGAGTCTCGCAAAATACATTATTAAAAATAAAATAATTATTAAAACAATAGAAAAAAGTGTCAAATTTTTTTATTTTTTTTTTAAATGTTTAAAAACTATTTAATTTTTCGCATTTCTTATTAGAACTTACGTTCAACTAATAACTGCATTACTATGCATTGTAACTAAACTTTTTATATCGCTTCCAAATTAATATTCCGACCCCAATAGTGTCCATGCCAACAGTACATCTAAATTTTACAACACATGTATATCATCTTATTACTTGGACAATTTTTGAGAAAAATGACTTGAAATATTTAATTATATAGTACATAACATTCATTAAAAATCTAAAATACTTAAATAAATTTTCATGATTCCGTCTCCTCAAAAAAAAATCGCCCCTATAGTCATTACATATTCAAACATATATCTATATTTTGTTTACTGTTATTGTAATTCAAATCAATAAGACAACAAAAAAATATTTTTAATTGGTTCTAGATGAATCTGGCACATGCTCTGAAATCCTCCCTTCTATTGGTAACGTCCGCTACATGACAATGACCCCGTCCGGCTGGTTGATTGTCGCCTGGGAGATCGGTGGCACGCTCAGCCTCACTCGCTTCTCCACCGGCCTTCCCAAGGGAGCCCTGGAAGCCAAAACCCACGTCAAGATGTCCACCCGGGCGGGGCTCGGAGTCGACGCAGCCGGCGGCTCAGCGGTTGCCATCCTCGCAGGAGAAACATCCGTCAGGATCTGGGACAGTGAGACCAACGACAATCTAATCCTGCCCGTTGAAGAATCCTCTCCGACGCATTCCTCGGAGATGTTCACCTGTATGGGGTATTCTAACCTCAGCGGCGCCCTGTGTTGCGGATCTAATCAAGGACGGGTGTTCGTGTGGAGGAAGAGCCCCCGGGGTCAGTGGGCGCTGATAAACATATCCACAGTGAAGGGGAGCGTTAAACAAGTGTGCTGGGGATCGGACTCTGGTGTGCAGCCGCTGCTTGCTATCAACAGCATCACCAGTGTTTCCATACTCAGGTAATGGATTTATTAAAGCATCCGCTTTTTATTAAAACATACTGTTACTTTTTACTTTGATCTAGGTTTGTAATAATTAATTAAAATACTATACTAATTATATCTACTTATTCAGTCTATATATTTGTTAACCAAATTATTACTGGAACAAAACTCTGTAGGCAGCAGGCTCTGCTAATTACAAATTAATAGTTTTTTAAAAAACTGTCTGATATGTTTATATATAAAACATTGTAACAATTCATAATTCTCTAATAATCAAGCTAAATATAGAACTCTCTCCAACTCTAGAAATTAGAAATTTACTCACATAAATAGTAATAGCATAAAATTTTAAGCTGCTTGCATTATACAAATTCATATGAATAAAATTAGTAATTTATATTTAAATAAATTAAATTTCTTATTAAAAGGTAGGTCACCGGTGACCTACGTTTTTTTCTTCTCGCCAGCGGTTACATTTCAATGTAATTTTAATGAATGTGACCTATATGGCGCTGAGTCGAATGCATTAATGAATGTGACCTATATGGCGCTGAGTCGAATGCATTAATGAATGTGACCTATATGGCGCTGAGTCGAATGCATTAAAAACATTACGTGGCGTTAAACGTGTTAAAAGTACTGCAATATATCATTACAGGGAGCAGCCAATATGCTGGGGCTACGCTCGCCAAGTCTGGGGAGTACAAAAGGGGCCCTCGCAAGTCTGCCTCGAGGGACCCAAGGGGGCCATCACCAATGTAAAGACAGACATCTGCATCAGGGGCATGGCGCTCAGTGAGACCTATGTGGCGGTCGCCGATGGAAAGGATGTGCAGGTGACAAAACATACATATCTTCTTTTTTGTAAATATCAATGTTTTATTATACACTGTTCACATGGTATCATAAAAAAAATGTATTCCGATGTTTCACTCACCGATCTTATGTATAACATTTTTTTAAAGCAATGCCGGTCCAAAAAATGTCTATTGGTTATATAATAAGGTTATATACTATAGTATGATTTTTTAAATGTACTAAATTCTGTTGCATATCTTAAAAAAACTTTTTTTACCTTGTCTTCAGGTTTTAAAAATTGGCAAGGACACTTTCAACTTCTTGCCCGTTCATAAATTCCCTTGGCAAACAGAAACACTCCTGCTGCACGAGGAAACCCTCGTTGGCATCGTTGGAACTCGCATTGAGGCCAAGACCATCTCCGGCACAGCCCTGGGTCCCCTGCCCGCCCACGACAGCGAAGGTGAACCCATCGGCATCTCGCGCACCGACCGCTACCTGGCTATCGCCACCATGGACGGATGCATCAAAATTGCCGAGATTACCAGAAAAGGCTTACGATCACCATACGCCCCAAAAAACTGCGACCAGCTCTTCGACGACTTCGGAGAAGTCATGTACGCAGGAGTCAACAGCGCCGGTAGACTTGTGTGCTTAGCGATCGCCACTTCTAATCTCATGCCCGAAGCAAAGTTATACCTTTGGGATGCTTCTACCGATACGCTTACGAGCGTGATAGTCACCGGCTCAGAAGAGGAACCTTGCGTTCCGATAACGATTTGTTGGGATATGGTCGATCCGAGATTGCTCACTTGCCATGTCCGATCGTCATCTGAAGACTCGATAAGATGTTTCTTCGCTCATAACGGTGCCCTCGCCGAACACAAAGATTGGGGCACAGTTGTCAGTTGTGAGACCGGGTACAACTTGTGCACCATGAGCGCTCCCCTGATCATCACCATGCAAGAAGGCAAGATAACAAAGACAACCATGCAAGAGTTTGTCGGATCTGAAGACTGTGATTCAACGACTCGCAAAAATCTTCTAGATTATTTATATTTTATGACTATCGGACAGATGGAGCAAGCTGTTGTCGCCATCGGAAACACGGGAGCCGGAGAAGCCGTCTGGAGAGGCTTAGCCCGGGCGTGCGTTCCTCAAAAAAGATTAGACGTTGCGGGAGTTTGTTTAGCAAAGATGAACGATGTGAAAGGAGCCCTGGCTCTTCACATGGCCGTGGAAGATAAGAAACTTGATGATAAAAGCAGGACGGCCATCTTGGCGATCCATCTCGGGATGCTGGACGAAGCTAAAGAACTGTTGACTGAAGCCGGGCGGTACGATTTGCTCTCGAAGATCACGGCCGGTACTCGGGGCGGCCTGGAAGTGCTGACCACGCAGTCCAGTAGCGGAGAAGCAGCGCTGCTAGTGAAGAATGCGCATTTCAAGAGAGCTTGTCTGCAAAGAGATGCCGGAATGCTGGAGGCAGCTGCAGACAGTTTTGAAAAGGCCGGGGTCGAAGTACCGCAGGTTAGGATGTTACTTATAAGTTCTGTAAATGAAAGCAAGATAATTTCCTCTGCTGCCGGGAATCTCCAGTGGAGAAAATAAACGTGTCTCTTGAAAGTGTTTCAAGATGTCACCACAATTTAAAATTTCCAAATCATAATCACGCACTTCTCCACCAAGAAGACAACAATAGATTCTGTATCTTTCAATACTTTTACTCCTAAGAATGTAATCTACATCCTTGGCAAATATTTTGAGTCGACTAATTCTATAGAGATTCGGTTGTGCTCTCCTGCATGCACTTTTATAAAAAAAAAAATAGAGAATATGTCGACAACACGGTTCTGCTAAAAATCAGTAGTGTTTATGGCTCTTAGGTACAGATTGAAATAAATGTATCAAATATTTTTGCTCTTGCCGGATATTTTGTCCTATTGACAATGATCGTTTATCTTATAATGCAGGTCCCACGCATGCTACTCCAAGCGGGGCAGCTTCCCGCGTTGAGGCAGCGGGTGGCCATCTCCAAGAAGAAGGAGATGCATCAATGGTGGGCGCACTACCAGGAGAGCCAAGGAGAGCTGGACGGGGCATTGGAGGCCTACGCAGCCGCCGGGGATACGGGAGCGCGCGCTCGACTGCTCTGCCACACGGACAGGCTACAGGAGGCACGGGAACTTGCCGATACTCCGGCTGCAGCCTACCACATTGCCAGGCACCTGGAGCTGCAGCCTGAGATGGTTGAGGAGGCTGTCAAGGTGAGGATGTACAATAATTACTAGGTTTCCTATGGACATGCATTTATTACTGTGTAAATGTTACATTTATGAGAGCTGCCTGATAACTCAAACTATCCATCTTAAAGCACTTAACAGCTCTATCAAAGTAACGGATAATATTGTTTATGCTGTGGAAATTCATATAAGTTGTAGCAGAATATGCACCAGTTTTTGATACAAGATGAGCAAGAAAAAGCTGATCCTAAAACCCCTAAAAAAATATAAATTGTAACTTATATCTTTTATTACACATTTTTTTACATTTATTATTGGAAAAATCATACAGTATTTTATAAACCTAAAAAATGAACATGAATGGCTTCACCTGCTTTTAAATTTATAAATTTTTCTGTTATTGAATCAAGTCGCAATAATTTACTATCAATTAGAGAGATAGGTATCCCCTTAACACATGTTAAATAATATGTTACTGAATGCATTAATATTTCACTATTCAAAACATTCCTATTTTTGTTATTTTCGTACAGTTATACATGAGAGCAGGTGCCCCTGCAGCGGCGGTGCGGTGTGCTGCAGAAGCCGGGCTGTGGGAGCAAGTGGCCAGGGCCGGGGCGGCCCCCAGTGGGGCGGGAGGAAGCTCGGCGCACACTCTACTGGCCGCCGCCGCCCTCGAAGGAGCCGGTCAGGCGTCGGCCGCAGCTCATCTCTACCACCGAGCAGGTCAGTAGCGAAAGTCTCTTCAAGCTTATATACAAATATTTTAATGGACAAAACATTGACTTGAAAAACTTCTATATTTGACAGAACAAGCACATTAACGATTGTCGATTAGGATTTGAGATTGGATAAACGATATTAGATGGTAGCCTGGCGGCATAGCCAGTAGTAAAGCGTTTGTTTGTCATTCAGACACCGTCTGTTCAAAAACTGACCAAGTTTTTTTTTTTTAAGTAATTCAAATTTAAGCTCTACACATGTCCTCGGTAGGAATGAGCCACCCCTTAAAAGGCAAAAAAAAAACGTCCAGGCCTCGGGGGCATTGGACTCATGATCTGATCTCCTTAAAAAATACTGATTGTTGTACACCCAAATATTTTTCTCGTACTACAGCCGCAGTTTATGCAAGTTTGCGAGCTCTTGCACTGAAGACTCTCAGGAACCATCTATGTTCCCATGTGGACCTCCAGATGCAGGTGTTTTAGGACAAAGCATAGACAACCTGAGCTTACAGAACTGTGAAACGAAATGTGTGGTGTCTATATGGTCCGCACATGGAGCGGATGTGGTAAAAAAAATATTATTGTATTATCCGTAGTGCTTGCGTGATATGTTGTAATTATATGTGAGTAAAAAATCGTTGGAAGTCTAGAGAGAGACTGATGATGTTTTGACTTTCCATATAAATAGTGATGCATTCTTCTTTCACAAAAAAATATATATTTCATTTATTAATTCTTTATTATAAAATATAAGTATACTTTCCATATATGAATTTTGTTAAATTTATACATAACAGAAGAATATATTTTTCCAGGTAAGCTGCACAAAGCAGTGGATGTGGCTATGAAGGCTGAAGGAGCGGCGGGTGCAGAGGCGCTACAGAGAGTGGCCGAGTCCCTGACTAGCGGCTTCGTTGCCTGTGATGCAGAACTGGCCCGGCGCCTGTTGCAGCCCTTGCTAGCTGCCGGGCAACCACACCAGGCATCCACCATCTTGGCCTCTGCGAAACTGGTGAGTTAATATATATCTCACTAAACTGTTCAACCTGTGTCCAGCCACTGTTAAACGTAGGCCTCCCGCATGAATCTCTAACCTCTTCGATCCTCCGCCTTCCGCATCCAGGCTAGTTATTCTCTTGATATCGTCAGTCCATCTTGCATGGGGTTGGCCAACGCTCTATTTGACAGTTGTTACATCTAAATATCATCAGACTTATTACAAATCATGGAAAAAAATGGCCAGACTGTATGGCCAGTCTCCTAAAAAAATATGATAGAAAACTCTCACTTGAATAGTGTGAAAAGTAAACAATGGTATTTTTATTTTTACCACTTTGAGCTGCATTTTAAATAATTAATGGATAATTTTATTTTTCCCTTTTTTAACATGAATCTTCTTCTTCTATAAGAAGAGTTCTAGTGATAAACTGTAAAGATCTTGAATGTACGAATTCTTAAATGTCTATTTTTAGTTTAAAGATGCTCTGGAGCTTATAGAAGAGCACAGTGTTGACGTCTCTGAAGAGATGGCGGAGAAGCTGAGCCCCGCTAAAGGTGAGGAGGGACGCGCCGAGGTGCTGCGCCGCCTGGCAGAACTGCTGGGGCAGCGCGGGCATTACCACCTCGCTGCCAAGAAACTCACACAAGCCGGGGATAAGGTGACAACATATACAATATATAATTTTAAAAATTATGTACATATAACTAACCATGCTCAAAGATATCAAATTTTAAATGGCATAAGATACGACACAAATTGCATGATTGCTCAACTTTACAGAAAACAACAGTTTTACAAATATAATTATCTCTATAGCTGTCTTTGCCTGCCTACCATGTTAGAACACATGGAAGGAAATAGAGGTATTCATATGATTGTTACATTTGTAAAGTGATAATTGTTCCTTATATAGCAGTCTCTTTTTAAATGTGATCACAAGGAAATTACTATGCAATTGCATCATACTTTTTATAGATATGGGATGTCCTCATTGGACTCTCTTTGCTAAAATGTATAATATCAGTATCGAAATAAGCCGTAAGTGTTTTGTAATGTCATATGCCATCACGCCAAAATTTTAAGGTCTAAGTATTACTTTTACACCCATGTTTGGTGTTGTTCACCAAACCCCTTTACGTTGCTCATATAAGGATAGTGCTTTGAAAACAATACTTTGACAAGTGCTCTTAAGGTGTATAGGTATAACCCGACTGGCCCATGTGGCTGTGGGCCCCAAAGATAGAAGGAAAGTTGATGTTTCTTAATTTATTTTGTATTATACCTATCCCTCTATTTACACGGCTGGCTATGATCAACAGGACAATGTTCTCGCCAATTGTATTTGTTTGTGCGCCCGTGTGCCGGGGCATCTGGGCGAGTTCATTTCTAGGCGAATCCAACTATATGCATTCCAATGCACGTATGTCTCCTCCCACTATTCGGCGTTTATCCTTGATTTGAGCTTGACGTCAGCTACGGTGACGGATTTAATTTTTTTGTTCCTCTATATATGTATATTTTTTAATTATGTATTTTTTTTGTGTATTTTACGATTTACACATTTTTCTCAGGAACCTATCTACCGTGTAAATCGAGAGATTCAAATAGTGATGTTCATATTTTAGGTGGCGGCCATGCGTTGGCTGGTTCGTTCTGGTGATGCAGACAAGATGGTTTTCTTCGCCTCGGTCTCTCGAGAGCGCGCCGTGTACTTGATGGCCGCCCGGGCGCTGCAGGCGGCCGACTGGCGAGCCCGCCCGGACCTGCTGCGACACGTGGCTTCCTTCTACGCCAAGGCTCGAGCTCCGAGACCTCTGGCGGCCTTCTATGCTGCCTGCGCCCGCCAAGAGATTGATGAATATGAGGTGACCACAAAACTAGATTTTCCGAATAACTTAACCTAAACCCTGTTTTCATCATCATCATCAGCCTGTGTCCGTCCACTATTGAACGTACGTCAAGAGTCCATCCTTTTCGATTCTCCGCCTTCCACATCGAGGCTCATAAAAAAACATATGATATTTACTTCAACATGTATTTGCATCACTATGACTGAGACACTTTGTATGTCAATTTTTGTTTCCAGAATTATGAAAAAGCAGCTGGAGCACTTGGCGAGGCCCTGCGCTGCTTGTCTCGCGTATCTGACCCTCTTGCAGGTTGGCCAACATCTTGTCCACTTATAACATCATTAAATCTAATTTTAGATATAAAATAAAAGATTCTTTAGAATTTATTCCACATATAATTCTTTTTTTTTGACGACATGTTTCAGCCAGGTCGAATGGCCATTTTCAAGTCTTTTACTTTATATCTGATATTATGGAATTCCACCAAGAAATATCGATCGAAAAAATCGAAATAAATCTAATTTTAATAGCACTATAATAAAATACATGTGAACAAATAAAAAAATATTTTTGGTTTGGTTTATCTTATGAAGTTCACTTTTTTTCAGCATCGGATGCAGTTATTCTGCAGAGTCAAGCCGACCGGGTGCAAAGATATCTCGAAATAGAAAAAACTTATGAAAGAGGAGAATATCAGAATGGTAAGTTTGCCCGATACTTGCACTGATAAATGTCGGCCGGCGCAAAATATGAATTATAAATTTATATTTTTGTCTGACTTTTTTCTAGCTCTCTCTTCAGCTAACCGCCTTCTTGCTGAAGTGAAGAAGCAAGGCGTGGAGGGCAACGAAGGACCGGTTAGAATTCACCATCTTCTGAGGATGATGGCTGCTAAAGCTTCTTGTGCAGGACAAACCGAGGATTCTAAAGGTTATTAATGAAACTGATTCTACTCAGATTATATTTTATGTTAGTAAGCTCTATAAGCTCTGCAAGAAAGAAAGATAAATATATTTATTAATTATCTCTATCTGCTTTCTTCATTTATTAATTTTAGTATTGATTAATAAATTATAACTAAAAAAACCTTGTTGTAATCTACTCCACACTATTGAGATTCATGTTTTATAAACGTAATGAGGAGAGTTGTGTAAATTATTCCAATTTTTCAGTCTTCTATTGTAACTATCATTGTTGTACCAGTTTAACATAAATAAGTATATGATGAAAAGTGATGTTTTTCACAAGAAGACGACAAGTAAAGAAGACGCACAGTTTATATGCCCCGCCATCGCTGGACATCACATTATTCATTTTAGTAGGATCACAAGATTATTGTTCTTGAAATAAAAGCTGAAATAAGTAAAAATCAAATGAAACAAATAAATCTATCTAAGAATATATGTTTTAATTCATATTTATTACAGATTTTGCCGAGCAAGCGCGCATGGTGGAGGGACGCAGTGACCTGCTCGGCAGCGCCAGGGAAGATGATGAGTCTTCATCATCAGATCAAGACATACCAGAGTATCTACCAGAAGAACTGCCGGCCATGTAGCACCGGTGATTAACAATTACAATTGAAGGTTGTGAGTGACCGTCGTTTAATGCCTTAATTTTTGATCTCAAACAATAATTTTAGATCTAATGAAGATTTAGGATAATAATAAACAACCGTAGCTTAGTTTATTGTCTTATCTGTGAAAACCATTCCGTCCACAATTACGTTACAAATATAGAATAGAAAACGAGAGTACTACACTGACTGTGATTTTATTTTTAAATATTTACTTATTTACAATTATTGATAGTATTTTATGTGTAACATTGTTTTATTAAATAAAAATATATACACCATTTAGAATAACATATTTCAATAAAAATATTGTACATTATTTTTAAAAGAACATAATTATTTATATCCATAAAAAAATGCATTAAAAATGTGTAATATTACAGCATCCAAATTGTTTTCGATAAAATAAGACTAGATATTTAAATACAACTTTATAATATTAATTAATAATGCAATTTGCCTATTTCTTTAGAACATCTATAAAGGTGTCCCTCGGCACTCTTATGTTGGCGACACTTCTCATCTTTTTCTTCCCGTCAGCTTGTTGCTTGAGCAGTTTCATTCTTCTCGTCACATCACCGCCATACTAAAAATATAAAGTAATACAAATTATAATACATAAATTACAATACTATGTGTACCAGGATATGTCAAATGAACTTACTAGCTTTGCTGTCACATCCTTCCTGTAAGCCTGAAGAGTTTCACGGGCAACAACCTTCCCTCCCGCACTGGCTTGAATTGCAATCTGGAATATGAAATATTTTCACTCACTTTCATTATAGCCATAGCTTTATAAAACTCGTACGTAGATATTACTATATATTGATTAAGCGACATCTTGATTTAAGCAAATTCTCTCCTTCATTTTCTATGATTTTGCTAATTAATTGTTATATTTTCAGTATTTCTTTTGTATTTTAGAATGGCACCTTAGTCTACACTTGCAAAAAAACAACCGACTCCTTTAATGATGTAATTTAGCCTACCTTTATTTAGCATAAAATTTCTGGTTCTTACCGTAACCATTTGTCGGGGAATCATTTCCTTGAGTTTATCCACAAGATGGCGCCCAGCTACCTTGAGCCGGCTGACGTGGACTATGGTGCTCAGCTCATCCACTGGCACACTGTTCAGCAATATCTCCATCTTTAAAAAAAAGAACAAGATGTAAAAACAATTATTTTTGTAGAATACCAGTATTAATATAAAATAGTACATGGAAGTCTAATAGTTATAAGAACCATCTCAGAGAGGCGAACCTGATGGATCGGTCACATCATGCGCCACTATGGTCTTCTTCACGACATTGTGGAAGGGATGGTTGAAGGTAGAAACTGCAGAGGGGGCCGTAGACGGGAGTATTTGCAGCAAGTATTCGAGGACATGAGTTGTAGCTCTTATGCTGAGCTAAAGAGGGTTGCAGAGGATCGAGAAGAGTGGAGATCGAGATGCAAGATTTTGTTGCTGCAAACCAATCCACTGGATTGATACTACGAAGAAGAATAGTATGACTAAGTAATAAGGTTAGGGATCAAATCTGCAGACTGGCAGCTAAGCCCTAAAAGATATTTTTATTTTGTGTAAAAAACATAAAGTTGAACTTTTTAAGATCAATTTGCATACATTGTGTTAAGCAAAAATTATACATACCTTAGTTAAAGCACTGGGATGGAAACCATCATCTTCATAGTCAAAGCTGGCGTATCCAGACGTCATACTCTTCAAGACATCATGGAAATCATGCACCACCTAATAATGAATTAGATTGCTTTTAGATCCCCTATCATTTAATTTTAAATTCTCTAAAGTATAATCTCTGACTTGCTAAATTTCAATAAACTACTTAAAAATATATTGGTTAAATGAAATAGTAAGTTACTACATAAAGAAAAAATAATTTCACTATACAATGGAGGTATACAAATATTTTTTCTGTTATATACCATTTTATATTATAAAGCTAATGATTCAATCTTTCAAAGGGTCATTAATTTATCCAGCTTCTATAGTAATTTATATCAAGAGGCTATATTTTCAATAAAATATATTTTAAATGCAATTTAACCTTTTGTAAAAAATGTTTTTAAGATGGATGCATTAATAATTTATTAGACTATGTATATAGATTGTTATATATTTTCAAGCGATCCAAAATATAAATGCATTTTCAAATCACTGATTTATTCATAAGAATATTATTTTTTATTAAATCATACTTCACATAAAGGAAGTTTGAACTGCATCAACAAATTGTTGTCATCCATGGGCCTTGAAGGCATGGCCACTCCTCGCCTGTCAAAGCACAGCGTAGTCACGGGTCCTATGAACTCAGTGGGAGTTATGATAGTTCCTGGAAAAAAATTAAAACTCATTTATTGAAGCCACCAGTAAAATACTATTGACAATATACACAAATAAGAGAAGGTGATGATCAGTCAGTTAAAAGGACGGGAGAACAGCTGCAAGAAGATAGGTAGACAAAAAAATAGCGAACTGCACAACCAAAAATCAGGTGAGACCCTTTCCACTCCAAGCTTTTTTTGTTTTTTTCCACCAGCTCCACGACAAAATTGTAAATTTTTTAGGAAAATATTTTTTTTTTTACTAAATAAAACTTTTTTTTTAAATTTTTTTTATTGTGTATAATGAAAGAAGCCTTGAATATCAATTTTAGTATGGTATTTTTCAAAACACAATCTAATATGTAGCAATGGTTTAGCGTCGCATGTTTTACAATAATAGCATGTTTCTTTTCTTCCACCTTTTATTTTTATGTTAGAGCACACAACACAATCTTCACACTTATGCTTTCCTTCTGTAGGCAAATATATAAAGTATGATGTCCCATCTAATCGTTGCTCTTTATCGGCTGCGGACGACGTTCTGCGTGAAGAAATGGGAGCTTTGAAGTCTCCGACTAATGACATCAATAATTTTTGCCTATAATGTTTATGGCTCAGCAGTGTTTTCATTATTTACTGCACATATTTTATGCAATATGAATGAATTTACTATGGAGACTTCTAGCCCCAAAAAATAGTTTTCTCCACATTTTTATGGGTTGAAAATGTATTCACTAATTACACAATAAATTCACAGTTCATAAAAATTTAACATTTATAAATGTCTCAAAATAACAATCTAACGCTTTTTATTGAAAAATAACACAAACAGACAACATTTGTTTACGAAACCTCAGCCCGACAGTAACTGTTTTGTTTTACTCGCCAAAATACACCATTCTTTTGTTTACATCAGGTAGCTGCGAAGGGTTTCAACTTTCTAAAATACTTACACAGCTTGTCAAATAGTATCTACTTCAAATGTGCATCGAAATAAGTAATAAAAAAAATTGTCTTAAAAAAAATTTACACAAAATGCCCAATTTCGAGTGACACTCGACATGGAGCTGCTGGAAACATCGCATGTCGAGTGACACTCTTCATTGGAGTGGAAAGAGTTAAAGAATGATGTGCTCCACTGTTCTTCATCATCCTTTCTGTCTCAACAAATCTGGAAATATTCCTGTCTTTGCAGCTCCCTATAAAAGCAGCCTGCTGTCCTGCATCTCAGATAGCTGCCACATGGACTTGCACTGGCTTCTACTCTGCTTATAATATAAGCCATAGAAGTGTAAGATATGTTGTTGAAATAATTTAGTAAAATTTAATAATTGGGCTAGAAGTGAAAATACTTTAAAATGTTGAATATCATACCGATGACAAATGGTTCATAATATTCCACTATCTGAGAACTCATAGGAAGCTGAGTTGGGCTGGTTATAAGCACAACCTCTCCTCCCATGGCTTTTATTACCTTCGATCCATGAACTCTGAAAAGAAAATTAAACAATTAAAATTTTAAGATAAACAAAATGTTTAAATTATTTTACATTTTTTCATTTGATGGCAATATAAAATTAAGACTGCACATTACTTGATCTTGTATGGTACAGATGGTGCCGTCATTATTGCATCAGCTTTGTGTTCTTGCAGCAAGCGCTGCTTAAACACTTCTAGATGAAGCAGACCCAGGAATCCGATGCGCCACCCTTGGCCTAAAGCTGGACTGTTAAGAAAAACAAAAAACTTTAATAATAAACCTTACAATCTTTTTCAATTTATCCTGATGGCACATGTTATGTTAAATCTTAATAAGATTCATTTGCATTCAAACTAATTATATTATAAATTAATAGTTATATAATGCATTATTTAATAACTTTGATTTATGCTTTATGAAATAATTATTACTCTTGATTTATTGAATTAAATTTATTAATTAAAATAGAAAAACAAGTGAGTTTATAAAAAAATAAAAAAAATGGTCCCCATTTAAAATATTTTTGGCCAAAGACCTCAATAACAATATAATTAATCATCTATTTGATAAGACATCAATTAAAGTTAAATTATTACCTCGATTCTATTGTCATGCTAACTGCAGAATCATTCATCGCCAGTTTATCAAGGGCGCTCTGTAAAACCTGAAACTGCGACTGATCCTCAGGAAACACTCCGGCGTACACCATGTGCCTGGGTTTCTTTGGCTCTGTCGAGATCTCTTTACTGGGATCGAAAGCCTCTTCTTTAGACACCAGAACTTCTCCGACCGCTCCTCCCCCGCGAGGCCCGCAGCCGATCACAGCAACTTGTCCGGCCACCACCCGATTAACATCTTTTTCTTCAGGAGTTAGCAGAAATAGACTCTTAACGGTTGTATTCTTCGGCGTAGTTTTCCATCTAACTCCATCTCCCAAATTCAATGTTCCCGCTTGTATGTACGACAAACATAAAATTCCTTTGTATTTATCGTACCAACTATCAAAAACCAACGCACTGAACGGAGCATTTTTATCAACCGATGGCGGAGCTATCCTTTCGACGATTGCATTCAACAACTCGCTTACTCCCCAACCTTTCTTCGCTGATACTTCCAGCACGGTTTCCGGTTTTATCTTGAATAGAGCCTCAAGTTGGTTCTTTACCCTGGCAGGATTGGCTCGAGGCAAGTCTATCTTGTTGAGCACCGGGAGGATGGAGAGTCCCCCACGCTTGGCCAGGGAATGGACGGCCACAGTCTGCGCTTGAGGGCCCTCAGCAGCATCCACCAGCAACACGGCGCCCTGGCAAGCTTGCACTGACCGCACAACCTGAAATAACACAATTACAATACAATAAAAACATCTTCAGCAATCAACTTTACCAGCTAGGGTGATAATTATTGAGAAAAAAAATTAACATAAAAATGACTTCCATATTAAGCATTCAAAATATATAATCTAGTAAGCACATATAACTTAATTATATAGAACTGGAAACATAAAAGGAAACAAAAAGGTGCAATACAAATAAAACGTCTTCATATGACTCCTACACAATAACTTATAAATAAAACGTAATAGCTTGCCTCATTGGAGAAGTCCACATGGCCCGGAGTATCAATAAGATTGAGAAGATATTTTTGTCCTTTGTAAGTATAATTGAGAGATGCAGTGACAGCCTTTACGGTAATTCCTCTTTCTCTCTCAACCTAAAACGTATAAATTATTAACAATTGTTGTTAATAATCTTGTTATTAATAATGATTATGTTATTATGTATTGGCCTTGAAATGACATTGCTTTCTCATTATTGATAAAAATAATAATAATAAAACCTTATATAGAATGCAAAATATTATAAAAAAACTAAATATGACTTATTTATTTGGCATGCGAAAATAAAAAAACATACATCAAGAAGAGCATCTTACAAATGAAAGATGTTATCAAATTTGTAGATCATAGTAATTTTAAAGATAGAACATTGGAGACTTAAACTCTTGTGTCTACAGTACTCCGCTTTTAACTAATAATAATTTAAAAACAAAAAATCTGTTTTTTTTTATGACACTATCATAGAGGAAAAAAAGTTTATTATATGCGTAGATCCCGAGGACCTTCAAGGACGGCGCGAGCCCGGAAACTTGAAGAAAATGCAGAAAAATCATTACACATAAAAATATCACCTGAAGCTGATCCAAGACTTGCGCTTTACCGGCGCCTGGAGCAATGGCCCCCGTGAGCTCCAGCAAGCGATCAGCGAGCGTGCTCTTGCCATGATCTACATGAGCAACAATGCTAAAGTTTCTTATCCTTTCAATAGGAATATCGCCTTCATCTTGGTTTCCACAATCTGCAGCTTTATCTGCTGTACCAGACGAACAGTATCTTCAACAAAATAAATAATATCGATAACAACGAATTTTAATGCGTGCTATAAAATAAATATATTTTAATAATAATAAAAAAGTAAAGTGACGTTTAGGTTATAATGTAATATTGTATGTATTTATGTTGAAGAAAATTGCAGTTGAATACCTGCTTAGTGTAAAACTCCCTGAATAAGACGGTATCTTTGTTATTCTTTTAAATATCAGACATCCTATTCGAGGCATATCGATAATTATATTTGACAGTCACACAATAACACCATTATTACACAACAAAATGATAACCTCAAATTGTTAATTTGAAATACGCGCATTGAATTAGAGTTACCTCAATAGGGATAATTTTCCATACAAAAATTACCGTGTTTTTCCGAAAATAGGACATTGCCATAAATTAATTTTATCGCAAAAAAGGCCACTATGTCTTATTTTCTGGGATGTCTTATATTTTTTATGACAAAAATCGTAAAGGCGTGAAATTATTTATGTAAATAAGATAATTAAAAACATTAAGGTTCACAATACAATGACAACGATTAACTATTACAAAACAACATTCATCGTCTTATGGAACGTCCTCAAAATATTGTGTTTTTGTGAAACTAGATTGAATTTCTTAATGAAGTTCGTCTTTAATTAAAGAATCGTGTTTTTAATGTTTGGCGATTACGTTTCGTTGAAAGTTTTTTTATCTAAATACGCTATAATATAATTTATAAATTCTAACGCCAAACTGACGTTTGTTTCGAGTTGGGCACCGTCTTTCCTCATAATTAGGTCTCACTTTCGGGGTAGGTCTTATATATATTTTATTATTATAAACCATGCTAGGTTTCCTTTTAAGGTATGTCATATTTTCGGAGAAACACGGTACTGAATAACATATTCAACCTTTATTTTTGATTCAAGAGTATATGTACTCGATATAAACAAGCTGATAATAGTAAAAAGTTGTTGGACCTAATGATCTTGTGTAAGTATAGGAGTCTCTTTCAATCCTCTTCTTCGACTTTATCAGATTAATAATATATTTTATCCCTTTTAATATCTCTACAACACAAATATCATTTGAAAAGGTTTTGTTGGAATGTGGATGTGTGGAGTGTTGTAATCACAGATTGTAAGAAGGGAATTGTTATGCGTGTTGGGATTCGATCGAACAAGAGACATTTCAAACATAAAAAGAAGAAAGAAAAACACTGTATAATGTCACGGGGAATTTAATTACAGGTAATCAAGTCAAAATTATATTTAGCTGCAAATTACAAATAAACTTTAAATGCAAGCCAATTTTAGTATTATTATAATAATTTATATATTATTAGTAAATTTATATTCAATATCAGCAAAATTTAAACAAACAATAAATAATTTCATTTAAAGAAAATACATAAATATAATAAAATATTATTAAATACTTTTACCTACCTCTGATAGTAGGCTGAAAATGTAAGTTTATCATCCACGCTTTACTTCTGACGTTTGATGTTTAAGTAAGGTTAGGTAACTAACTCAACTACCGGCTTCTCAATTAAGGTAATTGCGCAAAACATATTTACATCAATTGAAACCACCTCAACCGATTTCTTATAATTTCTTCAATAGTCAAGAATTAGAGATTTTGAATAAAACATATTAATCGCCGCTGGTGTTTTATACACAAACTCAATCATATTCCACACAGTTTCAAGGTATGTTTTATTCAGATTTAATAGTAAAGTTTTAATTCACTGTTGTTATAAAACACCTAATCTAATGCACTCATATTTGTTTCATACCTGTTTATTCCAAACTACATAATATATAATTATATATTATAACATTTATTTGACTGGTTATCCCAATATATAAGACTCGAAATGTCGAACCCGCGACCTTTGACATGGTAGGCAAGCACTTAATCAATATACCATACCCGTGAGTATCAAATTATATATGCTGTGTTGCATCAACGCACAGGATATGTGACACGCTTTTACATAACGTAAATCGATCATTTGTTGTTATTTGAAAGCTAAATGGACCTAAAATAGTTATGCTATTTATTTACAGATGACCTGTGGATTCATTGTGTTTATTTAAATTGAGGCCGTTATTGTTACAAGAGCACAACATAACACCATAATGATATGTTACATTTATTTAGGTACTGATTAATCAAAATCGAAATATTCCTATCAAAAACATAATGAATTGAAAGAAAACTCATTGGATTCTTACTCAGGTGTTTACTAGAAACAGAATATTTAGAGAGTTATTTAACCCTTCAGGTGCGACTATTGTTTTTATCATTGTTTCATAAGAAGTGTCTATAATCCATGGAAAAATATGACGAATTTCTTAATTTTGATGATGAATTATTATTTTATACAGCTAAATCTTTTTTTTTTATTTTCAACCCTTTCAATTAATTAACCTTCAATTAAAACACACTATCCTTTTTTCAATAAAACTCTATGACCTTGCCTATATATCGGCGCGCCGCACTCTATCGACATAAACCATTATGCCAATATATAGGCACACCGCATGCAGTGATTATCCGCCAGGGACACGTATCCCCCATATGCTTACCAAGTTTCGTATCGCTACATACCACAAGCTGTTTTCTATGGCCTTGCCTATATATCGGCACGCCGCACTCTAGTGACATAAAATGTCATGCTGATACATAAGCACGCATCTAAAGGGTTAAGCAGTTTGGTCAAGAATCCCTTGGGTACTACTACTGTGGAACTATACATGTTATGTACTCCCGGTGCAAATATGACTTTGAAGGAATTAATTTTAATGGCAGACGTCAGAACCGTGTTTTAGCAAATTGCATTGGCCATATGCTCAAACTAGGGATCGGATAAGGAAGAAAATAATTATTACATAGGGTTCCATCCAAAGACCTTTACTTTATTCATGCTGTAATTGTTCTATCCTTTTTGTTAGACTCTATTTTAACATCTGCACAATTCTGATATTACTTAATAATAAAGCTCTCATTTTGTAACTTTAGACATTTTAAATGTATTACCTAATACCATAATATGAGGGCGTTGTTCAAGCTAATAAATACTATTCGCAATATACCTTGTCACGTGGAACAGGTTTTCTTGTGCCATTAATTTACTTTGTTTTTTTTCATAAATTTGTTAAATCAATGATTAATTATCCTTATTAGCTATTGCTTATATTATAAAACGTTGGACTTTTTAAAAATAAATCAATTTTATCTCCATTTTACAAAACATTTATCAGCATGTCTCATTTGAATTTAAATTTATTGTAATGCTTATAAATATCATACTTTCACACAAATCAATTAACATCAATCTTATAAATTTCACCTTAATTTTGGTAGTTCAAAATTTTGCAATGACTTGTGTCTTTTGAATTAGAGCTATTCAGTTCTGCTTAATCTAAATTTATCCATATATATTATTTTAAAATATATCATTTATTAATTTGTTGTTAAATAATAGGTTTTATATCTAATAATAGGTTATATTACAAATAAAAAGTTAATTTACAATGGTCCAAAATTATCAACAATAGAAAAACGTCACATAAGTACACAATTAGTTATAGGCTGTTGAGTTGTTCACATGTCAGGATACACATATTCTAATAATTCGATTTGGAAATTTTTATTGCTCTAGTTAGTTTGTAAACTTGTAATATTGATAAAAATAAGTTAAATTATTTTTTTAATTCAAACCTACTTTGAAAGTTGTATTAAACGTTTTCTAAATACATGTATCCAATTCTACTGATAGAATCCTTTATATGTTTTGTATAAACTGCTAATCTTTAAAATAAAATTGATAATAATAAACGTTTTTTTTATTAAAACAGGTTATTATTTACTATTAAATGTTATCATACTTTTTTAACCCTTTCGTTACGGCTCGGTGGAATACAAATTATACTGTCAATAATGCGTGAATTTTTCAAACCATTTTCTTTGCTTAAAACTAGTATTTGAAGCATAAATGTACTTATCTGACCTATTTTCATATATTACATTGGTTCTTGTATCCTTTAGCTATCAGATGATGCATAAAAAACTACTATATTTAACAAATGTTTATTATGTAACTCCATGTGGTGGCATTCACACATGTGGTTTACAGAAAAATCGCTCCCGTGACGAAACCTAACAATATTTATTTACATGCATTACAGATCCCTGTAAATAATACCTGTAGGTTGATAAAGGGAATGACTGCACTTCCGATTTCCTACCGTAGATGTCACAATGAGTACTGAAAGTAGCAAAAGTCGATATATCACGTCAACCAATGTCAACGGTCGGGGAATCTTTGACGGCATATACCGACAACCGATGCAAAAGGGTTGAGATACTTTTATACATCAATTAAAGCTTTTTAAATTGAATGGAAAAAAACAAAATAGTAGAATGTATTCATAAAAAAATATTAAAAAACTCTTCAATATATGACAATATAATGCATCAGCATATTTTTTAATTAAATTAAAATATTCATCATCATCATCAGCCTGTGTCCGTCCACTGTTGAACGTAGGCCTCCCGCATGAGTCTCCATCCTCTTCGATCCTCAGCCTTCCGCATCCAGGTCACTCCCGCTATTCTTCTTATATCGTCAGTCCATCTTGTAGGGGGTCGGCCAATGCTTCGTTTGCCAGTTCTTGGGCGCCATTCCAATACTTTTCTTCCCCATCGACCGTCGTCTCTTCGACAGATATGACCTGCCCATTGCCACTTGAGTGTGCCTATTCGTTGGGTAGCATCCACTACTTGAGTTCTTCTGCGTATTTCCTCGTTTCGGATTCTATCTTTTAGCGACACTCCGAGCATGGATCTCTCCATAGCACGCTGGGTGACTTTTATTTTATGGGTAAGACTTGCTGTCAGATTCCACGTCTCTGCGCCATAAGTTAATACAGGAAGGATGCATTGGTTAAACGCCTTAGTTTTAAGGCATTGCGGAATTTTCGCTTTAAAAATGTACTTTAGTTTTCCAAATGCTGAATGAAAATGATTAAAATATTGCCGTAGTAAAAATTATTTTTATTGATTTTCAAGACCTTATTCTTCATGGTTATTGAACAGACAAACAAAAAACGGCAGTTTTTTGAGCTGCAAAAAAATTATGTCATTACGTGAACCGGTGTTCTTGTCACATAAATCCAACAGCTGGGCTTTATTTAAAAAGAAATAAAACAATTGTGTGGTGCTGTAGAGCGTGCAATGCCACGCTAGAGTGATCACAAAACTGCAAGTCATCGTAGTTCATTGAATAGTGATAGAAATTCAATCATTTTTCATTACTAACAAGTTGTATGTTGTCAGTAAAATAAGTCATTATCACAGTATTATTTTTTATTATCATAATCACATCCACACATATCAGTGCATTTTATGTGAAGAGGATATTTTTTTCCTTCAGTAATATGAACTTAAGAAATATTTTTAAATTATGTTTTTTTAAATCAATATTATTTTTTTTGTCTAAAAGTAGGAAGTACTTCATATTAACACTTTAGGTTCGGCTATTGTTTTCATCATTGTTCCATAAGAAGTGTCGATAATCCAAGTAGAAATAAAATAATGAAATTTTTAATTTTTATGATAAGTTACTATTTTATACATATGTATCCTACACCTATATCCATTTTTTAAACTTTTTAAATTAATTCACCATCAATTAAAACAATTTATATATATTTTTAATAAAAATTTATGGTCTTGCCTATTTATCGTCACACCGCACTCTAGCGTCATAAAGTGTTATGCGGATATATAGGCACACCACATGAAGTGATTATCCGACAGGGACACGCATTCCCCATGTGTTTACCATGTTTCGTATCGTTACATAGCGCGAGCTATTAAATTTTATTTTTATAAGTAGTATACAAATATAATAGATTTTATTATTATTAGTTCTATGGCCTTGGCTATATGTCGTCACGCTGCACTCTAGCGATATAAAATCTCGTGCTGACATATAGGCACGCTGCATCTAAAGGGTTAATACACGGCTTGTTTTTCTCTTCTAGAAAGGATCCTTCTTCAATCATTGACAAATATTATTGTCATTTAAATAAATATTAAAAATAAAAATAAACTTTTTTTTGTATAAATATTTAAACTGGTTTGCTAAAATACTAATACAGTGGTTCTCAACTGGAGAAGAAATGCCTCCTAAGGATGAGTCTTGAATGGTGTTGGAAAAAAATAGGTTTGTATATTATTGCTGATGGATTTTTTAAATGCAAAAAAGTTTTATGTAGAGATTTTTATTTATTTTCTGATCAAATTTTGGAGGCCAAAATGTTTTTTTGTCGCGAAAAACTTTTAGAGGCAAAAAAAAGTAAAAAAAAAATTTGTACTTCATTTTTTTGGTGTTAACACATTGTTTGCGGGCATTGTTTTATGTTGATTGCAGCCTGGTGCGGGCGATTTTTGGGTTCGCGCGCGAGTTTTTTTATAATTTTTTAAAAGTCTATACCTTTTGAAATATTCGCGATAATTTAGTGAAATTTTAAATGTAGTTTACCTTATTGTGTAGCATTGATAAAATGATGGTAAACAAACACAAAAAAACGTCCTTTAAAGTAACACTACACATAAACACAAATATTTTGTTGAAATATGAACAAAACATTTCTACCATTCATCCCTTCGTCAGGTAGAAAGAACCCCAATTCTCGATACAAGTTGAAAACAATTATTGCGTATTGAAGGTCGAAAAAAATCAAGCCAACGGGATCTACGTCAAGGTTTCTTCGAGCACACAAAAAATTGTATATTTTTAGACATTTTTTTTTCTTTTTATAATTTATTAATAAATTAAAACTAAAGCATAATAAATACAAATTTATGAGTGAAATGTGTAGTTTGAAGTAAGATATAGGATTTAGCAACAAAATCCGTTATTACGCAACACGTATTATTACGTTACCCGATGTCCACCACCAGAGAGTAAAAAACGTTTCCCGCATTTGAGCACCAGACTAAAAAAAACGTAGTTATACGTCTCCTGCAAACAATGTGTTAAGAATGATTTTTTTCTTATAAAATTTATAAAGGCAAAAACAGTGTTTTGATTTTTTGACTTCAATTTGTGGAGGTGAAATTATATTCAGAAAATTGGTCTAAGAGTTAATGCAAGGAAAAAGTTTGAGAACCATCATATTTGACTATTAGAGGGTCTAATGTGTTTTTAAAATGAAGAGTAAACTTGTTTTTTTTAAGTAAACAATATTATTACATCATTCAATTTTTTGTTAGGATAATAACTTCACTGAACAACCTCTTAGTAGGTTTGTATTTTTTGATATTAAAAATACATTCAACTTCTTCAATTCATAATCAACGATCTTTAAAATATATTTGTTTAATTTTGTTTTCTGACTGTTATTACTGAAACTAAAATTTCCATCCGATCCTTCCAATTTTCCATTTGAAGCACTGAATTGCATTATAGAACAACCTACTTTTCATAAATGCATCCAGTATATAATGGCATGCATCAGTGACTGGGTGTATTAAAGTCCATACTGTATGAAAGTTAACTCTTTTTTGTATATTTCAAAAATAGGCATTTTGTTCAATTATAGTACTCGTAATGGCGAAATTTATGGGATTGTTTATTATCATAACAGGTTTGAAAACTCATTTTAAAATACGATTTTTATGTACCTATATTATATCACAACTACATTCAATCAGCAGGTACATAGCAAATACTGTTGATGTATTCAATAATGCAGTGAAAACAAGGTCAACGAAATAAATATGATAAACATATTTTTATAACCTTATATCTCATTTTTTATGTTATATTTTTTAAAACATTGGGCTGCTGCATTTTTGTCATTAAAGCAGTCATTTGAATCATAAAAAATACAAATGCATGTAAGAAATCAACAGTTAACAGAAAAAAATGGCGATTTATCAAATATCAGTGAATTATAACACATTTTCAAATCATATTATTGAGTTTTATATTTTTAATAATAAGCATGGCTTATATTTGGTTACGTCAAAAGTAAAAACATTGTTTAGATCTATATTTTACTATTAAATTTACTGACCAAATGTTTGTAAATATATAATCATTTAATTAATTTTTTTTTTACTTTTTGGGGGTTTTAGGCCCTACAGCTTGTACCTACATCATAAGAGCACTAACCAAGCTATTCCTTATAAGGTATTTATGTAATTATGGGTTGAACTACGAACACCGAAAATTCCTGTTTTTTACATAAATTGATAATAACCCTTTAATTGCGGGGTGCTGATTTATCGATCCTTTATCACTCTGCTCGTATAAGTTCAATAAAAACAGATGACAAGCTTTTTATGCATATTTATATGAACAAAGTGATTCAGGATCGGAAAATTCATACCCTGTCATTTTCGCAAAAAACAAGACCATAGGGAAATTAACTATTACAAAAAAACATAATAGGCCCGTAATTTTGGTAAAATGTAAAATATCCCTGCAGTCAAAGAGTTAATCAATTTCTTGGTATCTTTATAAAATTTATTAAATCATTTTGTATAATTTGATTGTCAGGAGTAACAGTGATGCGCTACAGCCTAATTGCCAGAGCCATGTCGACAGTCTCCAAGAGTTTCTCATCCAGCCAGCTGGTTCCTGATGTCGTCAAGGTCGCGCCACAGCAACTTCTCAAGGTGAGAAAAACTTGCACGGTCATTTAATTACAATAACGTTTGGCAATTAACTCGATTTAACTAATTTTAATGATGACATTATAAAATTGAACTAGTATATTTATGGATAGATATAATATTAACAAGTTTACCGAAATAAAATAATTTATATTTTGATTGCAAGCTATAACAGTATTACATTCTTACAATGCTGAGAATCGATGCGGTCCACCGATCACCATCTTCTTTAACCTTGTTGTTAAATACTTGTAGGGACTTTCCTGTTTCTCTGCTAACCTCCATGTTTCGCATTAATACTTAAAATCAGAATCTAAAACACAAGTATAATCTTCTTCGTAGTATCAATCCGGTGGATTGGTTTGCAGCAACAGAATCTTGCATCTCGATCTCCATTCCTCTCGGTCCTCCGCAACCCTTTTCAGCTCAGCATAAGCGCTACAATTCATGTCCTCGAATACTTGCTGCAAATACTCCCGTCTAGGGCGCCCTCTACAGTTTCTACCCTTAACCATCCCCTCCACAATATCGTGAAGAAGACCATCACTCACAATAGATATAAAGAGAATCATTCAATGAACTTAACAATTAGAGTCAAAAAACATGTGACAATTGGGACAATAGTCCAACAACAAGGGAAATCACTCCTGTAAGAGTCTACTTAGACTAGCTGCTTTTTCCAAGGCCTGATGTAGGGAAATAGACCAGATATGTCAGATATTGAATGCAGTCTTTTTTACTTTGCTGCCACAAAAAACGCATGCTCTAATAAAAATGTTACTATTTAAAATTAGTTGATTCATTTTGATATTCATAGTGTCGAAAAGAATGCCCTTATCTTAAAATTACGATTTTTTTCAAGGTGAAATACCCCAGCGGTGTGGAGGTTTCTGAAGGCAATGAGCTAACTCCCACGCAGGTGAAGGACGAGCCAAATGTGGAATGGGCGGCAAATGCCAACTCTTTCTACACTCTCTGCATGACAGGTTAATATAAAAAGGCCATTTGATAAACATGAAATTTGTAATATTTTACAGCTACATCATTACATCATGTTAGAACTTATGTTATGTGCACAAATAAAAAAAATATGTCCACTTTTGAACAAATCTATTCAATATGGTAGTCGCCGATCATAAAGCCGAATCACTTGAAAAAAAACAGCTTTGGATTAATAGCACAAACGTAACTACTATTTTGATTGCTATAGAGTTGGAGCTTATGACCACCATAATTCTGAAAAGTATATCTTACCCCATTCATGATGTTGGAGACAAAATTTGTGATGACATAAAATAAATATTTAATGTTTAGTACAAAACAATATTTATTATTTTAGTATTTATTATTAAACCTATATAGGGGATTTGACAATCTATTTATAGCAAATAACCCTTCAACTACGACTATTGTTTTAATAAATGCTTATGAAAAATGACAATTATCCATGAAGAAATAAAGTATATATTTTAATGATAATTTATTTTTTTTGTATTTATACACACCCATATCAGTTTTTAGATATATTTTTTTCATTACTATTGGAGGAAAAAAAGTAGCTTTTATTCATTTTTATATAATTATATATATAGTATGTTGAAAATGACATTTTAGGCATATAATTTAACATAAACAAATAAATAATAAAAATAATTGTTTATTTTCGTAAAACTTGCTTTTTTATTAGACTTTTCAAATACTTACAAATATTCATAAAACAACAACCGTAAATATCTATTATGTCCTGGCCTCTATATCGTCATCTCGTAGTTAAAGGGTTAATGTCAATAATAACCGCCAGAATTTGCTTAAAATTTTTAATTTTATTTTTAACTCATAGATCCTGATGCGCCGAGCCGTCAGGATCCGATCTACCGCGAGTGGCATCACTGGCTGGTTGGGAACATTCCCGGCTCCTCCGTAGACAAGGGTGACGTCCTGTCCCAGTATGTGGGCAGCGGCCCGCCGCCAGACACTGGGCTGCATCGCTACGTCTTCCTCGTTTACAAGCAGCCGGGCAAACTAGAGTTCTCGGAAGATCGCCTGACTAACACGTGAGACATTTTATGTTTTTTTTTTTATGTAAACACATACAGGAGAATACCGACAGATGCTGATGGTTATGCTAAAATCTCATCTGTGAATTCTATGACCCTCACCGTGCTACATATAGCTAAGCACTGCATGTGAAGTGTTGACCCGCCAACGTTATAGACTGACCGACATTTACACAGGAATTCACTATAAATAAAGTTTAATTAATAGGCTATTACCGTGTATCAAATTCCAAATTTGTCATTATTACTATAATATATTTTTGTCTTTTCGTTTTCTTTCAGGAGCGCTGATGGAAGGGGAAAGTTTTCCATCTCTAATTTTGCTGCTAAGTACGCTCTGGGAGATCCTGTTCTGGGAAACTTCTATCAAGCCAAGTATGATGACTATGTGCCCATCCTCTACAAGCAACTGGGAGCCTAAACTAAACATCACAAACATTATGAAAATATAATGATTAAATCTATTTTTTAAACCGCTATGCTTTGTAAAGCTTTATTTTGATAAAATAAAAAAAATATATAAAACAGAAATGACCTTTTATTGATAGTACTGCAATCACATATTTATCAAAAGCAATTTGTTCAATCCACTGCAGAATGAAGAGCTCTAAATCCTAGAGAAGACTATTTTTTGACATAGTAACAACATAATTATTTAGTTGGATAATATTTAAAAAAAACATGTGTACCAAATGGTCTTATATGATGAGAGAATGAATACCTAAACATAATATATTCCAAAATTCAAAAACAAATAACATTTGTTTTTAATTACAGAATTTCAAATGTACCTACCGAAATGCTATTTTGAATAGACCTTCTTCTTCGTAGTATAAATCCGGTGGA
This sequence comes from Glossosoma conforme, assembly GCA_022606575.1. NCBI lineage: Eukaryota > Metazoa > Arthropoda > Insecta > Trichoptera > Glossosomatidae > Glossosoma > Glossosoma conforme. The sequence goes on along the minus strand of JAGTXR010000205.1, from coordinate 691,674 downwards.
TTGGCTTGCAGCAGCAGAATCTTGCATCTCAATCTCCATTCCTCTCGGTCCTCCGCAACCCTTTTCAGCTCAGCATAAGCGCTACAATTCATGTCCTCAAATACTCCCGTCTAGGGCGCCCTCTACAATTTCTACCCTCAACCATCCCCTCCACAATATCGTGAAGAAGACCATCGTGGCGCATGATGTGACCAATCCATCGGGCTCGCCTCTCTGAGATGGTTCTTATTAGTTGCCTATCTTCCTTGATTATTCTGAGAACCTCATTGTTCGTGACGTGGTCTCTCCAGGAAATTCCGAGAATATATTCCGAATATACCTATCAAATATAAAAATATTTTGGTAGGTACAACCCAAGTATTTTTAACTTTTTAAAATACTTTGTATTATTAACTTATATTTTAACACATGTTAAGACTGTTAGTGTATTATTCACCAAATTACGAAAAATACATTGTTGATCCATTATTTTATATTAAATATTTTATTATGAAATAAATATAAAACTAATCACCCTAAAAAACTGAAATTCTCTTCAAATGTATTTACTTTTTATAAATCAGTTCCTATATCAAAACAAATTTTTGTATTTATCCTTATATAAAAAAAATACTTAACCATATTCAGTTAAATTTGACCTTATAATAACACATACCTACATCTGGTTACAACATAATGATTTTATAATGACGATTGTGTAGGCACAAAAGGAAGAGAAAAACATATTTACATATCAATTGGTGATAATTTAGAAAATAAAAACCATTCTGCCAGTTATATAATTTAATGACACATTGACATGGATACAGGTTCCATTTGGCAAATGTATTGCAATTCATGTTTAAATTTAAAAAAGGAAAGTGCGAAAAGAAAACAAAACAACCTTAATTGTCAGAATAAACAATGGCCAATTGTTAAAATAAAAGCATTCATTAAAAATGTGTTCTTAGATTTTCATTTTCAAAACGATTTATTTAAACAGCAGCAAGTTATAATGAAAAACCTATCAAAGAATATTATAAAGTAAGACAAAACTGGTTATTTATGTTAAAAAAACTATAATTTTTATATGCTAATGTTTTTCCTTTATCAGTGGGCTTTCTAAAATAATAATATGCTAAATCTCTGATTGCAAAATGTTGTGTAACTTATTCATTTTAATGTTGTGATTGACAACACCTTAGCTGCCAGTACCTTTACCTTTTACCCGACTCCAAACCAAAATTCTACAAATACATTCTACAAATACATTCTACAATCCACAGATTTTAGAATGATGTGTGAGGTTTTCACCTTAGCTGCCTTAGAAAATTAATTAATTCCCCATCACGTGAGCTTCTAGTATCTTGCACCTGATGTGATGATCATATGCTCCTACAGGTAACAAGTGTTGGAGAACACAAATCAAAAAGCAACCTTTTTTGATGATTTTAGATGATACTATAAAAAGACTCCAATACTCTTTTGAAGGAACTTATTTTACTAAAGTTTCTTAAAGTTCTTTAATCAATATAAAAAAAACTAAACTATTGAAAAACACATAGAAAAAGCACATGGGTGCTTTATTTGCTTTTCTATGACTTGAAGAATATTTTCCAAAATTGTTTTATGTTGTTTTAACATTGATCATATTGACTAACTCTTGATCACAGATATTAGACTGCAGGTTCGTATACACAGTACACTTCATCAGTCTCAATCACTTAAACAATCACTGTGTACATCTTCCAGGTAGTGAGATACTCCCATTCACATTTATTATAGTATTTATTATGGTCAGAATTTAAATATAGTTTTGAATATAATTTAAATTTCATAATAAAAATATATCTTGACACTACTAACCTAACCTAAGAACAAAGTATTTTTCTGTCATGTCCATCATTGATTTTATTCAGTCTATCAATATTTATTTTTATTCTGACCAAAAAAATATTTTTTTAAGACCAAAAATAAAAAATAAATGAATTAAAAGCTGAGCATTTGTTTTCTTCCTATTTCTAATATAAGGAGGATAAATAAAATGAGATCATGAATTGTATAGCATTTTAAACACAGTATTTTTATGATAAATAAAAACACTTTACAATTAAGAAACAGAGCTAGCTGTACAGATGTTTGTGTTTTTTCAAAAGTTGAGCAAATTATCGCCTTTCTGTGTAAAAGTATTTATTTATACATAACTAAAAAAGTCTAGTATTCTTCATTTAAAAAAAAACATCATGAATCATAAAACAATTTCTGTGATATAAAACGTTTTTTTTATCAATATACCTTGATAATTCACCCTCGCATATTTGTAAAATATTTGAATTTTAAAATAATATTCTGTTAATTGTAAGTCAACTATGCCTTCATCAACAAAAAATTGTCCACCAGTGGCCAGAACATTGACCCCCACTTTGAGGGCCGCTTTCAACAATAATATTATGTCATGACCCAATGCAGCATTTGAACCACTGCTCACACCGACTCTCACCAACACAGACAAGCCACAGCTTAGCTGGAGGTGAGCAGAGCCACTATATATACTGAGGTCTTCAAACCAGTTATCATTCAGCCTTCCAGTGTTGATCAGCACAGTTATCTCTCAGTTCCATAGCGAATATCCACAAAATGGGGAAGTTCATTGTGTTTTTCCTGATCATATGTGGTGAGTACATTATTATCTTTTAACATCAAGCAATAAAATAATATAACTGCCAAATAATTTGTTTGAATTGATATTAAAAATCATAAAAAAAAACATTTAATATATTTAAATAAATTAAGCTTCCTCGTTACAAAACATGAATAATTAATTTTACTTATTTAGATGTTATTCTAGTTGGAAATAAAAAGGAAAGCTTTTTTATTTAGTTTTAAATTAATACATTTTGTACCTATATTTATATATTTCATATTATAATTTAAATTTGTTTTTATTTTTCTAAATAATTTGACTTATGTATTTTAGCAATATATTTGTCATTATATATCAGTTTAAAAAATATTGGCGCCAAACCATACCTTAAATAAATATTATATTAACAGGTTAGTTCACAAGTACCTACATACCTATTAACTTTGTATTATAAAATAGTTCACAACTAGGTATGAAGTTATGGGTACTTGTTTTTTGTTCCATTTTTAAAAGTGAATAATAGAACATATAAACAGTTGTTATTCATGATCAATCTAAATGATATTGAGATGGCCAGTGCTATTGCAATGATATCCATCATATTGTTAGTAATATTGCACAATCATTCAACAAATGCATTATTATTTAATTTATTTTATTACCAGACCAAGGACAAACTCTTATTAAAGAAGTGAATGGTTTACTTTTAATAAAGAATAGAAAGACAAGTCTCAAAAATAAAAGTAATAATTTTAAAGGAAACATAATTCAAAGATTAACAAATAAAAATATTTAAAAAAATCGTAGTTAAACAAAACTGATCTTTTTGCAAATTTTCTATTTCAAAATAATTGGAATCAATTTACTATTATTTTCAAAAGTGGTTATTAAAATTCATGGACATGTTAGGTTAGAATATAAATGAAGGATAAAAAACATACAATCTGATTTTTAATCATTAACCTTTCCCCTGCCAGACCAATTGTGCAAGAAAGACCCCCATAGGCCAGCCGTTTTCAATGTCAGAAAAGTCATTTTAAAAAATCAGCAAGTGCTTAATATAATGTTATTTAATGTAAACTTACCAAATTTTGATGTTTTTCCCCTTTTCCATTAGAATAGACACACTTAATTGATAAATAATGTTGTGATAATTTATACGAACAGGGTTGTCACAAATTGTGTAGTTTAATAATGATCTGGCGAGTTAACTCGTCCGTGGCCTGGCGGGACCTAACGAGTTTGGCGAGTTAACTCGTCCGTGGCAGGGAAAGGGTTAACATGATTGTTTTCATGAATTATTTTTTGTTTATTTCATTAGCGGTGCAGTCCATGGCTTCACCCGCAAACATCAAAGCTCCTGCCACTAAGGAACCACCGAAGGCAGCCGAGCTGCCCAAGGAGCCAGCCAAGGACCTGGCCAAGGAGCCCGCCAAGGATCTGACCAAGGAACACACCAAGGATCTTCCAAAAGAGGCCGCTAAGGAAGCCCCAAAAGAAGCAAACAAGGAACACGCTAAAAACGACAAGTTCTCTGCTGAACATGTTGTACCTGACGTCATCTCAGCTGCTCCTGAAGCCATCCTCAAGGTAAAAATATATTATTTACATGCATATGTTTAAATATACACGATTTTTATAAACTGTTTCGGTTTTGAAGTCATCAAAACAATCAAATTAACAAACTTCTGTAGTTCCAATATTCTTTCAACGTATAACGCCTTTTCCCTGAGTAGCAATGAGACAATTTATGTAAAACATTTGTATAATATAATGTTCTTCTTTAGGTAACATACCCCAGCGGAGTTGCTGCTACTGAAGGAAATGAGCTGACCCCCACCCAGGTTAAGGACAAGCCCATCGTTGAATGGAAAGCCGAAGCTGGATCATTCTACACCCTCTGCCTGACCGGTAATCATAGATTATTTATAAATTTCACTAATATATCATAGAACTAAGTATTTAATACAGAACCTTATTTTATATACAAACATCTCTGACAACTTTAATGTCTTAATTCCTATTCCCAATTGATTTACGCCTTTCTGAGCCGCATTAAACTTCTTAAACTCAACAAAAGTATCATATTAATAAAATAAATTCTAGTAAAAAAAGTAGTAACAATAATATTCTTATGATATTGAACTAAATATCTGATTTGTTTTTTTTTCTGTTTCTATAAACTCACTATTAAAATTTGTCAGGAGTGATAATGTAATCTCATATATAAGAACATTATAAGTTGTAAAATCATACAATCTATAAACCACCATTGCACTTGTCAGTAACAGAATATAATTTGGATATTGCATAAATATTTTAGATCCCGATGCGCCCAGTCGCAAGAACCCCAAGAGCCGCGAGTTCAACCACTGGCTGGTCGGAAACATTCCCGGGTCCGCCATCGAGAAGGGAGATGTTCTCTCAGACTACGTGGGCAGCGGCCCTCCCAAAGACTCCGGCCTCCACCGTTACGTCTTCCTCCTCTACAAGCAACCCGCCCACATCACCTTCGAAGAGAAGCACGTCCCCAGCACGTAAGATAAAACTAACTTATAAGCTTATACATTAGTAACTCTTCAATCGGTTTGACACGAGAAGACACGTGTAAAGAAAACTCATAAGAAATCATTGATGCAATGATGCTCAATAATTATTAAACGACCTTAAAAAAGCTTAATAACTCCATTATTGATCAAACATAATTCTATTAACTATGACGTCTATAGCAGTCATGAGCTTTACATGGAATTTGTAGCCTCATATTACAGCTTTATTCTACTGTTGTAATGCTCGAAATAAACTTACTGTATAACTGAAAATAAAATATATTGGATTCCAGTCAAAATACTCTAAGCAATATCTGATATATAAATTTACTAAAATAAATATTGCAGTCCATTTAATTTGCCAAAAATCAATTTTAAAATCTAACTTAAAGGCTGCTTTCAAAAGAGTAAAAGTAAAATATTAAGAATGATACTTATTATTGTTTTACTCACAAATATTAGATAAAAATTTAAATCATTATTTGAAAGCAATTTAAATTATGTTAATCAAATTAAAATAACTCTGCATCCCGTGTAAAATTAATTATTTGATATTTTTTTGTTATCGAGGTTCCTTATCTGATCGGAATATACTCACATTTGTTTTATTTTTCAGGAGCCGCGCCAACAGAGCAAAGTTCTCCATCGCCAAGTTTGCCGAGAAGTATTCCCTGGGCAAGCCCATCGCTGGCAACTTCTACCAGGCGCAGTACGACGACTACGTGCCCACCGTCCACAAGCAGCTGGGAGCGTAAGCTTAGCTTTTAACACAATGTGATTCTCAGCACATCCGCTGCACTTCTCAACTATTCCTCTGTAATGTTTTCTTTTTGTTTAATAAAATACAAATAAATACAAAAAAATACTTTCAAATTATCATTATACCGTATCCCATAATTGCCCAATTTAAAAAAGAACCCCATGACTAAACTAATATTCAAGTTGATGAAGATGACCGATACATTAAACATGTAGAAAACAGTTTTCTAAAACATCAAGTATGCTGTTTACAAAAAAGCTTGTAAAAACAATATTTAAGTTAATGGATGTCATTACTTTTTTAGCATTCACTTTACTATTCCATTGAAATTATACTAACTACTGTTCCTCTACTGACAGCCGTGTCGCTCATTACAGAACATAATCTCCAAACTCCAGCTGTTTGGTTACAATAGATACATAATTATAAGTTATAGCTTTATGCTGAAATGTATATCTAATATAATAAACCAAAAATCTTAACATAAAATAAAATAATCAATAATTAGAAGTTGATTACAATGTTAATGGCCAGTAAAAAAAAATCCACATATGTTTACTGAAAATGTCTGGAATTCGAACCAAGATTTTGTATCAATGATTATTTACGCATAATAGTTGTATTACGGACAGTCACGTTGCGTCTTCGTACACATTCTAGAATGTGTCGCGTCATGTGGATGTGTGTTGGAGACACGATGACAAAAAATCATTGTTCATTGTAGAAAAATATTTATTGTACATCAAACACAACCAAAATGGCCCTTTACATTATTCCAATAACTTAAACGTAAAATACCAACCGAGTTTCATCGATAAACAAAAATATAACAATAAAATGACCATAAATATCTGTCTCTAGGAGGTACCTATATTAATTATTTAAAAATGTATCTTACGGTTACTGAGATGAAAGATTATTGTATTGCTATTATTTGTTTATTTATATAATTATTTATTTATAAGTAGTCACAATAAAGATCATTCTAATTAACTATTTTAGGGCTTCATTATTTCATAATGAAAAGGAACAAATGTTGAGATATACTGGGACCCGACAAACGTGTGCATCAAATGCTGATGTTTCCAAGTACACCTATCCCCCGATTTACACGGTAGATACGTTCCTGAGAAAAACGTGTAGATCGAAAATTAAAAATTTTCAAGTCAAAACCGTGTAAATCGAAAAGCTTGCAGAAAATTTATAATTTTGCTATTTAACAGTTGTGATTTTTTTCAATATTTTTAGGTGTACACAGAAATAAAAATAAAATGCATTGACAGGTTAAAATATGTAATATATTACGGAAACACTGTTTTTTTATTTAATTACAATACATACATTAAACAGAAGAACAAAAAATAAAACCAAAGGTGTTTTATTATCCTTCATCACTATCAGAAATTACTCTCATTCTTTTTTTCGGAATCGAAGGTTGGAATTCACTTTCATCACTCGAAGTAAGAGCAGACCCTGTCACACCTTCTGGAGTGTGCGCTGTGCCCGAGTGGCTGCACCCAGGAAGACCTGATGATGGCCAGAAGTAACGCCATCGACGTCGCCCACTTCTGGGCAGACAGGATCTGACCCTGTTGTTTCCGACACGATTATATATATACTCGAAGTTATTTGTGCCGATTGGATGTTTGAAGCAGAAATATTTACATTCTGAGAGGTGGTAATAAAATCGGTTATTAACAATTGCTTCGAACTTTTTGTAAGATCTTTGTAAACTTCTTCATATTGAGCCAAGCAGCGATTTATGTCACATTGGAATCGTAAAGCCCTTTCAACGTTTGTGTCATTTTGTATAAAATGATTACCCAGCTTTCTTCCCAATGCGAGTCCTTCGCGGATGACTTTAGCAGTGAATGTTACTGGTACTAATTCCTCTTCATCAGATTTGTCAGACTCACTTTCGCAAACTAAGTTAACTAAATCATCCTCACTTAGTTCTTTATCAGCCATTAACTCTGCGATATCATCATCAGTAAAATCATCAAAACCTTCTCCGCACAATGAAGAAATACAGACACAGTGTGTGTGTGCAGCAAGTCAGCACAACTAGCTCGGGATTCTCTGCGAGATGTGTACACAGCGCACGTGTTCAAACACAGTAGCATTTAGTAGAGTGCGATAAAAACAAAAAAAAAACTTATTTGGAAAACCGTGTAAAAGCGAAAACGTGTAAAACAAGTACCGTGTAAATCGGGGGATAGGTGTATATTACTTAAAAAAGAAAACTCGGTGAAGGAATAAGAAAAACGTTAACAAATATTTTGTATCGATTACAGATTAAACAAAAAATCACTAAACATTTATGAATCAAACATGTTTGAATTATTCTGATAATGGGGAATTTAGTACAAAAGTAACAAATGCCATAGTCTGAATATTTTCAATATTTTTATGGCTTTTATTAATTTATTTTATTTCTTTTACTAGAAATATGTACTGGAAAAATATATTATTTTTGGTATAATTCGGAATGCTTTAATGCTAACCAAAAACAATGTATAAATTTTTCAATTAATAATATGTATTTATAATTATCATGACAAAGTAGACTCCACTATTCACTAATATTGTTAATTATAACTATTACACTAACTCAATTAACACTTTGTAAGCGGGCATTTTCCTGCCAAATCGCGTCGGTTCCAAATCGATTGTATTGGCAGATAGACGTAAAGGGTACATGAAATAATGCGTAGTCTGTCACCCGTTTGGTGCCCTTGTGTACAAGTTACCTGCGCCCCACCGCTTAGCAGAACAAAACGAGAAAACTCTTCTCCCGCGCTTTGGTATAAAATGCGATATGACTAGTTACTCGTTTCCCGCAAACAATGTGTTAATACCAATTTGTTGATTCACTGGACTGACAAAAAATATATTTTTCAAAATACTTTTTGAAAATGTAAAAATTAATAATATTAAGGCTTTTTTTTTTTATGCAAACGCATGCAGGAGAGCACAACCGGTCAAGACCAATGCACTCTATGACGCTCAGCCAGGGAGGCTGGACGCTGCATGCGGGAAACGTGTGTTGTGTTCGTGTTTGTGTGTGGGTTGGGGAGATTGCAAGTGTATATTTATCTGTTTCTTGAAGAGCTCCAGATTGTAGGAAGGAGGAAACACAGACGCTGGAAGAGCATTCCATAGCTTACCGGTGGCATTAAGGAAGGAGCTTTGGAAACTTCCAGCTCTTGGTCGACATATATTAACCGTGTATGGATGTTCGGCAAGTGTAAGACGAGTTTGTCGGCTGTGAGTGGGTGCAGGAGGAATTAGTTCTTTAAGTTCCGAAGAGCAGCGACCGTGGTAATAACGGTAGAAAAGACTAAGAGAACCAACCTTACGTCTGTGTTCCATTGATTGTAGATTAGACGTAAGGGTGTCATTGTTTATCAAACGAATTGCTCTTCTTTGAACTGAGTCAATTAAGTTTAGAAGGTATTTTGGGGCTCCAATCCAAAGGTGACTGCCGTATTCAAGGATAGGTCGGATTTGTCCTTTATATAGAAGAAGAAGTTGTTTATCGTTGAAATACCGACGTGATCTATATAATACACCTAGTTTTTTGGAAGCGAGACTGGCTTTACACTTAATTGACTCGTAATATTTGACATTATTCGATATTGATAATCCAAGCATGTTGATGGAACTTGCTTTCGGAAGAGAACAACCGTTGAAAGATACAGGATCCATAGCAGTCTTCTTGGTGGAGAAAGTACATGATTGGGTTTTTTAAATGTTGAAACTGACGAGGTTGAGGTCGCCCCATCGTGAAACCCTTTCAAGAGACATGTTCATCTTCTCCACCAGAGATTCCCTAGCAGCAGATAGTTCCGAATGTTTCGGAGGTTTATGGAAGATTATACTCTCATGGACAGTGCTGTCGTCGGCATAACAGTGAATGTTTGCGCATTGAAGCAAATCATTCACATGCAGAAGGAAAAGAGTGGGCGACAGCACAGAGCCCTGTGGAACTCCTGAGTTGATTTTATGGCAGGAAGAAGAAAAGCCATCTACGACAGTGATGATGCTTCGATCACTCAAGAAGTTTTCAATCCAGGAGCACAGGGAGGGAGTTAGTCCATAAGACGGTAATTTATTCACCAGACCGCGATGCCAGACTCTATCGAACGCCTTGGAGATATCCAGGGCAACAGCTTGCGTTTCTCCATAGCATTCGACGGATTTCCCCAAACATGTGTGACATATGCCAAGAGATCGCCGCACGATCGACTAGGGCGGAAGCCATATTGCCGATCGCACAGAAGATCATTCTTCTCTAAGTAGTTTAGAAGTTGGCTGTTAATTAAACGTTCCATCACTTTGGAAAGTAGTGATGTGATGGCTATTGGGCGATAGTTTGTGGGCTCACTTCGGTCTCCTTTTTTTGGAACTGGGTGAACAAGTGCTTTTTTCCATCCCTGGGGAACAATACCACATCTAAAGGACAATCTGAAAAGTTTGGTGAGCACAGGACTAAGTTCAGGAGCGCAAGTTTTTAATACCACCGCTGGTATGCCATCTGGGCCACTGGCTTTGTTGGTTGCTAATTGGAGAAGTTCTCGACGTATGGCTTTGAGGCTGAATTTTACAGCCCCCATCTGCTTGCCACAGTGAGGAATGGATGGGGGGTTGGCCCCACCATCGTCGAGTGTGGAATTGGAAGCAAACAGCGAACCAAGAAGTTCAGCCTTCTCTTTGGAGGCTAGAGCCAGTGAGCCATCGGCATTAGTCAGCGGTGGAAAAGAAGAAGTGCAAAAGTTGCTGCCAATAGAGTTAGCGAGAGACCAGAATGCTCTACTACCGGCAGGGCAAGCGGACAACTTGTTGCAAATTTGTACATTGGCTATCAACTGACTTGGTATAACTGCATAATTATAATTTTAAATTAATTTTAATTTAAAAATTTGATTATTGAAGATGGTCTCCAGGAAGTTCGAAACATCCTATCATTAAAATTAAATGTGAATAAAAACTAAATATTATTGATTTGTTATAACTTTAATAAAAATTGATTTAAAATTGCTTACTACATAAAATGTAGCAGAAAATGCAAAAAACATAAAGTAAAACTGCCTAGTGTCATAAAATTAGTACCCTTCTTGATAATGTAGTATAGTAAAATGTGTATAACATTTCTAAAAAGAGAAACATGTAAAAAATGGAACAAAATACATTATATTAATTTGAAATAAGATGATTTTTTTAAACCTGAATATTTGTACGTCTCTTGTATTACGATTCCGATTATATTTAATGATATTTTGTGTTGTTCGTCATGATTGATATAAATATTGTTTCTTCCTCTTCACCGACACATTCATCATTTGTCACTAAAACTCACACAATACCATTAAAATATATTTTGTACAGGGAGCGGCAAAAAAAGCTGAAGGTTTTAAATCAAAACAACGACGAAAGCCTTCAGCTTTTTTTGCCACTTCCTGTATATCCATTACTAATAAGATGCTAAAGCTGCAAATTGTCTGGTACGGAACATTCAAATAACTACAATCTATAAAGTTTTACAACTATCAGTTTTATTGAGAATAAAAGTAGACTTATAATAATTATAATGTATTGAAAATATATAATTCACCAAAGAACAAATAATTACAATTTAATAAAATCATAAACAACATTCTTCTATTTAATCACTTCTCGTTTGTATTTCCTTAACCGTAATAATTAAGAGAACATAAACATCATATTATATTTACAAGTTGAAAAATGTAATTTATAACTAAGTTGAAGCAGGAAAACATAATTTATTAATAGATCTGAAAAACATACATTAACTTTGGAAACAATAATTAAGTTTATGTAAAATGGAGGATCGTATGTCAAAAATTGAGATTTTCACTTCATTAACATATACACTCTTTATTGCTCCTCACGCCAGGCCGCTCAGAGGTTCGACTCCGAATGGGATCATCTCCCATATTCAAATGTCAGCAGTATTGGACAATTGCCAACAAGAGTAAGAAATTATTGTTATCTCTTAACAGAACATGCTGAATGATTAATTTATTTATTTTTATCATTAATTAATTATAATTTATTAATTATTCACCTGCCATCCCTGAAAGTTTAATTTCAAAATTATACAGTGCCATTCAGCCTATTTCATTAATACCTATTTAATGTTCAGTGATGGTTCTAGTATCGTCGTCGCTCTTACAGCTTTATAATGATTGATGTTAATTATTCTAAAGTTCACATAACAAACAATTACTATACTATACAAAAGTTTCAATAACATAAACTTTTGCTTTAAAAACCTTGACATCCGACTGATTATTTATATTTTTAAAAATCCTGAACAATATAAGGCAAGGATAGTCAGTATAACTGTCCTAAAAATTAAACAAAATTAAAAAAGAAAATTTCAATTTTTGACATAAGACAACAACACTTTCATAAAGATAACATGCTGCCGCTGCCGCTGCCGCCGCCGCTGCCACAGGTAATTTATAATATTTGCTTTTACAAAAAGAGCACATAATTAATTTTCAAGTCACTATTTTATTTATCGTGGTAACAGCTGATGTATTAATCTATGTATGGCTAACAATGGCACAGACGAAATTAAGTTATTAAATAATATGGATTAAAGAATTCAGAAAGTACGTCTCGGTCTCGTCAAGAAATAAATAAACATTCACAAAGTAAAAGTGAAATGCTTTTAGAAAAGGGTTAAGACAAAGCATTCACGGACTCTTGTTCATTTCAAACAAAACAGATTTACTGAAAATTACCCACATTATCAGAATGAGAATGAAAGGCATAAATAAAATACGATGCTGACTCAACACACCCACATGCAGTGTTCAGCCATGCTTCAATGGGGAGCACTATTAGAAACATAGATAATGATCACTTCTGATTTTACCATGTGATTACATAAAAAAAAATCATGACATATGGACAAATTAAATTGAGCACTTTATATATAAAATTATATTTAAAAAGTAAATTCTAATTATCATATCAATCGAGTATTTAAAATTATGTGAAATATGGTAATTAAAAAAGTATCGATCTAAACACTTACAAAATAATTGATGATCACTCCTCCACTTCCAAAAAGATTTGCACTTGTATTTCACACAAAGTATTTATATTTATTTGAATTTGACATATTTCCCTTATTTGCCTCCTTCGAGCAGATCATTATCAATGAAATTATTTGATAGTGCGTCGGATCAATTGTTAAAATAAAATTATCCACAACAATTACATTTTGTAATAAAATCTGATTTACTTTTTATCAATCCAGCGATAATAAAATATAAATTCGGGTATCAGTACAACACCCAAGAGGGTGGATTATTGATTTGCCATTAAACATCAATTACCAAAATTTTAAGAGATATCGAGTTCTTATGAAATGTGACAAGTAAAATCTACAAGGAAAGGTGCACGATCGATTTTCCTATTAGTTGGAAAACAAAGTTTGTCAAATAACGATTCAACCATATTTTCCAGTTCTTGCAACGTCATCACTGATCTCTTTAATGACTAGCTCTACTTATGACGGGAGGTAGACATACAATTTAAATATTTAATATTGTGATGTGTTCTTGTACTAAGAAAATAATACAGAACGGAATCACATTTTAAAGACACCAGGTCATTTTATTTTATAGTTGTTTGATTCTGAAATATTGTAGAAAAAAGATATGTTGAAAGAGGTATATTTTTTCATTATAACTTGTCAAAAATAATATTGTAATATTGTTTTTTTTTTTTAAAAAAACATCCATCTGTCCAATTTAATAAAAACTCTAAAAATATTTCCAGCAAAAACAGCTCATATGCCATTGACTAAGAAAGAAAGATGTTATTGTTCGATATTTTTGGCTGGTCCAGAATAGTAAGTAAAAAGTGACTATTATTTTCAGATATGAATATATAGAGAAGGAATTAGTGAATCTGGAGTAAGAGGATGGTCGGCGAGAAGATAAGAAAACCAAATAAAGAAGTTTCTTCTACTTCTTTATAGGCACTATAGCCATCAATGAACCGTTGCCTCCAATGCCTTCTGTTATTCGCAGCAACCTTCAAAATAGATTCTTCTAATACAAATAAAAGAGAAGTATCATTTGAATTGAAAGATATGGTTCCAAACCATAAGTAACATCCATTATACTGAGAAGTTCATAAATAAGAGAGCAATGTATTTTGAACAGTTTTCATCCATAACGGAGCTAAAAATGAATAGACTTAATATCTTTTTAGCTTGCCTTTATAATTTAGAAGTTACCGGGATAACAGACGGAGTAGTGTTTGTAAAATTCAGACATAAAACTAATGCATCACAATGGAACGTCGCGTAGCCAGCCGGAAGAGCGCATCGTTACCACAAAACAACAACAATGTCAATATATACATAATTAATGGTACGTTATTCACTTGACAGACGGGCGGCCGCGGGGCGGGGCTTGGTCAGCACTGGTTGCGGTGCTTCTTGAAGCAGCGCTTGTCCGCCTGTCGAGTGAGGATGTCGCTGACGTGCGCCTTGTGCTGGAACACTCGGAGCACGTTGGCCTTGGCCTCGGCCACTCCTTCCGCCACTATTTTACTTCGCTGAATGTTGCCCTAAAATATGAAATGAAATAATTAAATTGCTTCCTACAGATAAACTTGAGATAAAGAAAGCGGGAGGTCAGTTGTTAGAAAGAACATCAGTCATTTGATAATATTGATTCTTCTACACACATCATAAAGTTTGACCGCATCTGAATATTCAATTAAATATTGTAGACTATTACTACTCTTACAAGTATGTTTGTACACATTGGAACTGAAGAAGATTTCTTAGATCGCGAAACTGCAGTATTCCATCAAGTGAAACAGTGCTCAATGTGATCCATAATATGAGGTATGAAATGAATCTATTTAATATTAAAATGGATCTCAAAGTCAATGCTAAAAATATAAATAATGTGTTACTACTTCAATATAACAATTCATCTATAAAAATATCAAAGTATTCTAAATATTATGTTAAGCAGTTTAAAAAGTATAAAAGAATCGGGAATCGATAATTACCTTTAGAAGCTCACAAACTCTGTCCAAATCTGGAGCAGGATTTGATTCCAAGACTCTCAGACAATCACCGGCCTTCTGTAGGACTCCCGCTTCTAATTCACACTGAAAAAAATGTTAGAGAATCATATATAAATAGTCTGGGAGTATCCAACGTCCTACAAACTAGTTCACTTGACAAAACGACAATATAATCTTGAAAATAAAAGGCAAGAAATGAGTAGGTAACTAAAAGATGTTTTGTTATGTTACCAGGTCATCCATCTGTGCAGTGATGTGATGCACCTTCCAGCCGTTGGCCTTCTGCAGCACGTGTCTCTGAGCCGCCAGCTCCACCACGGAGGGGCGGCGCTCCTCGCGGCGGCGCACGTCGCTGGGCCGCGTGAAGTGCAGCGCCGTGGCTCTCCAGTCGCAGCTCCAGCCCGCGCCCAGCAGCAGATGACCTGGGAACAAACAAATGTGATATCAATACACATCAGATAATGCGTATTTTTTGTTGTGACCACTTCCACATATATAATATCATTGTTTTGAGTGGTACAACAAAGTTATAAGTGAAATACACGGGTCATTCCAAATAAATGACTAAGAAAAAAATAATGGAGAAAATCAGTCCTGGAGAATAAGTATTATGAATTATAGATCATTAAGAAAGAAGATTAGTTACTTCGTTAGTAAAGTTAAGGTTATTAAATGATAATTGTTTGGAAAACAACATAATTGTACATATATAAATATATTATTTATGATGCTCAGTCAGGACAACTGGACACTGCAATTGAGTATTGTGTGTTGTGTTTGTATGGGTTGGGGAGATTCTAAGTGTATATTGCGGGTGTATATATCTATGTGAGAAATGTGTCTTTTCAAAAAATTATGAACTATACCCGTATTATGAAATATGATTTAATTACAACTCAACATTTGCTGTGGTTTCCCAAAAAGGAATTTTGGCCCGGATTAAATTTGATGGAATAAAGATTGAACTTTTTTTTAACTTCCATTGAATAATGAAAATTCACCAAGAAATATTGATCTAAAAACTCAAAAGGTACATTTTGAAAAAATATTTTTCATAATTTAAATGTTTGGCAGTACGTAGATTTGTGTTTGGACTCAAAAAACACAAAAACGTTCTACTGCATGTTTATTTTAGGAAGATTGTATCAGAGGACAAGCCAAGCTTAGCGAATGCCCACTTTCTTTGTCTTCCATACATTTTATTCAGGTAAAGAATGTGTTATTTTTTTTACAAAATTTTGTTACATATTTAGAATAACTTACGTCTTTGAGGTTTCTCTCTCTCTGTGGGAGGCACCGGAGCCGGCGGGGAGCTGATGGGGGGCGGAGACAACACGGAGGGGCGGCCGCCCTCAGCTGGGAACTCATAGTCGCCCCCTCGGGCCCCGCAACGTGCTTCACTACTCAATCTTGAACAAAACAAAACGTGAAAAAATCAAGACCAAGAAAAAATATGTATGTTTTGATTGTCAAAGTTATTCAATTAATTTAAATATAAGTCTCGTATAAGAGAATTAAAGTCTAAAACTGGCGTATCTAATTCTTCAATAATATAACTCCAGGCTCTCGCCCGGAGGGTGGCAGAGATGATTTAATAACGAGAATCATAACATTTGGCATATCTGTTGATACTGTTCGTGTGGCATCGTACTTCATGATCTCGTTCGCAAAAGCTAACCAATAGCACCTGTGCTAACCGGTGGCTAACGAGAGATCCGTTTGGTTCCCTGCATCGCCGCGGGTAACAGGATGGTTGATGTAGTGCCAATCAAGGACAAAGCAAGGTACTTGTGGCCTGCAGCCTGACACCTATCACACATGGAGCCGGTCAAGTTTGAGTCAGTCCTGATTTTGGATCACTCTCCTGGCCCTTACGCAGCCTCACGGCATTTGCATTTAACCCATTCACTGCATGTGACATATATTGCGGTTGTGAGCTTTACATGGTATTTATAGCCTCATATAGCAGCTTTATTCTACTGTTGGAATGTTCGAAATTAACTTACTATATAACTGAATATAAAATATATGCAATATGAGTCAAAACCAATGAGCAATATATGATTTATTTATTTACTAGAAAATATATAAGTCTATATAATATATTTGCCTACAAATCGATTAAAAAATCTACCAAAAAGGCGCTGCATTAAAATATTAACGTACGCCATAATTATAATAAAATTCTTGCATTTTTGTCTTAAATTTTCAATAAACTGGAGAAATCCCAAAGTCATAGCTTTAGCCAATTTACCCCTCGTTATTACTGTGTATTCTATCACTGTATACTCGTAGTATGTGATCAAGTTAGAATAAGAAAGTGAACGAATAAGAATAGTAGAAAAAAGTATATGTTACAATTGCTTCCTAGGCTTCTTGCGCGGTGAACAGTTGGAGTACAGGGGCAGGATCTGAAAGGGCAGTGGAGGGGGCGGCGGGGGGGGCGGCGGCTCTTCGTCCTCAGGCTCGGGGCTGCTGGGGGCCGACACCGTGGTGGAGCCTCCGGGGGATGGCGGCGGAGACACCGACTGGGCAGGACACACAGCCTTCACAGGCGAGCTATAAAAAATATATAGTAAAAATACAATTAGAAACAAACATAGATTAGAAAACATTGAATTTGTCCAATGATATTTTTTTTTTTGAGAAAAGTTTTTTTTTAAATAAACAGACACTTGGCACTTTTTAACATTTGGGAAAAATATTTCTTTGGTACAACAAAATATTAACAAATTAACATTTATCTGAGCTAATGACATTCAGTCCTAAGAGAAATTTTTAAAAATGTGATAATTAACACATTCGCATCGGGTGACATTCGCACTCAGCTGCTCCTCTAATACGGGCGATAAATCCATGTCGCTCGTAAAAAATATGTTTCTACATAAACTGCCATAACTTTTAAAATATCCAACATAACTACATATTTTTTTCAAAATGATACTCACCAATTATTATTGAAAAGCCACCAGCAAAATTATCGAAAAGTTGTAGAACATCTAACAATAATTTTAAATTATGTCCACAACTTGAAAATACACATTAAAACATTTAAGGGTAGTTTTTTAGAGCTATAAATATTTTTTAAGATTTAGAGTATGATATTCATTGTAATAATAACCGTTATAAAGGGTATTATCACAAAAAATATACGCACTAGCGATTATATAACACTAGCGATTATACAATAAAATTTAAAATATATGTTTATTTTACAAAATAAACAAACTTCATTTATTCTAAAAATTTAAACGAATTTGTAGTGACCCTGTGTCTTAAATATGCGTTTACTTTTGTAAAATTGATAATGTCGAACCATATAAGTAAGAAAAAGTCAAATGCTTGTAGAAAAAATAAATACCCTACCCGACTTTAAAGATCAGAGTGCGTAAAAGGTAAAAATACTCTTCCCGTAATTAACCGTCAGTCGGGGTAACGGGTATTAATACCTTTCCCGATGCGAATGTGTTAATAAATAAGTTAATAATTAATTAAAAAATAATATATTGCTTAATTTATATAACAACTATTGTTTAACACCAAATATTAAATAAAAGATTATTAGAATTATTTCCACAATTTTTTATTGTAAGACGAATGTTTCGGCTACATCGGATAGCCATTGTCGAGTGACTACCCAACGTAGCCAAAACATGTTGTCCTACAATATAAAATTGTGGAAATAATTCTAAATAATCTTTTATTTATATTTAGTGTTCAAAAATAGTTATATAAATTAAACAATATATATATTTTTTAAATGATTTATTAACTTATTTATTAGTTATTACATTTTTTTTATTTTCTCTTAGGACTGAAACGACCGCTGATGTAGGAAGACAATGTCAGGGGACAACCACTGACAGTTGCCCACGCATACGCCTTCTGGGGATTACTTAGTAGAAACTAAAAATATAATAAATAATTCTACATACCCTTCGTTATCTCTTTTTCTCAAAATAGATGGTCTCTGTGGTCCTCCGGGACTGACAGGAGCACGACTTACATCGTTTTGGCCTCCCATATTGTTTGCTGAAAAACAGAAGTAAATTAATTTAAAAAATAAAAAACCGTACATGCTTTCTTATGTATTTGAAAAACATAAGTGTGAACTTTCATTATTAAAAATGCTAGCATATTTTATATAACGTCATGTTTTACATAACATATTATACTTTATCTATCCCGAGTAAAGCAAGGTCAAATAATTGTTACTTCCATGTAAACAAGATTGTGCTTTTGTATAACATAGCATAGGTTTGGTTGATGCTCCCATTGGTCTTTGTTACGAAAAAACAATATTTGCGGATTTAGGTGGTATAAATGGACTTACTCATGAAGGCATTGGTGAATGTGTTGACTGACGACAGGGTGAGCGGGATGATTGCTGAGATGGAAAGCGAGTGTGGGAGGGGCGCAGGGGCGGGGGCCGGGGCAGGCGGGGCCGCGGGGACGGGGGGCGCCGGGGGCGGGATGACGGTGGCCATCAGGGGCACGTTCTGGACCACGGGGCCGCCACTCGTGCCGCTAGACATCTCATAGTAGAATGGACCTGTCACTTTAAACATTAAAAATATTATGTGTTAATAAATAATTTTTTATTTTTTTATAATATATTTCAATATTCTAATACTCGATAGAGATAATTGAAGATCCATACCATTATTTTAAACAAATTTATACACTCATACAAATCTAAAACAAATATCATATTTAATGATATTTCTCTCATCGATATTAGATAAAAAGAAAGGTGAAAGTAATTGGCAAGGTGGGCCAACGCTGTGTGTAGAATAGAACAAAATTACAAAGTTCTCGATTCAAAAGCTCAGCTCTGCTGTTTCTTTTTCTCCATTGAGAGAAATGTCATAAAAGATGATATTTGCTGTTGATTGTATTTGTGTATCAATTAGTTCAAAATTATGTTTTATTTCCCATTATTTATTTCTTATTTCAAACTCTAAATGTATCATTCTGAATGGGCCCTAATAGTATGAAATTTTCTGAAATCAGATAGTAGAAGACGTACAGTACCATAAAATACCATAAAATAAATCAATTTAAAAACAACAAAAAAACCAAATTAAATTTTTTCAAATATAATACTATATAATACTATGAATTATAAATATTATTTTGTTGTGACATCAATGAATTCCCTTATACATTAATGATTTCCTAAAACCACATATACCCATCACACAATTCATATACACCTTTTCGCTCACTCCTTTGCTTTATATAGAGCCAACAAAAATTTTACTGATTTACTTGAAAATGACCATCCGACCTGGCTGAAACATGTCGTCAAAAAAAATATATGTGGAATAAATTCTAAAGAATCTTTTATTTTATATCTGATATTATGGAATTCCACCAAGAAATATCGATCGAGAAAATCGAAATAACTATGAAGACATTAAAATCCATAAATATAATACAAAAAAAAAACTTTTTTAAAAGGAAAATTTACACAGGTACAAAAATAAATTTTATAAACTATAAAATAAAAAATTAGGATCAATTCACTTACAAATAATGATTATTTACCTGAGCGTGGAGATATTGTTTGTCTTACACCCAAAGTCGTGACCACCTAAAATAAAAAAATATATATATTCGTAAATATTATTTTAATAATGCATTATATTACTTGTCAGTTAGTTATGGAGCAAACCTTGGCTGGCTGATAATTTCTCTGCACAATCGGCACCACTTTTGAAATCGGCGGCCTCACAGTTTGTAGAACTGTAAACATTAAAATAGCAATAATAAAATCACATATTTCAAAATAATAAAATAATGACAATAGTTTTTAAAGATTTTTTGAATATTCCTATATGCAAATAATTACAAATGTCTATTTCTGTCAAGCGAGAAGTAGACAGTTGCTGAGATGTCATATTTTTTAATAGATATTAGTTTACCTTGAGGGGGCGGCGTTCTCTGAGGAGGTGGAGTATTAAGAGGACGAACGTCACGAGCTACCACTGCAAAGAAAATATATATTTATAAATAAAAATCATAAAACTTGTAAATATGATTCAAAATATATTACATATTTAATTATATAAGTTAATAATGTGTGTCATTGATTAAACAAGATTAAATTTATTTATTTACAAACCTGTGGCGGTGGTTGTTTGGGGAGTGCTGACTTGTCTCAACGTTGGTCTGGGATTAGTCAACTTGAAAAAAATATAATAAAATTAAACATATAACAACATTATTATTATGTTTGGATATTGTTGATTCTTTCATCTTACATTTTTTCTTAACGCTAAAAGCGGCGACCGACAACACACCTATCTTATAGATTATATTTCTCCATCTGAAGCGGTTTGTGTGTTTCAATATGCTTCTCAGATTGATAGTCAAATGGCAATGCCGGGAAAACTACCCAAACTAATTAATCGATTGAGAAGTTAAGTTGCATAAATACAGTTATAACAGTTTTCATATTTTTGCTTCAATGTTTATATTTGTAATTCAATTAAGATTATTTAGTTTTATTTTCACATTTTCCTGAATTCTCTAACATTTTCAACAATTGGCGAAGGTTTTCTACAACATGTCTGTATTGAAGTTGTTTCCCCACATTATTTGTTATTTATATTTATTTCTTACAGTATTCTGTACGTACACTTCACTATTCCTAATCTCCTTTACTCTGTATTGATTTTATTTATTTTTTAACTTGTAAATGATGCGTAGAACAAAATAATATTTAAATTATTAATTTTGGTCATACATTTGAAAAGTCAATTTTTTAAATCCAATATTAACGTTTCATACCTGCAGGGTATGTGTTCGGGGGGGCCGGGGAGCATAGACAAGTGCTCCAGGGCGCATTTGTGAACCAACCCATCCTATAAAAAAGAAATAGATAAACATTAAAACAATTTTTAAAAGCATTAATGAATTTAACAAAAGTAACAGATCATCAGCGAGCTTAAACTTACCTCTGACCTTCAGTCGGGTTGTGTTTGTACTCTTGTAGATTTGAGAGGATTCAAGTGTTTGTTAGTCCATTTCATGAAGAGATTCAAAATGTATGATCAAAGAAACAGCTGTTAGAGCTTTCCGTAATTCCGAAGCGAGAGTAATAAAAGGGTTGGTAAAAACTCGTATTTTTTAATAAGTGTATTAAGATGTAACACTTTCATCAAAAAGAGCAGATCACATGTTGCGATTGTTGATGTGTAAAGATACATAAATAAAACAAGATGACAATTTGACAACAAATTTCCTGTACTGGATTTTTCCATCGATCACATTTTTTTACAATTCTTCCTCAACACGCTCCCCTTCCCTATGACGCACTCGTTATTTTCAGTTCAAGTTGTGCTGAGAGTGTATTTCAAATTATAATGATACTATTAAAATATGTTTTTACCTCCGTAAGCGGGTGATGATGATGGAGCACGAGGAGCAGCTGATCCCCGAGGGACAGATAAACTGGCAACGGCCGCAGGACCTGCGGGAAGATTATCAATTATAATATCATCTTTTGCAATGATGCCGATTTGTATTAGAAACTATTTAAATATTACAAATTTATAAATATATTTTTGCTAATGATTGTAAATTAAAATAATTAATATTAACATTAAAATGTAATTACATAGAGTCATTATAACTATATTATGCAACACATTTACTATCACAAACATCATGGTATCTTGAAGACAATCATAACATTTTTAGGGATAATGTTAATATTATGTACTACTAGTAACATAACATTTACACAAAGCTTACACTTGAATTTATTACGTTAAAAAGTGACACTTTCGAGAATTAAAATCAAATAATTGAAAAAATGTATCTTTGAATCTGTGGAAATTTTCAGTACTTGCATATTATTTTTATTAATTTAATACACAAAGTATATTTACAAATTGTTCAAATTATGTCTGATATAAATAATTCTTTTTGGTTAACGAATTTTAAATTATTTACGGTTTTGATCAATCAGATGATGTGTGGTATTTCTTAATTAAAAGTTACCGAAATTACAAAACGGGCGGCTTTAACAAATATTATCTCCAAATAAAACAGAATTCAACTTCACTTATGTGTAAATATATAAAAAAAAACCTACTCACCTCTGGGTACATGGTAGCTTGTAGTTATTTGCTTGGCAACTGTTGAAGGTTGATTTACAAGAGCTGAAAATAAACGTTAACACATTAAAATTAAAAGATTTAAATTAAAGTACGAAAAATACCATTTTAAAAATTGCCGATTATGTATATTTTATTGAATTATTAGTTTCTGAGACTGACTGTTTAGTGCTCGGGGCACAGATGAAGAAACAGGGGCTGCGATGTGTGAGTGCTGCTGCAGCGGCAGACTGAGAGGAGACAGGAGCCTCACTGAGGCAGGTAAAGTTCGCACGCCTCCCTGCGTAGTTATGGGCCCCCCACCCTAGAAATTAAAAAAATATTATAATTACTATATCATATTTCACACTTCATAAATCAATAAAAAAGTATTTAATCATTTAAATTAAATAGACAGATAATTGTAGGTGAAGTAACATAATTCAATGTTAATAAAGAATATATAGAATATATTTATTTATTATAAATTGGTAACCGACTGCTAGGACCTTCCCTTCATCACTATTCCATCTAAAATTATAAAGTTATGCTGAAAACATTGCATATTTTGTGGGCATGCAAAATGACTACATAAAATCATCCATCAGTCTGTATCTGCTGAATCTAGGCTTTCACACGAGTCTCTACTCTCCTACATATTCTGCGTTTAACATCTTGCCTTTCTCTGTTGTTCTATGAAGAGCTTCTATAAAAACGAGACTAATGTTTAGTATGAATATATAAGGAAGAAAGATCATAAGACAAATTCTTCAGTGATACACAAGATAGTAATGTCAGGGCATTTAGTGAACAACTAAAGTGTCACCTGAGTTCCCTGGCTGATGATCTGTGCTCCCTGCAGCAGTGGAGAAGTGGCAACACCGGCGGATCCGATAACGGTTCCGGTCGCAGTTTGTCCGCCTGTTACTAGGTGACCCTAATAAAACACAATCACAGTAATGTAAAAATAATCCACCATCAACAACATAATGTCAAATTTGTATTTCGATTAGTGATTTTAAAGATGGATTGGTGTATTACAAGTAATCAATTAATTTATTGAAAACATATTACATAAAATATTTTTTCTACGATAAAGGAATTAAAATACGCCTCTACTTGTAATGACGTGATACATGTTTTACCTTTTAATGGGGCATTGTCAAGCAATGTAAGCAGTGTAAAAGTTTACTGTCTTCTTGAGGTCACACATAAGTGAAGGTGACCCCTGATGACCTTTATTACTATAATACAAATCATCAATTGCAAACTGATTTTCGTATGAGAAAACACGCAGAATAATTGTTTAGCAACATCAATGTTATCTACCAATCATTCGGCCTGTTTCTGAGCAATTATATTTTTATAATAAAAATAAAAGTATTTGAGAATATATTTCTTTCCTTAACTTAAGTAGGCATATGGAGGTATCAATAAAAAAACAAGTTATGGACACAGAGTGTCATGTTGGAAAAGGCAAGAATGTTAGAAAATTATGTCAAATCGACAGTTTAAAATTTAGATAACATATTGTAATAAACAATGTGGTCGCATTACTGTCAGTTTGCGACCAAGAAAATCTCGGAGCAGACACTGTGAGATGCTATCAATTAAAGTAGGTATGACTTAGCCGACAGCCGACCAATGTGTAATATCAGTCGTTATTTGTAGAGATTTGCGCAATGTTAATAAATAAAAAGGGACCCACCTGAGAGCTCACTCCCTGTGAAATGATCTGCGTGGTGGGGCGCATAAGCCCGAGCGGCACGGTGTGGGTCTGCCCGGGGCCTGCGCCGAGGTGAGGCAGCTTAGAGTCGGCTGTGCCTTTGATAATTGTGATTTTCTGGGCCAAGTCTATCGGGAAAATCTTCCCCGCCGGAATCTTCTCGTTGTTCTCCGGATTGTTGCTCATCTCGATACGTCTGCGGGCTGCGACGTTAAGGATGATGAATCGCCGAGGGTTCGGGCGCAGACGGGCAGCGCTGTTTGCGTAATTGGAGTATTATGGAGGCTATTCGGAGGTCCGAGCGTGCCCGCAAACATCACGAGAGGGAAGCGGTCGCGAGAGATGCTACGAAGCTGTCAAAAAAGTAGACAGCGGAGTCAGTGTAGTGTTGCCAGCAGACTTATGTTTTAGGCGATGACTTCCTATCATATACATTACTGCAGCGGCTTCCAAACATTATGCTACCACGCCTTCCTAAAATATTTTTGGTGCCACCCTACTTTTTTAATTTTTTAAATAGATATACTAATAAAATACGTTTTAAAAACTAATAATTTTTTTTTCAAAACTTAAGCATGGGTAGTATTGGAAGAAAATGTAAAAAAATGTTAAAAGAAACACCATGGTCCATAATATTCGAAACATGTTCAATTTAACAAGAAATCCCTTAATAAAAGTGAAAGGCCATATAAACTTCGAAATCTTAAATATTTATCCCACCATATGTTACCTTAATATAATAATATATCTGGGAAAATGTATAATATTATGAATTATTTAAAACAATTGACGAATTACCATAAAATTAACGGGCACAAACGTAATACGAAAATGTACATGCATATTAAAGTTTATTTTTATATTAAATTTCTAACCAATTTAACACATGAAGATTTAGTGAGAAGTATTTTGCTTTCTTATCACAATTTTTTTTAACTTGAGAGGAAGTGTAGTTGGTTTTTTTCGAGAAAGGATACTACATATTTCTATTTTCAGTTCAAATACCCTTCGAAACATTTTTGAACGAAAAAGCCAGCGAACTTAAAAAGATTATAAATGTGAGCTTCAATTGGTTTCCATTTTAACACATAAATTTGCAAACAGCCTAATTTTGAAAATACTGTTTCTTATATAGTTTATAATTAAATTAAAAACTATTATTTTGATATTTATTTTATGATTTCATACTAATTTTAATTAAAAATGGAGTCCGACACATGTACGATTACTAAAAAAAAAAATTGGAATTAAACTAAAAATTATTATTTTGGTTAATTGTGAATTCAAATTATAATTATTCAGTTTCACCAGGTGCTTTCAGTTAATAACCTAAACAAAGATATTATGGACATTCTTTTCTTCGAAAGTTTTTCACACCTCCCCTAGCAATAGCCCGCGTCTCCTTTGGAAGGCGTGACTCCTAGTTTGGAAGCCACTGCATTACAATTTGATTGAACCAATATACCTGTATGTATATCGTGTGATTGTCTATACTTCAGAAATTGTAAGCATAATGTTTATGACTGTTTGAACAATTTCTTTTTAATATTATATATTAATTTCAAATTTAATATTATAAGGACCTTTTATTTGTAAAAATATAAATAACGCCTTTAATAAATGCTTTGTTATTTAGGCAAATAAATAATTCAAGCCTAACAATAATGTCAAATTATTACATTTTACTTGTCAACTTTTATAATCCGAAGACATTAAAAAATAAGTAAGAATATGAAATATATTTTTACAGTACAATTATAATGAATGTGCGTCTTTTGGATGCATTTTAAATGTAATTATGATTTTTGGTTGAGTTTTTCATTTCTTCTTCGCAGTATCAATCCGGTGGATTAGTTTGCAGCAACAGAATCTTGCATCTCGATCTCCATTCCTCTCGGTCCTCCGCAACACTTTTCAGCTCAGCATAAGCGCTACAATTCATATCCTCGAATACTTGCTGCAAATACTCCCGTCTAGGGCGCCCTCTACAGTTTCTGCCCTCAACCATCCCCTCCACAATATCGTGAAGAAGACCATCGTGGCGCATGATGTGACCAATCCATCGGGCTCGCCTCTCTGAGATGGTTCTTATTAGGTGCCTATCTTCCTTGATTATCCTGAGAACTTCATTGTTCGTGACGTGGTCTCTCCAGGAAATTCCGAGAATTCTTTTGTACGACCACATCTCAAAGGCCTCTAGTCATTTTTATATTATGTGTGCCTAATAGGATGAATATTTAGATTCAATATGGTATTGGCAGCTCTGAAGTGAATTTAAGTTTTTATACTAATAGTAAATCACTTGAATGATGACATGGCTATCTTTGGTTTTAGTCTATTATATAATAGATAGATAGACCATGGCTACGCTATCTTTCTAGCTTTTAGTAATTTGACTACCGGGCTATTCTAAAATGACTTGCGTAAATATTTGTATTTGTTAATTAAAAATCATTCTGTTGACTACTTCCAGTTTTCATTTCTTTTTTTTTTACAAAACGTAGAGTTCTTTTTGGACTCATTATGAAAAAAAAAAAAAACATTGGCAGAAGAAAGTTGTGAGACTGACGACAGCATGGTTTTTCTCTTTTTTCTTTTAATTTTATTTCGAAAATAGTTTTTTCGAATTAAATTTTTATTTTCTACCTTCTACATACTATATATTAAATTAAAAAAAAAAACTATTTGGAATGTTAAACCACATGTTTTGGGTATAAAACGCAACAATAAAAAGTTTCATAAAATATTCCATAAAAATTAAATAAAAATAGAATAGAAAAAAAGCCACATAACTGTGATTCACGTTTCGCAAGTTTCCAAGATGGCCGCCGGTTGACATTTCTATTGCCGCTTCGACAGTTTTTTATCACAGCTATGACAAATAACCATTTTAACAATAACATATCTCGTTATGTAATCGATAATGTCTCAAGACAACATCGCGACCTTTATAAAATCGTGTTCTGAAGGCGAATTAATCAATGACAGCGATAAAATGAACGTCAAACAGAATGAAACCGAAGGTTCCCGGTTGAAAAGGACTTTTACTTTGCCCCGGAATCCTTTCGGCGCCAACAGAATGTCAAAACACAGACCGAAGCAGAAAGACACAGAGACGAAGACGATAATAACCGTCGTCAGCGAGCACAACGGTCTCTCGGAGAGCGAAAAGAGCGGAAAGAAAGTTTTCAGACGACCGTCGTGGAAGAAGTTTATCAACAAAATAGCACATCATATGAACTCTGTAGGCGTACCTACGGTATTATTATACTAATTTTGTTATATTTTTCAATCTGAATCTTCAACGCCTTATCGCGTTTCAACAACAAATACGACAATAAGTTTTCAAGGTGTTTTTAATACTATTTACGTCAAAAACATGTCGCATGTACCTACGGTTCAAGGGCTCCTGTAAATATATCTTAACGAATATTAAAATAGCTCATCCATCCGAGCGCTCGGCCTATTTACGTTATTAACAAGTTATTAACTTTCCAAATCAGGCACATATTATTTCTACATATAATTATTTTCATCACTTGTCAATAGTAAACAATCAACTCGAATTTATTCATTAATTTTGTGCAACGAGTGACAAGGTGATGCACTTTTACATTTGTTTTTGTCAAGAATACAGTGTTATAAAACCATGAAATAATTTAAATACCGGTAATTAAAAAGAGTGCTTAAAATATTTTCTTTAGATTTTTGCTTTATGTGTCCTTGATGCCTAGTAACTTATGATTTGAAATTTGTGCTCTTTAAAATTTTGATATTCATGTAATTAATGCTTTCTTAATTACTTTTATATTAGAACCTGCACATACAATTACTCAATACAATATGTCAGGGTTATGAGGCTAGGAATATAAATTTGAAATACTTGGAGTATGAATTAATGAGTTTTGGAGTTATTTGTGGTGAATTGTTGAAGGAGCAGCAATCTATACAATGGAACAAATTTTTTTTTGATTTCATTCAATTCTATTCTTTATTTGTTATCCTTATAAACAATACAAATGTTATTTCCAATCAAAAATAAATAAATAATGTATACAGATAGCAATAAATATTGGCACAAATGCACCTAAAATATTAGTGTTTGATTTGTGAAATAATGCAGAATGATTTGTTCCAGGGCAAGCAGCAGCTGAGAGAGGGTCTAGAGCGCTGGGGCGGCGGTGAGCGGGTGCCCCCTTTAGGCGGTTATGCTTGGCCCGCGGACCGCACTCCAGGTGCCACTGGCCTGCGTAACCATGGTAACACCTGCTTCATGAACGCCGTGCTGCAGTGCCTCTCCCACACGGACATCATCGCCGAGTACTTTGTTCTGGGCCAGTATAAGGTGGACCTCTCTCGGCGCAACAAGCTCAACTCCAAGAAGCTCGGCACGCGCGGCGAGCTCACCCGGCAGCTGGCGCTCGTGCTGAAGGCTCTGTGGGCGTGTCAGTACTACCCGGAGCTCAGCACTGGCTTCAAGGTACAAAAAACAATTAAATACATCAAGGCCTCTTATATATAATATGTATAGGAGGCATTAATACTTACCTTGATAAATCAAAAAAAAAAACATTGATTTACAGTCGATTCCCCAGCATATATTATGAACACTGCTATTTCGAATATTCTATATGAATTATTTTTGCATTTAAATATCACCGTCAGTCCTGTTGTTCCTTTCCTTAGCATCTAACTTTGGACAAGCAGTTTCTTATATCCCGTGGAGCATTTTT
This sequence comes from Glossosoma conforme, assembly GCA_022606575.1. NCBI lineage: Eukaryota > Metazoa > Arthropoda > Insecta > Trichoptera > Glossosomatidae > Glossosoma > Glossosoma conforme. Next base: position 662,091 of record JAGTXR010000205.1, on the reverse strand, counting down.
GGTTGATTTGTCAATCGATTTTTTTGCAATTATCCCATTCACTGCGTATAATGTCTACAGCAGTCACGAGCTTTACATGGAATTTGTAGCCTCATATTACAGCTTTACTGTACTGTTGTAATGTTCAAAATTAACTTACTATATAACTGAATATGAAAAAATTGGATTCTAGTCAAAAACTATAAGCAATATCTAATATATTTGTTTTCTGGAAAATACATTACAGTCTATGTTGATTGCCAAAAATCCATTAACAAATTTACCAAAAAGATCCCGAGTTTAAAGCTTAATATATATTGAAATATATTTTCCGCTGAACAAAGATGTCAGTCATACGATTTTCGACTAGAATCAACTGGATTTTATACTCAGTAAAATATTCAGCTAATTTTGAACATTGCAATAGTAGAATAAAGGTGATAACAGAGCTGTTAAATTGTTTGACCTAATTAAGTGGCTCATTTAAGCACCCCATGTAATAACAATTAGTGTAGAGTTACAAATAAATAGGAGCTAAGTTTTCTGTAATTCGATACTTTGGCAGGCGGGTTGCCGACTTTGGAAGCCATACGCCAGGCATTGAAGCTGTCCCGGCCGTTGGGACAGCCCAGAGGTTCGTATGAAGCATTTGCATAATCACTGCTGACCCGCTAACGTATAACAATAGCCATTATCTCTACCGTTTTAATTATTTTTAATAAATCAATTTTGTATAATATGTGCATTTTCACTTTTAGGCTGTTGTGGAGCGCCACGGCTCTCAGTACCGCGGCAGCAGTCAGCACGACGCCCAGGAGTTCCTCCTGTGGCTGCTGGACAAGGTGCATGAGGACCTCAACACCGCCACCAAGAAGAAATACAAAACCATCAAGGTAAATAGAGAAGTCTGCAACTGTGTGGATGCTTGAAAAACTGTACAACCTGTCCCTCAAACAAAATAAACATATGTCAAGATCCAATGGTTCCATAGAAATCTACCATTTCGTCTATTCGTTTGGGATGTTATGTCATTTTACCCTTCAGAGGCGAGAGCGTTTTTTAAGATAAAGATTTTATGATAAGTCAACGTTCCTGAGGCCTAAACATTTAAATAACAACATATAAATGATGTGTTAATTTTGTTGTGTTTCAGAACACGGGCGGGCGGCCTGACGAGGTAGTGGCCGCTGAGACCCTGGCCAATCACGTGCGCTGCAACAGCTCTTTTGTCCAGGCCGTTTTCCAGGCTCAGTTCCGCTCCTCGCTGTCGTGCCCGCGCTGCCAGAGACAGAGCAACACCTTCGACCCCTTCCACTGCATCAGCGTGCAGCTGCCGCACCTCGCTGACCATCCCCTGCTCGTCACGGTAACCGCACAACACTTCATGTACCCACTCGGGAAGGCTGACTGAATTGTATGCCAGCAATTTGTAATGACCTTATGCTCCATACTATATGTGTTAAGAGTATATCCTCACCGCGGCACTATGAAACCAGTTAGAATTTGAAAAGACACAACAATGGGTTAATAGTCATCATCCACCGAATGGATTTTTAACTCCCATCAACTGCAACTAATTTTCTCTATAAAAAATATGTTAGAACATTTATTTTATTGGATAATAGTGTTTTAGTAAAATAATTATTTTTCAGTAACTATTTAATTATTTCAATGTTTTTTTTTTGCCAATTATGTATAATTAAACTTTATACATTGAAATAAGCAGGAAACCGATTAATGGAAAATTTTAGATTGTGAAAATTAGAAAATGTCGCTATTTTTTTTAATAGACGGAATGAAAAATAAAACTTAAATTTGAGAAAAATATAAGACTAAGCAAGAGTAATATAATTTTAGACTAACTTTTGAAATTCTAAATGTAAATAACAACAACTGAATGTTTCATGAATGTTTTCATATGCACAACATTGCATCATCCATTATCAAACTGTCAAACATGCATTTGCGATGTGCATCCACCGCAATTAAATGTGCATATGTTTGAAGTGCTCCCATTGCAATTAAATTATGTTTTCTTTATATAACTTTTTAAACACAAAATTAAAAAAAATATTTACGAAAATATTGTGTGTCACTCAGTAGAAGGGGTTAAGTTGGCTTCCAAGTAATTAATTATAAATGATTTATTTAATGGACTGTTTATTTGTATGTTGTAGGTGGTGTACGTGAACCAACAGCCCCGATGTGTGCGGCTGGGCGTCCGCGTGTCGGCCAGTGCTGCTGTGCGAGAGTTGCGAGCCCTGCTGACCAACGACACAGGGATACCGGCAGAGGACATTCTGCTTGTGGAGGTCACGGAGACAGGTCAGTCTGGAAGTATGGCAAAATGGCAGCTTAAACTCAGCCCTATTGGGCATGCAGACCTTGTGGCCAATATTTTTTCCATGCATTTAACATTTTCGCTCGCATTTTCAGCAAGGGAATCTTATCTTCTATCTCCATCATCGCAATTCTAATCTTTTTCACCAGTTCTTTCTCTTAATCTGTTCACCGCGTATGACCGCTATGTGTGTTCTAACGTACATGCCCTCAGCGCGTATGACACACATAGAGGTCATGGAAGTTTCACACCCTATATAAGAGCCATCTCATGAGTTATAATTTTAAAACTTGGCTGAAAATATTACTGAATGTATATTTTACCAAATGCAATCGATGGCATTCTTAAAAAAAAAATTAATATAGGCTAAAATAATTTATTTCTGGAACATGCATCCAAGCCTAGGATTGCTGGCCATTACCATTATAATAGAAGCCGCGTACAGGGTATGTTCGCTAAATTTAGTGCCAAGGGCAAAAGGTTAAGCAATTGTGTGTAGTGGCCAAAATGATCTAGAGAGGATACCCACTGGACTCAGTTGCTAATGATTATATAATGAATTAGCGCACCATCAAGGAGACTTAATTGTCCTCCGGTGTAATGCAGGTGTAAGGCGTGTAAAAACATGCATATGAATTTTCTAAATTGACCAATACAGTGTATTGCTTTTGTACTACGGGTAACTTAAAGTAAAAAACATTAACAGTTTGTTGAAGCAAAAAAAAGTGAAAAAAAATATTTTTTTATATATGGACGGAAGGAATATAAATATATTATGTGTTGTATTATATTATTATTTTTAATAAAATTGCATGTGCTTTTGTAGGTTTTGCTCGCACTTTAAGCGACTGTCAGCCAGTGTGGATGTCTGGGTCAGGGTACGGGGCCAGGGAGGCTAATGGGCCGGCGCTGTACTGCCTGGAGGCCCCGCGCTTGCAGCCGCCGCCGCCCGCTGAGCCCCCGGCCCCATACCTGCTGCTGCTGTGGCTCAACCTGCTGCAAGACTCCGGCTCCTCCCAGCGCTTCGGTAATAACATATTCTTATCTTCTTCATTATAAAGTTTACATAAACACTAATATTTTGTAGAAATATGAAACATTCCTACCCTTTATCTCTTTGCAGATAGAAAGAACCCCATTCTCCTTACAAGTTGAAAACAATTGTTGCGCATTGAAGGTCAAAAAAATTATTAAGCCAACGCGAACTGCGTCAAGATTTCATCGAGCACACAAAAAATTGTTTGTTTTTAAACATTTTATTGCGTCGTAATAAAGCATGATAAATACAAATTTGTGAGTGAAATGTGTAGTTTGAAGTAAGATGTACGATTTACCAACAAAATCTGTTATTACGCAACACGTATTATTACGTTACCCGACTTCCACCACCAGAGAGTGAAAAACGTATTACTACGTTTCCCGCATTCAAGCACCAGACTAAAAAAAACGTATTACTACGTCTCCCGACAACAATGTGTTAAATATCATATTTTTATGACATTTTTCTCGTCAATTTCGGAGAAAAAAAATTAGTGTCACTTGACATGCAAGGTTTTCACCAGCTCCAATGTCGAGTGACATTCGATATTGGAGCTGAAATATATTTTGATGTACTCTTTTTAAGACATTTTTATTTTTTGTCGATGCACATCCAAAATACATGCTACAAATAACTACCTGGCGTAAACCAAAGGATGGTATACTTCGGGGTGTGCGCGGTGAGCAACAAAACAAAACAGTTACTGTCGCGCTGAGGTTTCTTAACCATAGTTTTTGTTATTTTGTAAAAAAAAACGTTAGATTGTGAGACATTTAATATATTGATAAGTGATTCATTTTTATCTACTTGAATTTATTGTGTAATTAGTGAATAAATTTTGTCTAAGAAAAAAGTAGGAAATTTTAAACGAAAGTGAATTACGGGGAAAACTAATTGCGGGGAAAACTACAGCCATAAACATAAATACATTTGAAAATGAATTTGATAGTGGTGACAATAGTGACTATATGAGAGAATTGGATGATGTATTTCACAATTGTCACGGATATGAGGATAATTATTATCCATGCATTGATTTCACTACTAGAGATAGGGTACCAGGATTCCAGTAATTTTTTTTTTTTTACATTACATCAAGAATACTATATTGTACACCATACCAAATGATAATAAAAAAGGCTGAAAGCAATTGTTTTATTAGTTTAATTGTTTTTTTTTGACATTGAGCTGGTGGTAAAATATAAATAAAGCATGGAGTGGAAAGGTTAACATGGATTACACTGAGCACTGTTTTACTTACTGAAAAGCAGTTTTGTGATCTATGAAAGCTTCATTAGTCTTCCACCAAGGGAAACAGTGCTCAGTGTGATCCATGATACAACTAAGTATGGAGTACTTATTTAATATATATGGTTTCTGATTGATGATTGCAGGCTCTCCGTACGTGATGCAAGTGTCCCGGGAGACGGGCTACGAGGACCTGCTGAAGCTGATGCTGAAGGAGATGGCGGCCATGGTGGCCCCCGAGGTGCTGGGAGCTCGCCAGCGTCCCGGCGAGCTGCGGCTGCGTATCGTGGACCCCGCGGCTGATGCGGCCGACCCCAGCAGCTTTCTGCAGCCAGAGGTACTGTGAGACATGCTTCCTCTAAGCTGTGCGCGTGCACATGTAAGGGAACATTGAGACATGTGAGATAAACATTGTCCGGTACAATTTGGTTCAACTGCAATAGAACATCTACACTCACCTGATAAATATGTTGATGGGCGAGACTTTCGGCCATTAAAATTGAAACATTTTAGGATCTATAAACAGCAGATTTTTTATGCATCACTCTCTCTGCATATGTACTCTTGAATCAGAACCTATTGACACTATCTAGTATATTTGGTATCCTGGGGTGGTTATGGCTGATATGAAACTATTTCATTCTGTAGTACTATTTGCCATTTTTTTGCCATTTTCATTCTCTAATGATTCAAACTATTTCTGTATTTATAGCTGTTAAGTTAATTTTACTTAAAATATACTAATTGAAGAAGTTTTATTTCACATTGTCACCAGATTAAAAAAAGAGTATTTAATATTTCCAGTTGGAACATCCACTGTTTACGGAGGCTGTGGAGCAAGCCGTGGCGCTCTGTGGCGAGCGAGCGGGACCGCCTCATCTCAAGCTGCTGCTGGAGTGGGAGAAACCACTGAGGGACAGGTAACTTCACACTCCTCCACTCATGGCAACAGCCAGCTGCTCAAGCTGCTCAGAACGTCCAATACATATTTTTATACCTCAAAAAAAGGTTTTCTATTTTCAAATAATTGATATTAATGATAAAATACTTAAATGATTTTTATTAAATAAATCAACTGAAAAGTGGTTAACGTGCTTCTAAGAGTGCAAGCAAAAGACTGCCTGTGATATTAATGAAGAAATTGACAGTTCTCGGTGGACGTGTACGTGTAGGAATGGTGATAACATTTGTTTTCCAGACTTCTGGTGGACTGGGAGGAGGCGTGTGAGCAACACAGCAGCGTGGCCGAGGTCCTGCAAGGAGGCGGCGCTGCGACCCGGCTGTCGCTGGCCGACTGCCTGGCGCACTACACGCGCGCAGAGACACTGGCCATGGAGGACGCCTGGAGGTACTGCCCCCCTAATACCTCTCAATGTTCCTAACTCGGTGCAACATATAACATATCAAATTTTGAACAAGTGCGGATGAGAAGCCGTTGTATTGATACGAATCAAATTTTGTAAAAGTGTAAAAAATATGATTATGATTTTACACAAATCAATTGACGATTTCTCATCCCCTCTTCTTCAAACTTTGATACATCACGCGTAAATGTATTAATGTGGTCCATCGTCACGTTTCTCCAACTGTAGTTATCGTCAACATGTTTTCCGTGATTAATAATCCACTTGCTCCAAACTTGTTCCTCTTTTTCTCAATGCCAAGAATGATTTTAATTCCCATTAAATTGTGCTTAGTTTTTTTAGAATATATTTCAATATTCTAATACTTCACAAATAATTGAAGATCAATACCAATATTGTACAAATTGATGGATACATACAAATATTCAACAAATATCCTCTTGACATTTCTCTCTTCAATATCGGAGAAAAAAACCGCAGACGCTGGGATTCGAACTCATGTCAATCAGTAACACAAGTAAATAACTGGCTGTGTAATGACCATTTAGGATTAACATAAAGTTATTTCCATTCAGTTTATAGTTTAGAAGTTATCCAGAAGGTACACTAAATAAATAGATTGTCGGTAAGAAAAAATAACACATGCAATTTATAACAAGCGCCAACTATTGTCATAATGGATATTAATAATATAATATGGGTTAATTTCTCGATTCAGTGTGCGGAGAAAATGGATGTGAGCTAACGTTGAGTACAGACAGAACATTGGTTTGTAAAGGTTCACATTCGAATCCCAGCGTCCGCGGTTTTTTCTATGATATGATGAGACAAATTTCATAAAGATGATATTTGTTGTAGATTTGTATGTGTGTAGCAATTTGTCAAAAATGATGACTGTTATTGTATTTAATAATAATAATAAGCTAATTTAGCCATAGTCGGTTTCATAGGATATGGCTTTATATCCCAATTAGCAGGTTGTCACTGACCGTGGCGGGGACATAGTTTTGTGTAAATATCTTCTGGTAATAAAGTCAACTACAAAAGTATATAATAATTCTCAAAGTCATATTGGCTCCCAATGTTGAGAGTATAAGGCCGAGACAATGTTTTGCTGGAAACTTCTGCTAAAAATGCCTTGTCCTGGATGTGGATGGTTCTTTAACGTAATGAGGATCCTTATATTGTGTAGCTTATAGTTACCATTGTAATATCTTAAGGTACAATTTTCAGTCTTGAATGATGTATTATCTAATTTCAGATGTCCGCAGTGTCAACAATATTTGCCTGTAGTTAAGACGTTGGGTCTCTGGTCGTTGCCGGATATTTTGGTCGTTCACCTCAAACGTTTTCGGCAGTAAGTCTCATTTGCGTATTGTCAACATCGACTTATATTATTTGTCAATAATGATGCGGGATATATTTTAATTTGGTAATTTGCAAACAATCGATGGGTAATTTTTTACTTATTTTATTTCAGACAGCAGATCAAAGGAAAAAACAGCACAAAACTGACGACGATGGTGGACTTTCCCCTGTACGGCTTTGACATGACTCCTCACCTGGCCAATAAGGAAGGCCTCCCCACCAACCCAATGTTGCTTGGCGGTGTCGGCTGGTCACCGTGGAAGCGCCCGAGGAAAATCTCTAACTGCAATGATAACTCCTATGACTTGTACGCTGTCTGCTATCACCACGGCAACGACCTCGAGACAGGCCATTACACGGCCGCTTGTCGAAATCCTTATGATCAGCAATGGTACAAGTTCGACGACACCCGAGTGACCTGCATTCCTCAAGATGACGTAAACACTGAACTCATAAACAACAGCGCTTACATTCTATTCTATCAGAGAAGGCACGGAAACTTTGTCGGATGCAATTCGAATTTGAGTTCAGCCGCCAGCACCAGTTCGGTCGGTTCCAACAGTGACCACTGGGCCGCAAGAATGCCCAAATTCACCTACCAACCGAAGAAAGATATTTCTGAGAAAAAAAATGCTGTCCCTCCAGTAAAAATATCTGAAGAGGGAAAATCACCGACTCCAAGTGACAGATCTAACAGAGACGCTAAGAAAGAAGAAATTCAGCTCGATCTCGTTGAAACCGTTCACTTGAGGACGAGCGCCTCCAGTCTGCAGGACGACCGCTCCGACTGCAAGGAGCAGCTGGACGCCACGCCGGACGAGAAGAACCTCCGTAACTCCATCTCCCTCTCAGACAACTTGCGCATCAGCACGGGAAACGTTGCTCCGACAGACGCGTCGGAAGTAAAGCTGGACCTTTTGGAGACCGACAAGATGATCAATAAGGACAGCCTGTACAATATGGGTGAGAGTCGGAGAAACACGTTGAGTGAATATAGAAATGCCAATGATGAGTTCACGACTGGGAACGCAGCCAACGAAGCGATTCATAGAAACTCCATCAGCTTGATTGTGAACCCGTACTTGCTTAATAAAGATATCCATGTAAATCCAAAGATGACGGTGGCAAAGATAAGCGACCTGGAACACGGCAAGGAGAGCCTCACCAATGGGGAGCATATTCTGGTGAGTCGGGGGGAGCTGCAGGTCGGATGGCTCAGCGGCGGCCTCGGCTACTCCACACTGAGGCCGCGCCATTGCTCTGAAGAAATGGACTCCGGCCGTGATCATCACTCTGATGATGAAGCGCCAACCGCCCGACACGACTGGGTAAGAATTTAATTATCTCTGATCAGTATTTTTTCCTTCTTGAATTGACCTTACTCTGTGATCTGTTGCCCCCTCCTTTTTTCCCCTCGATTTGTCTCTCCGGCTTCCTCTTCTTTGCTTAACCTACTTCGTAACTTTTTTATAATATTTTATGGCCACATATCAAAAATATTAATCAAATAATTTCATTATATACATTATCTGTAATAAATTAAGTAAACATAATTTATATTTTAGTAATTTTAATAATATTATTATTTACTTTGTACATCATCGAAGAGTGGTAATAAAAAACCAGCTTTAAATATAGGTGTAGACGACCAGTCAGCCTTGATTCGACAGACCATCTTACAGTACCGCGGGACGTTAAATGAATTTAAGATAATGAAGCTAGATATTGATAACCTTAATCCTATATATCATTTATCTTCGGACGTCAGTAACAATAGGCATAAATATTCAAAGCAATTTTAAATAAACTATAATATAAAAAGAATTATTTGTTATTATTAATTTCAGTTATCTCCTCCATCACTGCGCAGGCCGGTGGTGTTTGGCACGGGCAGCAAGTGAGGGGCCGGAGGCGTCTCGTGTGCTGAGCATCCTCAACAGTTGCATGTAGGAGACTCAATATATTTATAAATTATTCTTACTATTAGGTACATTTGTATATTACTACCGCACACTCGTCCTCAAGTGAACAGTTTCAACGAGATCGAGCTGAATTTCCTCTTTCTTAGCGCCTCTGTTAGATCTGTCACTTGAAGTCGGTGATTTTCCCTCTTCAGATATTTTTACTGGCAGGACAGCATTTTTTTTCTCAGAAATATCTTTCTTGCGTAATCAATGCATCACCATATTTAAATCCGTCCAATTCGCGGTCTGGCAATCATCACCATGGTTGCTTATTCCCTTTTTTATACTCGCCGCCAATTACATGACGAGTTTTTTTTTTCACTTAAAAATGTAGAAAAAAATATATAGTTGCGTATTGTACCCTGCAAGTTACTCACAAGGTTAGAATATACGTCTGAGAAATAGTTGAAGAACGTAGGAGCCTATTCCATGTCAGCCTCGTCAACCGCTCTTGTAGCCCCGACGATTTCCCTGATGAAATTTAACAGCTAGGGACCGTCTGAAATAAGCAGCAATTCAGGTAAATCCTCCCAAGAAATGGTAGAGACTCCCAGGCGACAACACATAATGCATCTCCTATTCTCATGGATGATGCACTCAACGAGAAAGTGTCTCACCGTCTGTTGCATGACTGGATCACATGGACATGCGTCGCAAGAAGAGAGGCCAAATCTTTTTAGGAATTCTCTGAAAAATCCGTGTCCGGTAAACGCTTGAGTGATATGAAAGTCCACGGAGTTAGTCTTTTTCGTGTGTTTGATGGATGGAAAGAAAGACTTGGTTATTACTCTGGAAGTTGATTCTTGATATGCGGTGCTCCAAGCAGTTAGCGAATCATGTATTAACTTGTTCAAGGCGTAGCAGAGAGGAAATCAGTCATAATGGGGTGTTGTGCTTAGTTTCCCCCCCATTTTAGCGAGTTGTGTGCACAAAGCCAAATATACTTGACAACTATACCTATATTTTCAAGAAACTACGCTATTTCGTGTGTTCACAGCTAGGGGGTTCAGGGTACTTGCGGAAGTTACCGACTTTAGTCCGTGTTTACTGTCTGACAATATGTTTACAGTTCGGTATTGTGAGTCGGGGTTTTTAGAAAACCACGAGAGGGCCTTTTGAAATGCATAGAGTTCTGCTTGATCTACTGTGCAATTTTCAGCAAATTTGTAATTTGCTGACGTAACTTTTTTACCCTTTTCAGAGTACGCTACAAATGCGGCTCCATCGCTACAGCCTGCCTTGCTCCCATCGGTAAAAATATTGAAGCGCTGTTGTTTATGACTTCGGTGTTTATGTCATCTTGAGGAAAACGGGTCACTCGGGTGTCGTCGAACTTGTACCACTGCTGATCTTAAGGATTTCGACAAGCGGCCATGTAGTGGCCTGTCTCGAGGTCGTTGCCGTGGTGATAGCGGACAGCATATAGATCATAGGAGTTATCGTTACAGTTAGATTTTCCTCGGGCGCTTCCACGGTGACCAGCCTACACCACCTAGCAACATTGGGTGGTGGGGAGGCCTTCCTTGTTGGCCAGGTGAGGAGTCATGTCAAAGTACAGTTTTGTGCTTTTATAAATATAATATAATCGTATTATGACATTAATTCCTATTGAAAGAGTAATATATTATTTTTATACCAAGGCTCATACTCCTGGTGTAAATTGTGTAGTTTTTAGCGAAGGCGGGAAGTGGAAATGAATATTTATTCGGGGAAGTAAATATTTTTCCTTTCCTCTCCTGTGACTCTAATTATAAATAGAGTTGAAGAGTTTTAATATATTATTTATTATAATGTGATATTATAAAATATATATGTATTTTTGCATTATATTTATAGGAAATTTGATTTATGAATTTACAAACTTTAAACTATTTCATATTCAGTGTTTTATTTTAAATCTTAAATATTTACAAATAACTTGTATAATTCATCATCATTGAATAGGCAGTAGGTGGGAGAAATACAATAGCTATTTAACAAAGTAATCATATGAATGATTCAATGAGATTGGGATTCCATAAAAAAATAAGATTCACTTAAAATTGTGAATTGCATACTGTTTTAAATTTTATATCCATCGAATGCAATTAATTGTAATAATTGTAAAGAAAATTTTAAGAAAAATATGTAACAATATGATTTTGAAATAACAAGTATTTGATAGTAATCATTTTTTTAAAAGACCCATGTTTCACTATCCAAGAAATAAAGGTATATGTAAAACTATAATAAAAATATCGGTATTAATAATGAATTTATCATAGATAGTAATTTGAAAATAAATCACATTAAAGCTGTAAAAGTTCTTTGTTTTAATGCGAGCCGGAATGTGGAAAGCCGTCTGAAATACTTTTAACCTGTTGATTGCGGAAAATGTAATGTTCATGTAAAGAGGTATATTTAATATTTTTCATTCAACTGTTTTTATATCCAATAAAATTTTGTGTATTTTTCCATCTTAAATTTTACGATATCACGTATCACGATAGTCAAACAAGTAATGTTATTAGATCATCACAGGATGTCTCTCGTCCCTTCTGCAATGTTGGCAGTGACAACGGTTAATATAACATAATTTTATCTGGAGTAGTCCAGATGAGGATGTAGTATAACATTGTACTTATTTTCATTGAATGAACAGTTTACTGTGCAGCAGTACCTTGACATATGAGTTTTTTGAGATACGAGCCGTCGAGCGAGCAATTTTATGCTTTGAAATACGAGCAAAATTTGAGAAACGAGCAATCGCCTTAGTGGGTCGGCCGGTTGCATATAAACCGCACGCTCGCGTCACGCTTTCCAGCGTGAATCCCCCGGCCACGGTCAGAGAATCAGTTATCAGTGTGCTCTCGCTGTCAAAGCATCTTTGATAAGTTGAGCTCGCGTTTTGTAACTATTGTACATTTACAGTTGTACTTCATTTATTCTAGTTTCTTTCTTTACATTCTCTTTCATTATGTTTTTGTACAATATTTGTCATTTATAAATACATTTTTCTTATTCAAAAATATGTAATAAAAATAACTGGGGTGACATTTTGGGGGCTAGAACAGATTAATGGCAATTCAAATAATTTCAATGGGGAAATTTGCCTTGAGATATGAGTAATTTGAAATACGAGCAAGATTGCGGAACAAATTAAACTCGCATGTCGAGGTACCACTGTATTAAATTAAGAACATTTAGATGCCCCGCGATCATGAGGATGTCAGCAATTAATAATGAATCAGTTACAAATATGATCAAATGAATAATGTTCATAAAATCATAAAATATTTGTAGCAATTTTATTATATCGCATAATGAAGTGTCTCAAGTAATGAAGAGATAAATTCCGAACATTACTTTTGAATGGGTTTGTTAATAGTGTAGTGCATTTTAGCTTTTTGCACCTTATTCTGTAAGAATTGTGCCTTAGTACTGACCCATTGATTAACATTATATTGTTATCATATTTGTATTCAAAATAATATACATCATTTGTAATTGTTTATTTATTAAATTATCTACCTGGGTAAAAAACTATTGACTTTTTTATTTCAAAAACTTTCTATATCACTTCTATAATCTAATTTGTGATCATTATATTGATTATATAAAATCCTGCATGACTTATCCTGTGTAATACACATGTATTGTAGAAATATGCTGTGTTAACTTGGAACAAATATTTGTCAATTTAACAATAAAATGTCCAGTAGTTTTTTATAAAAGCTTACATTAATTATTCTACCTCACAATCATTAAATTGTACTACGTAGCAACTAATGGAATACATTTGACATCATTTTTATTTACATATGTATCGCAAGTACGATGGCAACGGTAATACAGAGACAATGTTAATATTTCACACAAAGGTTGTTTGGGTAGTCAATGTTATCATCTAATTATCTTTTAATAACTCACTTCAATAAGTTTAGTGACTGTCACATTAATATATCAATCATTTAAGTATCATTACTTTCATTGGGACATATTTCATTAATTCAAATCTTCATTACTGCTCTTTAGTATAAAATCAATATGTTGGCTAAATATAAACTATTATAAAAAAATACAAAAATATAGGAACGTGCAAATGTTATACTCGTACATCTTTAATCAAATATTTTAAATGTAAGGTTTATACTTTAATATTTCACAACATCCTTTAAAGTAGATAAATACCTTATAATACTTTAGTTCATCTCCTTCAAATCTAAGTCCATGCATTTATCTATCTTGACTCCAGCTGATACTATTTGTCAGCAAACTTTAATCCAAAACTAAAATATCTACATACTCGTAGAAAGCAGTAACTTTGTGATTTGTCATATTTAAAGAATAACACAAGTAAAACTTTGTAATAAACTACTGAGTTGTAATAATTCAGTCTTTTCATTCAGGGTTTTACTTATTTTATTCTATAAATTATGTATTTTTAACAAAGCAACATGTTGTGATAGCCAAGGATCAAATTTTAGATTCAATTTATGTTCCAAACTGCTTTTTGTTTTTTTTTTTTAAATATACCATATCTGATAAGTCCCATTTAATGTTTATACTCTAGTTTTTCATCTAAATATATCTATTCATATGAAGACATTAATAATATTTCCAAAATAAAGTAAATAGTATACATACAAATGCCAAAAACATTAAACTTATTTACATTAGAAATTATTAAAAATAAAAAATTTCACATAAAAAATACATTCAAATTCACTTGCTGAATATTTTTTTTACTGTTTTGTATGTTTTATATAACGGTCAATGATTTAAGAATATAGTTTAAACAATGGCAGCCCACACTTTTAAGATCCATTTAAAAAATGCAATCTAAGTAAGTATATTTTCGTGTTATTATATTTTATACTAAATATTGTCAGCCCTTCTAAAAAGTATTGTAGAGGAATCCAATGTTCTTCAAAAAACACCCCCAACGTGCCCCATATTAAAATGAATATTAAAACGTACTTGCTTACATTATATTAAATATTTTAACTGCATATTATATGCCTAAATTAATTTTGATAAATAAGGTCAGATAAAATATTTTTAAAAACCACGTGGACCTAACTAGTTAACATTAGTCAAATCAAAATTCACTAAATCTATACAGTATTTTTTAGAATATGCTAAATATATAAATCTAGATTTAGTCAATGTTGCCTTGTAGAATAATCATTCCAACTAATGACAACAGTGATCGTGACATGTTTATATAATTATATATCATTATATTGATTATCATAAAGTGATCAATGAATTAAAATAAATTTACAAAACTCTGCCAATATATAATTATCGATCCGGTGTAGGCATATTGCTGGTTAATTGAACAAACTTCATTTTTATGCAAACAGACATATGTATAAAACTTTAAGATCTATTTTAAAAATAAATAATTAAATTATTTTCTTTGTTTTAACATGGATCTTTTTAAGTAATTGTTGTTTCTAGACATGAGATCACGGTTTCGTTCACTGCACAACTTAAACAACCCTCTTTCTAGTCCTTTATAAGCACCACCCTTTCTCTGTTAATATAGAATTTTATGTACAGTGGTACCTTGACATACGAGTGCCCCAACATACGAGTTTTTTGAGACACGATCTGTCGAGCGAGCGATTTTTTGCTTTGAAATACGTGCAAAATTTGATATACGAGCAATCGGCTTAGCGGGTCGTCCGGTTGCACACAAACCGCGCGTCACGCTTTCCTGTGAGCCATGGTCAGAGAATCAGTTATCAGTGTGCTCTCGCTGTCAAAGCATATTTTTGTTCAATTAATTTCAATGTGGAAATTTGCCTTGAGATACAAGTAACTTGAAATACGAGCAAGGTTGCGGAACGAATTAAACTCGTATGTGGAGGTACCACTGTATTATTTTTGTTATAACAGTAATTGTTTAAAAGTGAATAACTAATAAAGTGCGCAGAGTGCATCAAACCGCAGTCTCATTTCTGAGATTATCAGTTGCTCAATGTGATACATATTAACACAAGGTAAAAATATAATTATTATTTTTATTTAAACATATAAAATGTAATCTAAATTATAATAACTTAGATTCTAATAACACAATCAAAACATAACAATTTCAATATATTGTCAAATGATTGAGCTTTCCAATGAAGGCATTGTAAATTGAACTAGTAAATGAAACTATTCACTTTGTTGGAAGATGAGTGAAAGCCACCCAAATCAAGTGTGACCAATTGTCAATTTTTTCCTTATGAAATTTTAGTGAATTTTTACTTAACATTACTTGATTATAAAAATATCATTAGGATGAAATTTTCTCAAGTAATGTTTTGTAAGTGAAAAATATTTGAGAAACTTCAATGTCATATTGCAGGTTTAATATAGCCCACAATATATCATGCCAATATTGCATTTTACAGTATTTTTATTATATCATGTGGAACAACAATTCTCAAAACTGTGTGTAAGGAATGTTAATGCGTTTCCTGTATGTTTGTTTATTTTAACGAATTTGTATTTAGTAATTGTTAATGATATACATGATATATAAAAAAAATCACGTTAATATAAAATACCTGCAATTTGATTCTAAAATGTTGGTATAACTTCCTCGATAAATAATTTAAAAAATTTAATTACATTAATAATCTCAACGAAAATGGAGTTCAGGTAATTTTTAAAGTTTTTTATATTTGAAATGTTTTGTGCTGAAAGGAATTTTGTATTTTTATGGTATGATACAAAGAAATTATAGGTGATAATTAGTTTTGTACAGATTTTTTGGAAATACCTGAGTTATTTTTTGTATCACTATGTGCAAATGTGCCGTAATAATTATGTTCAAATAAAAAAATACATCAAAATAAATATTTAAAAAATTAATCCATGGAAATTAGATTTGACATAATTACTAGTCTAAGGATTTTATATTATTGAAAATGTTTATGTTCATTTATTCAAATTAAAATAACATTTCCTTGTTGCCAGACTATCAATTTTTTTGCTGAATGATCTTATTTTTAAATTAATATTAGGCTCTTTTGGGTACTTCAATTTCACACTTATTGCATTTTTTTTTATTTAAAATTCTCTTATTCAAATTTGGATGACGATTTTGAGCTACGAGCTGTAAAAGAAAGCTCGTAAAAAATTGCAACAGACTTTTAGATTGTCCAATTTTTTTTATTCCTTATACCTTTTTAAATATCTGGCAACACTGATCTGTATTAATTTGTATTTATGATTCAAATGAAAATTTTAAGTCATCTGTAAAAATACACCTTCATAATAATAGTACCTATATTAAATATGGTATTTATATAGTTCAATATATTGTGTTAATTCAAAACTCTTCACAATAATAAACTTTTTAATGAAAGCGGCGATAATCTTTCATTGATATTTTTCTGTTAATTTCTGTGGACGGTTCCTTACTTTTATTTATGTATCAGATACATAATTATTACACATTTTGTTTACAAAGCACAATCAAAAACATAAAGGCCTGCATCTGTTATGCGCTATTTTATTGATGGTTAATTTTTGTCTCTGTACTACTTTCCTGTATTAAATTATTTATTAACCAACCACATTTCACAATTTATAAACATTTCATCATACCTAGGTAAGCAAAATTATATGTTTTTATGACCATACCGGGTGACCTCAAAATGTGGCCCACATAATGTTTTTTACTAATAATCAAAGGTAATGAAATAAAACAACAAATTAAACATATTTTTTGTCAGTTATTGGTAACGACTCCATAAAAATGGTTCTCTCATATTTAAAAGTATTATTGATCATTGTGTTGCTTGAAGGTTCTTTATCTTGGGATTTATTGCACCTGGGCATCAAACAATATACCATTAAGCATGTGTGCATCTTTAAGAACCAAGCATATCTCTCCATAAATGTGGGTGATCAATACGGAAAGAATAGTTATGCAACTTTAGTACAAGTCCCGTTTCCGGAAAACAATGTATTTCCAAGAAAAGCAAAAGTGTATCCGTCTCACGACTTGCATCAACCTGGAAAATGCAGCACTCTTCAGAATGTGATCGCAACAGACGTCGATATGTTTGGCAGAATGTGGATTTTAGATAGTGGTGATGAATCGAATAATTGTCCAGGAAAGTTAATACTATACAACATATATTCTAATGAAATAATTCGCAAGATTGAAATTCCAAATCCTGATTTAAAATTATCAAATGTTCTCGCTGATGCGTCCGTGTTGCCGTGGAACATGAGAGCGTTGGTGTCAGTTTCTAATGCCAATGTACTTTTGTCTTGTTCCTCTCGGGATAAAAAGTGTATTCAATTAATTCTCAAGATGGATTCCAGGAACGAGACATTAGCAGGCGACAGTGTCTCGTCAACAGAGAATATAGCTGTATCTAAAAGTGATGATTTCCTATTTATAACTTCTCCGAATTCGCTGGCATTGTATTCGCTGGACTTAAAATTTATACGATACGAAGAACAAATGGTCACAAATGGCCACAAAAAATATGTAAGTATAATTGCAATTACTTATTTTACTTGTTTGTATCAGTATCACTATGGACATATTATTTAAAACACTACCAAAGAGGAATGAAGTTGTCTGTCTTCAGTCACTCACATAAACTGGGACGAAGCAATGATCAATGTAGCTGGCAACTGTGGAGGCACTTTGTGGTAACCATATTATGCTTTAAATATGGAAGAACTAATAATAAATATATTTTTAACTTTAGGGAAAAAATATGGTACAGGTACCTGTACAATATTTAGGAGAGAAGCTGGGCCCTTCCCGAGGCCTGGTGGCTGATGCTGGACTTGGATTATGTTATTATCTTTCACGGGATTTTGCAATTGTGCGCTGGGATACCAGGTATGTTTGTTATGTTCATTTGTTTGAGTGTTATAAAAAATTACATAATTTAAATTGATTTGCGTTTCAAAATAAAATAAAAATATTCCTTTGTAAAAGAATATATAATTTCTTTAATGCCTTTTTTAGGAAACAACTTAATGCAGAGGGACACGATATATTTGTGCAGTCATACCAACAGTACCCAAATGTATCGCAGTTGATCTCCGATTCTTATGGGAATATATGGGCTTTGGTTAACGTTGAAATAACAAAACATATTGGGAATTTTAAAAACTACGAAGGAAAAAAAAATGTTAAAAAATCAACCGAGTCAAAAGTTGTCAAAGTAGTAAACTATAATTTATTTTTATAAAGCTTTGAAATAGTAAATTAATGAATATATATTTGTGAAGTTGAAAGACGTAGTTGTAGATAAGTTTTATAAGTAACATTAAGGTTATCAACTGACAATACTTGGTGAAACTGCATAATTATAATTTTACAATTAATTTTAATTAAAAAATTAATAAATTAAAAATGTTTAGTTTTGATTCACAATTTATTTTAATGATTACATGTTTCGGCCTTCCTGAAGACCTATTAAGAAGATTATTATTATTATATAATAAGAAGATTATTGAAGATGGTCTTCAGGAAGGCCGAAACATGTAATCATTAAAATAAATTGTGAATCAAAACTAAATATTTTTAATTTATTAATTTTTTAATTAAAATTAATTCTAAAATTTTAAGTTTTATAAGCTTTGATTGGTTCTTTTTTATTGATATATTTCTTAAAAATTTGTGTAAATTATTATGTTAATATATAAAATAGTTATTATTAACCCTTTAAGTGCGGTTATTGTTTTTATCATTGTTTCATAAGAAGTGTCGATAATCCAAAGAAAAATATATTATTTTAGATTTTTATGATGAATTATTATTTTATACCCCTAAATCATTTATTTTCAACCTTTTTAATCAATTAACCTTCAATTAAAACACACTATATCATTTTTTTAATAAAACTCGACGAAAAAAAACCTTGCCTATATATTGGCAGCCGTACTCTAGCCACATAAAGTGGCATGCCCAAATATAGGCACGCCACATCTGAAGGGTTAATTCAATAGTGTATATATGAATACAATTTCTTAATTATTTTTTATATAATAAGAAATGTTTTCACTTTATAGAGTAAAACAAAAATACTTTGAACAGTTTTTGTTATGTTTTTATTTACAATATAACATCACATCATATAAAAAAATAATTTGTAAAAAATAGTACAAAATAATAATATTATGTTTATCTCAAGTCAACGATTTGTTGAATAGCTCCACATCCACATCTGTTGTCGACATATTCTTGAAAGTTGGATTCGAGAACTTTAAGTCCTCTGCGGCTGTCGAGAAACACTGAAGTTGCCACGAAGCCTTCATCACTGATGTAGATCGGCTTCAGAGACTCCGGGTCGAAGGCTGTAGAAGTGTCCCAGCTGTAAACTTCAGGCTGGTTTCTGTACTTGAAGTAGATTGTATTGAGGTTGGTTCCTATGAATACCATCGGAGCGACCTTTACACACACATCTGAAAAATTAATATAATTTTTTCGCTATTACAATAATCATAAAATGGAAATACACGCATCATTATACATATTTTAAAAATAATATGTAAATCTAATACTACCTGCCTGAGCGGTATTAATTTTATGATTACTTAACTTTCGAAAAGAGAGACTCATCGTTTATTATCATAACACAGATCTACAGATCAGTATTTATGCATAACTGTGTTTCTTTTTAATAGTTTATAGCAATAAGCAAATAGTATCACCCTTAAGATGCGTTGGAAGTATGCAGGGATAAAAAGATCAATTTAATATTTTTTCTCTAATACAGTGGTACCTCGACATACGAGTTTATTTCGTTCCGCAACCTTGCTCGTATTTCAAATTTCTCGTATTTCAAAGCAAAAAAATCGCTCACTCGACGTCTCGTATCTCAAAAAACTCGTATGTTGGGGCACTCGTATGTCAAGGTACCACTGTATATTTCTATTCTTATCCAACATAATTTAAATGGTAATATGTGCAATAATACTCACCATTTATTGCATTAATATATTATTTTAACTGACTTGATGATGAAATTATTTTGTGGATGAGGAGTAAAAGATACTTGTGGACCAAAATACACCCATACAAGTTATTATAGGTTTCTTTCATTCCATTTACAATTTCATCATGAAAAATCACACTTAATGACAAATAATTGAATTTAAATACATTTTCAATACATAATGAAACTTGTGTTTGAGAAAGTGATGTACCGATGAAGCAGAACAGTTACTCAATGTGATCCCTGTTAAAACAAGGAAAAATATCTTCTCTAACGGATTGCATATTATTTTACCGTGTATTTGCCCTTGTGCTTTTCCTTTCCTTAAATATTCTGTGTCTATAGAATAAATATGCGGTGATGTGCAATAAGTCAGGTAAAGTGTTGCCGAGCAGCTGCCTTGGTGATGCGTCAAGGCCATGTACAAGACATCCTGACGCTGATCAGTTGACGCCATGTCAGCCGGTATCTGAACCCGGAATCCTCTCGCCTTTTCCACATTATATACCAATATGGCGCCAGCTGGACCGTCAGTAATGTATCTGAAAACAAGGTTGTTCAATACATTATTGTAAGTATTAACATAAATAATATTATAAGGATTTCTTCTTTATAGTTGCCATGAGTTGTGTTACTTTTCGTTCACAGACAATTCGTTCAACGACTCATCGGTAACGACGTGGGATGCACTGGACGTCTGGTGCACTGGATGTCTCGCTAACATAAGCTAAGATAAGGATTTGTCCAGTGATCATAAAGTCCAGAGATCTGCACCAGACGTCCTGTGTGCCCCACGTCATTACCGAATAGTTGTTGAACGAATTGTCTATGAGCGATAGATCGTGACACCACTTATAACAGCATAAAATAAATGATCTTATCCTAGTATAAGGTTCGTTCTTCATAGGTGATCTTGGAAAAAATTGAATATTTCTCATTGTTTTTCGCACTGCAGTAGACAGTTCTTTAAACCCAGCTGCTCAGACAAAACAGTTACTCTGAATTTAATTTTTACAGTAATGACACATTGTTATTTTTGTTAAAATAATGTACGTTCTAACTTACATGTAAGCTCTGTTGTCATTATCATAATCCACAGCTATAGATTGAACTTGGGAATTCTCCCTCGTCAGTGATTTCAAATCTATGGTGTTGATAATCATTCTCGACGTAATTGAAATTTGAACCACTTTGGGGGAACACATTACTTTAGGTTTAGTGAGAGTATTGACCACACCCAAGTCCAGCACCCACAGGAAACCCTGCAACGAAACATCAATATTTATTTACAACATTATTTATGTTTTTCATTACAAGATTTCAATGCACACCTTGCAATAAAAAAAGTTTTATTTGCTACATATATTTTTGTACTTCTTTCATATCCGTTCCGTTACTTAAGTATATAGTTGCCACAAATTTCCACCGTAAATTGCTGTAAAATTCTCTTAGACAGGGAGCGGCAAAAAGGCTGACGGTTGTCGTCGTTGTTTTGATTTAAAAGCCGACAGATCTTTTTGCCGCTCCCAGTACCTCTATGCTCCTCCTATATCCCCATTTGAATCTTTGTTCTAATTTAAACACAGTAAATTCTATGTTGAAAGAATTTAATAATTGATATGATCCTGGTGAAGATGGGGACCCAAATGCATCAAGGATTATCCATAAAAACCATTAGCATTGTACATATAGTTAATTATAAATTATAGAGAATTAATAAAAAAATAAAAAATGTGTAACAAAGATAATATATTGAAACTAACTCACCAGGTGATCTGCATAAAAATCAACAGCATTTTGAATTGCTGAACAGTCGCCTTCTTCGTGTGAACTTAAATCCGGAAATGGAGTCAATCTTGGCTCAGATAATCGCAGCTTAGCGTCGTAAGTTACTATGGTCGATGGATTTCCCTTTTTATACCTTTAAAAATACATACGAAGAACTTAAAATAAAATATTAATTTTGATTCATGATTATAACTACCCTAAAAAACGAAATTCTACAAAGTTTTTTTTCATCTCAAAGAAATTAATGTTGTAACTTTTAATTTATTTTATTACTAGTTTCAGAATATTTGGTTATGGTTTTTTTAAATTTTGTTGTTCTGACAAATTAAAATGTGTTTAATATGTAAAACTTACTATAAAATGTATACAACACCTATTTTATTTGTGATAATATAAATATAAATGAAAAATAAATGTATCAGGTTAGGTATGCTTAAAATTTTAGAACTTTTAATAATAATGATGCTTAGATAATCATGGTTTAACACGGACTTCATGGCTATTGGTATTATTTCTTCGAAATTTCGACTGCTAAAGGGTTCAAAACATCATTGTGTAATTCGTGAAAATCTTAGAGTCTTATAAAATTCTAATTAAAAACAACAATGCAATTAGAAAATAAAATCATCAATCACCTTGGCATGAGTAAAAATGTTGTATCATATTTATTGAGTGCTTTTGTGGCCACCATATTTTTGGACTTGTAGAAACCTGATTCAGTGAACATCCTGCCAAGAGTTGGATCCGCAAACGAGAGGGATCCACCTTCCCAAGACACGACTGAAGGTTGTCGAGCTGCCAACTGAAGACTGGACGGCAACAGGCAAGGCAGAATAGCCTCACTGAACTCGACGACTAATATCATAACCAATACTAGCTGGACCGCCATCTTTTGGCTGAAATAATAAGATGTGTATTACTATTAATTGATAATAATTTATTCAACATTTTAAGAAATACATGTTATTTTTTAAAACAAAGAAACATTATTTAATGAATTATGGAAACTGGTGTTAGATTTTTATTTTATTTTATGTAAACACATACATAGAGAATGCCGACAGATGGTTATAGTTGTTCTGAAGTCTCATCAGTGGAATTCCATAACGCTTACCATGGTACATATGGCTAAGCGCTGCATGTGGAGTGTTGATCCGCCAACGTCATAGACTGCAGCCCGAGATTCAAACATCATCCTTATTATTACAGGAATTTACTATGAATAGGAGGCTTCACGGGACGACTTTCTTCTACCACCAATTTTATATAAAACGCTATGACTGTCATATTACGGGTGAGGGATCAAATTCACTCTGACTGGGGGTATTTATAAGCTCAGAAATCGATTAAAAATCCTTTTTTTTTTTAATCTCCGTCGGGATCGAACCCACTATCTTTGGCTTGCAAAGCAAACGCTTTGACCATTGAGCTATACCCACCGGCAAATGAATATTATAGTTTTACTTTTACATTCAAAATATATCAGGTGTAAATAAATAAATTAGTCACTTTTAATGTTATGAAAATATTAGAGAATATTTGACATACCTTGTATTGATTCCTCAACTTCTTTACACAAATTTAAAACCTCAATTGAATTATAACATTTCAATTGATCCAGTTATAAAGCAAAAATGTGCATTTTTAGAATTTTTTGTTTGTTTCAATAAAAAATGATTAGGTTCAGCATATTTATCAATGTTTTGTAAATAACTTTTTTTGATAGGATGACCATAATCCCTTAAATTTTAAAAACAAAAAATATAGCTTATAACAAAAATAAATTAATACTTTGAATGCATACAAAATGGAAACAAATTAAATGGTCAAAAATATTTTTTTTATAACATTTTGGTCTTAATAAAATTCAATCTGGTCAAAATAAAAATATTTATAGACTCAATAAAGTAAATAATAGTAATAGTAAAAAAGCTTATATTAGTACAGTGGTACCTCGACATACGAGTTTAATTCGTTTCGCAAGTTTGATTTATCAAACTAATCGTATCTCTTTTCGTACTACCACCAAAACCGACTACAGCCAAACCCAAGCAAGACCCAAGTCTGCGCCTTTCATCTTAATAACAGACTCGCCAAGAGAAAGCTGCACATTACCTGGAACGACTTGGTGTTAGAGCACTGCGACACCTAAATACCTAGGGGTCAAGCTGGATAGGACCCTCACTTATCAGAAACACTGTCAGTCTGTTAAGCAAAAGGTGTCCACCAGAAACAACCTACTCCGAAAAGTGGCAGGTACGAAGTGGGGAGCCCAACCAAACCTGATCCGCACAAGTGCTCTAGCTCTCTGTTTCTCTGCTGGCGAGTATGCTGCGCCAGTATGGACGAGGTCTGCCCATACCAAGAAAGTGGATATTGCTCTGAATGAAACGTGCCGGGTGGTTACGGGGTGCCTAAAACCTACCCCAATATCAAAGCTATATCAACTCTCGGGCATTGCCCCACCAAACATACGGCGAGAAGTTACTACCAAGAAGGAACTCACCAAAGCAACCCACGACGCACTCCACCCTATGTTTGGGTACCAAAAGATAACTACACGGCTCAAATCAAGAAGAAGTTTCCTACAGTCGACAACGGAACTGGAGATACCTGAGGCCACCCTGCGGCTGAACATGTGGAGAAGCGCAACTGAGGGGAATACTTGGATTGCCCCGAAAGAGGACCTAGCCCCTGGACATGACCAAGGGTGGAATATATGGAGGTCCCTTAACAGACTTCGGACCGGAGTATGCAAGACAAGGACACAAATGAGGGCCTGGCAGTTTTACAGCGGACCGACTGAATGTGACTGCGGCGTGGAGCAGACCCTGTCACACCTTCTGGAGTGTGCGCTGTGCCCGAGTGGCTGCACCCAGGAAGACCTGATGATGGCCAGAAGTAACGCCATCGACGTCGCCCACTTCTGGGCAGACAGGATCTGACCCTGTTGTTTCCGACACGATTATATATATATTGTATCTCAAAGCAAACTTCCCCATTGAAATTACTTCCCCATAAACTTATCGAAGATACTTTGACTGCGAGAGCACACTGATAACTGATTCTCTGACCGTGGCCGGGAGATACATGCGGGAAAGTGTGACGCGCGGTACGTGTGCAACTGGCCCACCCGCTAAGCCGATTGCTCATATCTCAAATTTTACTTGTATTTCAAAGCAAAAAATCACTCGCTCGACGGCTCATATCTCAAAAAACTCGTATGTTGGGGCCTTGTTAGTCAAAGTACCACTCTACTTTTATTTTTAATTATGTCCATAAAATATTTATTCTGCATTCTATATTCACTATTCTGATTAATAGACTTTGACATACACCCTTTCTTCGATCTGATAGAATTGATGTCAGAAGAAGTCTGTTACTAGATGGAGAGAAATTTCACATTTACGGGCCACACATTTACTATAAAAATACTGGTTTAATAGTAACAGTACCATAACTGTATGAATCTTGGTTACTACCAAATTAAAAGCGGAAGGCAATAAAAATACTTCTTCTTTCAATGACATTCATTCAATATATTACATTTTGCATTTAGAATTACCAAATTACATTAAAACATTTAAAAAATAGTGCATTATCGTAATTAAATATTACAAAATTATTCCGTTATTTATTTTAAAATTTTGCTTAGTAGCAATGTTTCTTTTCCTGTGTTTATTTTTATGATACACCATGGAATTAGATTTAAAAATTTGAATGTTTCCTGTTTATATTATTTGCTTACTGTGTTATTGAGAAATATAAATAAGTTTCTCTTCAATAATATTGCTTAGTCACATTTTAAATATATACTGTACCTGATAGCCAATACCAAAATTGGTAAGTATTATTTTTGTAGACATGTCGCTATTTGCTGAGCATAGAAGCACTAATAAATTTGTGTGAGTATAACACCCGCATGCAGAGTCATTTTTTGGCTTAAGGTAACCAAATTAAGACCTATATACAGACACATTTCTTAAATAAACCAACATATAACAGCTATTATCCTTTAGGGAAGCGTCAGCCCTCAACTCACCTCAATTTTTAAAAAAAGTATCTGTAAACTGGTGTTAGATTGGTAACCTTAAGTTAAGGAATGCCTCTGCATTAATAAGACTCATCCATCCACTACATAGGTGTTCTCTTGGAGCACACCGAGATCCTACATAATATTTAATCAGCTTTTATTCACAATTTAAATGTTAACAAAATGTGAAATGAAAACAAAAAAAAAACTTGTTTTGGATCAATAATTCTCCTTGAAATTCTATAATTAAATGGAAATAATGATTTTAATGTTTTATTTAACTTATTTTCATTTTAGTATTAAATTATCGGAAAAAAAATATTTTTACAATATTTATTTTATTCCTTTCTTACATTTTTAACCTGGTGAAAAAATATTGATATAAGTAATGTAACACATGAGAATATATTTATTAGAATATTTTTTACTAGGTGGCTTCACAATGGCATCTGTATGGCTGTGGCTGGTGATGTTGGCAGCTGCATGTCCCGTCCTGGCAACATGGAACCGCACAACTGATTGGATGTTTACAGACGAGCTTTCGTTCAGGATATCAGGTCGGAGCATCAACTTCCCTTGTGACACCACAAGTGATATATACACGGAAACCAAAAAGTATATTCCTAAAAACATAATTGCCACGAGGATGCAAATTTACAAATATACCGTCATAGTAGCTCAACCGAGGTAAATATTCAATCATCATCATCCGGTTTCCATCCACTATGGTACACAGGCCTCCCACATGAATATCCAACCCTCTAATTGTTTGCCTTCCAAATCCAGCCACTTCATGTTTTTTTTTATATCCGTCTTAAAGAAAAAGCACAAGATATATTTGAGCGTTCATTAATCGACATCTTTAAGAATATGGATAATTAGTCTGATGCTCCCGAGGTGAGGACTATTTGGTTCTAAGAGTTAGATATCTGCATTTCAAATCTCGTTAGAACTTGTATTATGTTTACAACAGCCATCTAAATATCGTCAACAGGATATTAGATTCTACTGATTATGGTAAAATTACTGAAATGTTATTTTATTATTATGTTATATGTTTATAATTTCACTACTTTATTCTTCAAATGATTCTCTCTTCAAAATGTCTCAAATCAGTTTTTGTAAAACTTTTTGGTATTGAATTTTAGGTATAAACCAGGTGTGCCGTTTACCCTGGCTTCAGCTAACCTCAGGTGCAATGGTAGACATACTACTCTAGAGGCATTCCCTGATTGGCAAATTCAACAGGAAGGAAACTGTGCAGCTATTCAATCTGCTGTGGACATCTTTTGGATCGCAACAATGTCCTTTGGGTCCTCGATGCTGGGATAGTAAACATCCTGGAGCAACCGTCCACTAAGTGTCCTCCTAAGGTGGTTGCCATCTCCATGGTTACCAACAGAGTTCTGAATACAATAGACCTGTCAGAATACATTACAGAGTATTCTAATTTACAATATATTGTTGTTGAAAATGACTCCTGCAATGATTTTGTGTAAGTTGTTTTATTTTCTATTTGTTTTATGGTCCCTTATTAAAATCTATTATACTTGAGAAATTGTAGCATGATTGTCATGGCGGAATACAAATCTACATCCAATATGTCATTTTATGACATTTCTCTGAAATTGATGAGAGAATTGGGATAAAATATGATATTTCATGTAGATCTGCATGTGTGTATCAATTTATTCAAAATATTAGTAGAGATCAGTTATCTATAAAGTATTAGAATAACAAAATATATTCTAAAAAATAATGATATATAAAAAAAAAACATTGTAATCTTGTAAAGATGTCCTGCAATAAATAATAATTTGTTAACCTAAAAATAATATCTTTCAGTCAATATTTAAATATGAAATCATTAGTTCTCTGAACGTTTTTAATTTATCAAAATAAAGTATTTAATGACTTAATGTTGTTATAGTACAACATCCTAATTATCCGGTAATATTATTTACAATAATGAAAATAATATTATCAATATAACATAAGAGAAAACAACAATATAATGAATTAATCAATTATTATTTTAGATATATATCCGATGCTGTTGGCCATGCATTGATAGTTTTGAACGCCAGCAAGAGACAAGGCAGTCGCCTGGTGTTGCCAGACTCTGTGACTAACAACTGTCCCAGCAATAATGCTCTCTATCTGGCAGCTTTAAGGAGAGGAGATGACAGGAACCATCTTTACTTTACATATTTGGACTGCCCCAAGTAAGTGTTTTGTTTTTTCCAGCAGGTCTTGAAAACTTGTAGGGTAGGTGCACAAAGGAGAGTCAAAAATAAATCTCTTAAGTAAATACTCTGTCTCATCATCATCATCATCAGCCTGTGTCCGTCCACTGTTGAACGTAGGCCTCCCGCATGAGTCTCCATCCTCTTCGATCCTCCGCCTTCCGCATCCAGGTCACTCCCGCTATTCTTCTTATATCGTCAGTCCATCTTGTAGGGGGTCGGCCAATGCTTCGTTTGCCAGTTCTTGGGCGCCATTCCAATACTTTTCTTCCCCATCGACCGTCGTCTCTTCGACAGATATGACCTGCCCATTGCCACTTGAGTGTGCCTATTCGTTGGGTAGCATCCACTACTTGAGTTCTTCTGCGTATTTCCTCGTTTCGGATTCTATCTTTTAGCGACACTCCGAGCATGGATCTCTCCATAGCACGCTGGGTGACTTTTATTTTATGGGTAAGACTTGCTGTCAGATTCCACGTCTCTGCGCCATAAGTTAATACAGGGAGGACGCATTGGTTAAACGCCTTAGTTTTAAGGCATTGCGGAATTTTCGCTTTAAAAATGTACTTTAGTTTTCCAAATGCTGCCCATCCCAGTTGTACATACTCTGTCTAGTTAGATACAAACTGGATTCAAATCAGTGTTGAGATGTGTCAGGGCAATCAACCAACCGTCCCACTGCTTGTATAATCAGATACCCTCAATACTCAGACTGAAGTCGCGAAGCAGTTTTCTGAGATCCACACAACCTCTCACATCTCTTCTTCTTCTTTATCCTAGCCATTTCCCATCATCTGGGGTCGGCTCTCCTTGTGCACGTTCGCCATATCTGTCTGTCCTGCGTTGCATTCTCGGTCAAACCCAGGGTTTTCAGATCCTTGTTTACAGTTGCAGTCCAGGTTGCCTGCGGTCTTCCAGGTCTTCTTCTCAGCGTGGGTACGTTGAGGGCTCTCTTCACCATGTGGTCCTCATCTCTCCGTGTCACATGCACATACCATCTTAGGCGGTTTTCCCTTATCTTTTCAGGTATAGGGGCCACCCGAAATGAACCCCGAATATGCTCATTTCGAACTCTGTCCACTCTAGTCACACCGCCCGCCCACCTCAGCATCTTCATCTCTGCCACATGAATCCTATCCAAGTCACGTTTCAGCGGGGTCCAACACTCCGAACCGTAGAGCATAGCTGGCCTTACAGCAGTTTTGTAGATTTTACCTTTGATCCTAACTGGAATCTTGCTGTCACACAAAACCCCAGAGAGAGAACTCCATTTCAGCCATCCTGTGTTTATTCTATGCTCCACGTCAGATTCAGTTGTGGCATCTAACGATATCACAGAGCCGAGATATTTAAAAGAATCAACCTCTTTTACGGGTGTATTCTGTAGGAGGAGTGGTGTGTTAACTGCGGTGCAACCATAATTGAAATTGAAGTACATCGACTCAGTTTTACTTCTACTTATTCGCATTCCACAACTCTCCAGAGCCAGTCTCCATTCCTCCAGCATTTTCTGAATACTTTGGGCATTTTCACTGATTAGAGCAATGTCGTCAGCATATAAAATATTCCAAGGGACTGGTTTTTTAATATCTCTGGTGATATAGTCTATGGAGAGGTTAAAAAGCAATGGACTCAGGGCCGAGCCCTGGTGAACACCGGTCCTCACTTGAAATGGTTTACTCAGGCCAGCGGGGCTTCAAACACTCGTATGTATTTCGTGGTACATATCTTTAAGAAGTTCCACATAGTACTCCGGAACCTGTTGAGACCTTAAAGACTCCCAGATCAACTCTCTCGGAACTCTATCGAAAGCCTTTTCGAGATCGATGAAAACCATGTACAGATCCCTATTATTTTCTCTGTATTTCTCAGTGAGAAGTCTAATCGTTTGGATAGCATCTGCACTGGATCTTCCCGACACGAAGCCACATTGGTTGGACGTAAGGTGTGTTAGCTCTGTGAATCTTTTATTTAACACTCTTTCCCATATTTTTAGAGTGTGGGGTGTGAGTTTTATTCCCCGAAAATTTCCACATTCCCTTACGTCTCCTTTGTTTTTATAGAATGGAACGTAAGTGCTTTTTCGCCAAGAGTCTGGAATCGTATTTTGTTCAAGGATTTTATTAAAAAGTCCTGTAAGCCATTCGACTCCAGATGCTCCTAGCTGTTTCCAAAGATCCGATGGTATCTGGTCCGGTCCGGTAGCCACATCTGGCCCTGAAAATGAGAGACTCCAGCTCTGGCAACAAGTCGCATCAGAGGATTTCATTACTCCAAAGGAAGGACTCCCAACTGGCAAGAACCTTGACTGGCGGACCTGGAAATCCCTGAACTGATTAAGAACCGGAGTTGGTAGAACAAAGGACAACCTCGAGCGGTAAGGAATGCTTCGGCCAGGAGAGTCACTATTGTGCGACTGTGGAGACCTGCAGACCGCCTCACACCTAAGATCCTGCTCCATGTGCCCAACAAGCTGCACATCTCAGGACCTAATGCTTGGCAACACACGGGCTATCGATGTTGCCAGATACTGGGCTAAAATAATTTGATGTCGCTGACACGAAGAAGAACAGTGTTGAGATTTGATTAAATAGTAAATAATATTAATAATAATATTATTGCCAAATAAAACCCTCAACAGACATTCTAGAGAAGAGGTCCAAATATTAAGTAAATGGTATCTCAAGCATTTCAAAGTGTCGTTTCATAAATTTTATTGAATGAAGGGAATATTATATATAACCTTGTGACAGTTCTCCCAATACAATATTGTAAAAACGAGACTTCTAATAAATATCAAGCTATTTATGTAAATATATTACATAAAACTAAAAACATTGACAAATCAGTACATGAAGTTACAAATTAGAAAAAAAAAAGTGAATTTATTAAAGCCATATATTATTTGTGGGTGTACATGAATATTAATTAAAAGAAGAAAAAATCTAACAAACTAATTTCACACATCCTTTGAAACAAAACATTGAAATCGTAATAGGTATCATTCAAATATTTGTAGAGACTACAAAAATAGTCAATTATATAAATTATTTATGTCATAGATCTCCTGCAACGTCTTAATTATTGTAATATTTCAGAGTCTTTTCAGTGGATACAGCGAGCCTACGAGAAATAGGAGAAGGGAAATGTCAGGGAGACATTCGTGTTGTCGGAAAGAAACCGACTGGGTCTAAAATAATTTTCTGCGGTTCTGATGGATCCAACAAACTATTCTTTAGGTATTTATAAAACAACATTTCTTTTCATTTAATCTGAAATAAGAGCAGTATTACAAAATAATCACCTAGCATTTGATATTTGAATATCCGAAACTAAAGAGGGAATTAATGCAAGCAATACTGTTTTAGGTTATGAAAAAAATTATATTGGCATATAACGTATACACCAAATTCTCTTTTTGCACGGTTTCGATATAACATAGTTTTGATAAAATAATTTATATATTTTTTTTACACTATTTTTTTCAATTTAACATGGGTTTGCATTCTGACGTCATCACTATATCACATCAAATTGGCAGAAAAGGGATTTGACATAACAATTGAAGATATTGCAGAATTGACGATTTATGAATTTCCTAATTAAGAACAAATTCCAGAGAATATTTCAGAGAACGTAAATAATACTTCATTAGTTCATAGATATCATTCTACTACTACCAGTAAATACAATTCTAGAAGAACTCCAACTAGCAAATATGCTTTCACACTACTTTTTTACTTTTAGTTAAAAAAAATACACGGTTTCTGTTTCAATGGTATAGTCTGGTAACGTACTTACCGTACAAAAAGAAAATTTGGTGTATTTATTTTGCTATCCTTGATATTTTTTTAGAATTTCGGGTAACGATGACATTTACTCGTGGGACGCCAACACTCCAATGGTGGAGAAGAACTGGCAGCTGGTGATGAAGGGCTCGCCCGGCCGCCAGGCGACTCACGTGGCCCCGGGACCTTGGAGTCTGCTGTGGGTGCTCCAGACCAACATGCATGACTTCCTCACTGACAGAACCGGCTGCTTTGGTGCCTCCACAATCTTGCATCCTCTCTGCAGGGATATGATATAGGTTCTACAAGTGGTAGATAACGTACAATACTTCCTACATGTAATTGAATTAAATTGTATATTCGTAATAATAACATTGTAAAAAAATGTATGTAAATATGCAAGAGATTTACACGTACTTGTAATCGCATGTACATCCCTTGCCTATATAATCGACTGCTGTTAGAGTTTGTTTACTGTTTAAAATGAATCTGGAATGGTAAGAAGCATGTATCACATAAAAATAAAATGATGTGAAAAAAATAATATTTTTACTTTTCAATTAAAATTAACGTAGAATTATAATTATGCAGTTTCACCAAGTCAGTTATATAAATTCAAGATTATAGAAAATCCTTTGAGTCAACATCCAAAATGTGGCAAATCTCAGAGTTCTATATAACATATCTAATTTAACACATTGACTGCAGGGAATGTATTAATATCCATAATCCCGACTGATGGTTAACTGCGGGAAGGGTATTTTTACCTTTTACAAAAGATGATGGTTACCTGCATAGGTAGGGTATTTATACCCATTTGTTTTTCAAAAGTATTTTAATTTATCTTGCTTATGAGATTGGATATGATATTTTTTTTTTACTTTACTGGTGGTGCTATTCTTAGTAAGTATCATATTGATATTTTTTTATGTTTTTTATTTTTAAAATTATTGCATTTTATGTAAATATGTGTTTTTTCCATTGGGTTAATAGCGCATCACGAATCCCGCATTTAATGCATTCTCCTTCTCCCCGCTGGCTGGTACTCTCCGCTAGTAGTTTCCATATAAATATGGATGATTCTGCTCCCGAAGGAATAATAAATGTGAGCAGACTATGTGAAGGGGATACATTGGTTTTCAGGTAAATACTAGAAAAAATAAAAGTTTTTTTTGCACTATGAGTTTAATGAAAATGGAGGCTCTAGTCAGCCTTTGATATTTCACAATAACAACTAGATTTTATAATACATCACATCACATCCAGTACCATTAATACACAAATGATGTCACTATACAACTTTATAATATTAGGGACATCTTAAAATAAATAACAATATTCAATCGATGAACAATTTGAAATAAACATGACTTACCAAATTATAGATATCAATTATTATTACAGAAATTAGAAATTTACAATCAAATTCAATGATGGCATCTATGAAATATATCTATTAATGTGATGCAAATGAGATTCAACTTCTACCAGTAGCAAAATGTAGCTTTTCACAAATTACACATTAGTCCATATACCGGACATATCTACAAATGTTAGTAATCAGATTAAATAGTTACAGCTTTCAAATCCAGAGTTTTATCAAATTTAATGATAAGATATAATAAATAAAGCACATTGCTAGTTTCTCCAACTCCTTGACAGACAAAGGAAATATTAATAACATATGAAGATGTTTAAATAAAGCTTGTGCTTTATGATAAAATATCACCAACGGCAATATTCAAGTTGAATGAATAATTGAAATACCAGAATAACTGTAACACTGTTTGGTGTTAATATGCGACTGTAACAACTATATAAGTATGTTTTTAATCTGGTACATTTATGCATTCCTTCATATGTTTATTTTATCAAATTGTTAGTCTAATTACACAAAACAAAAATTACAGATTTTCATTATATGATGGTGGGTAAATGAAGACAATTATTACTGCAATTATAGGTATTATAGGTACACTCCGCCCCACCTCACTAATTAGATCATTGTTATTTTAGGTACACATCACTTCACTTCCTACAAAATAATTATTATAATTCAATAATAATATACACTTAAGACCCAAATAACTAAAATAAAATATAAATAATATTTATCATTTCCAAAAAATGCCATTTTAGGCCTTTATGTGCTATCACAGCTTCGAATCATTCCTTAAAAATAACCTTAAATAATTACGAATTATAATTGAATTGCTGAAACATGTAAATACTATAGAATATTTATTTGAAATGAAATGTCTTATACATAAATTTGGAATTCTTTTAAATTTAAGTGAAATTAATTTGGATTGTTTTCGAAAAGTTTATAAAATAGTGAAGTCGTTCCTCTGTCACTGAACATCGGATGAAGACCTTAACACCAGAGCATTGTAAGAGAAACAATATCAAGACAAGTGGATCGTTAACACTTAGTCCTCCTTATGTGTGGAACTTACCAAACTATATAATAATAACACTATCAGCTGGTAATAGAGTTTTTTTAATAATGAGTTTAATATTTAATAAGATTGCACAAAGATTTATTTTATTAGATAAAAATGGCATTAAATGCATTTTATATCGAGGACATATAAAGGACATTGTATAAAATTTGACAGAAAGATATTGAATAGATATTTTTTATTTTATAATAAATTTCTAAGACGATTGGAGTCAAAATTACCTAAAGATACTAAAATTCAAGAATCAAACACGTCTCTTATATTAATTTGTAAATCTTCACTCGACTTTCTCCTTTTATAAATCGGTAATGGAATTTTGTAGAAAAACACTTTTGACACATTTTTATAAAATAAGAAAAAATATGTCCATCATAAATATTGTATCATCAGTGAAATGCACATTTTCTTCAATAAATGATATTGTTGCAGGAGGCCTTATTAATTGACAATACTCCAAGTAAATCTAAATAATATAATAACGGGATAATTCACATGCATCATACATTTTATGCTACAACTCTAAAGGTAAAGACGGTGGCTACGTTTTATACTTTTTATCTTTAACGTTACTTGGAAAGTTGCATTCTCATTCATTTCAGTCTTCGAGATATAATCGCACGACCTGAAGTTATCAAAAATCTCTTATTTCACAATTCATATCGCGTCGCACTAATTCACTTTGTTCTCCTTGGAATCGTTGACAGTTTCAAGTTCCGCTTCTTTAATATCAATCTTTCTCTCGAGAGTTGCGTAAGCGCTGCTCCCTATCCCCGAGTCCTCGTCTCCGCTGTCCAGCAGAGTTCCTTCTCCCTTGACGGGCTCCAAGATGACCTTCCGAGTGTTGTCCTCCGCACTCATGGGAATAACTTCCTTTTGCAGCGCGGCCGTCTCTGAGGGAACGCCCGCTTCCCTGACTGTTGTGGTCTCGCCTTTGGTCTCTGAAGGCTGAACATTTTCACTCGACTTGATATTACTTTCGATGGATTTCATTTCCTTCACATATTTTTTATTTTCATTTTCGATTATGTCGATGAGCTTTTTAACGGAAACCTTATCTCCCGACTGAGGAGAGACATCGATTTCCTCACAATTTAATGATTCAGTTGATTCGGTGACTGACAAAGTTTCACGAATATTCGTGTCGACCGCATCTAAGACAGGTAAAACTTTTTTACTTTCAACATTATTTTTGTAAGGATTCTCCATCGATAAAGATTCATTTGTAGTTTTATTTTCCTCGTGTTGAGGCTCGATATTTTTAAAATCGAATACTTTGATATCTCTATTGGCATTCTTTCCGGAAGTTACGGAGCAGGGTGAGTTTCTGGCTAGAGGACTGGGCGGCAGGTCGAGCTTGAGCTTGTCTCTGGTGTGCCTCAGCCCGCCCAGCGGCAGTGGAGAGCTGGAGCCGGAGCCGGAGCCGTGGCTGCTGGCCACAGAGGGGGAGGGGGAGGGCGTGCTCGGGGTTAGTGATCCACTTGGAGAGCTTCTGTCTGGTAGAATGAGCGTCCCGCAGAACTGCCGGCCGTAGGAACTGTTCTTATTAGCCGAGTTGAGCCGCATCTCTTGCTCGGACAGGATATGCGGAGATTGATGGTCTTCGTTTTGTAGATTAGAGCTCAATATTAACTGAGACTTGTCAGTTTTTATGCTTTCGGCTTCGCCGGCTGGAAATTGATTTTCAAAAACGTAATCTAAAGTGGACCCCGGAGTGACATCCTCCGTTCCGGAATCCGGTGTGATGAAGTCCTGGGAAGACTTCAGGGTGGTGTCAGGGTCGACTTGGATGACCGCCGACGGCATCGTCGGTAGCGACTCGTAGTCGTCGATGTCGGTGGCCTCTCCGGAGCACGACTTCATGTTGCCGAGTAAAGATAAATGTTGACCGGGGAAGAATTGGCTCGACGTACTTAAGAGGCTGTAAGGTTCGAATGGCCGGGTGGAAGATGAAATGTAAAAGCCGTCTTCGGTGACGGGAGGATCTGGAAATAAATAAATGAAAACACATCTCAGACTCGACTGTAGAACTGACATCGACAATAATTAATAAAAGGGTTTGTAAAATATTTAAATACATAAATAAATTGTTCCTACCTGATAGGTATGGAAGACTCAAGGAGTTTGGATGAGAATTAATGAGTCTCTCAAAGTCTACATCGTATGAACCGCCATGGCTGCCGTAAGTTTGCCAATCTGTGGATACCATTTAATTACAAAACAATCAAACCTCAGTCTTTTGTTAGCAGGCGACATTAATAACACATATGAGTGATGATATGTGATAATATGAGCACGAATTAAATCCATAAATTTGTACATCACAGTTGTGTCACTGATGAATGATCTTACAAGAAACGAGTCATTCCGTTTTATTTGAAATACAAAAAATGTTATTTTTTTAAATATACAGTATGGAAGAAAAACAAAAGGGGTTTTTTTTTTCATATTATCAACAGGTTGTTATATGGCAATGGAAATAAAACGTCAAATAATCATTCTAAATAAAAAAAAAACGCAAAAACAACATTAAAAGTATAGAGAGATAATATTCACCATTGTAGGGGGAGTAGTCAGGCAGGTGAGGAGAGTCCCCTTCATTATCAGAGACCTCGCGGGGGTACTCGTACACACAATGATATTTCTGCTTTTTGAAAACCACCCGCTTTCTGCTCTCCTGTTGATATATTTCAAAAATAATAAGTTGTTATGTACATAATATATAATGACACTAGCTTATTGAATGCTGATGTTTTACACATCTTATGAAATGAGTAAAAGTTTCAATTTGTTTTGGATAAATCTTACTTTATTTAAAGACATGCAGTTAAATGTTGTATTTTATTAATTTTAAATATTATCAAGTTTCCATTTGAATTTTTTTAAACACATTTAAACGCAAATTTAAATGCTCTTTTAAAAATAAATATTTATTTCATAACAACTAGAACTCGGAAGAAAATTTCACAATTTCAATCTAGTTGGGGGAAGATAGGCTAAATATATTTTTAGCAAGCATTTGGTCTAAAATAAACAATAAATGTTAAGACAATAATACAATAGTATTTGCATTATAAGGTTGAACAGGAACACTATCTCAAGCACTAAGAAATATACTTACACTACAGTCAAACAATAAAAAGCATTTTCTAAGGATACTATTTTTTTTTTTTAATGTTTATACTACAGGTATACTGATAATTGACTATTTGATGCAGAATTATCTTTTTAATTTATTTTAATGCATCGAGTGTCATTTTGAGGTTAACTTTGTATGAAAAATATTGAAACAATTCATACATGAATTTTTCAATAATTTGATGGTGATGATACAATAAACAATAATATCCAAAAGCTAAGTGAATACTTAATGTTAAATATGAAAGTTGTGTAAAGCGTTCAACAATGTCTAGACTAAACAGTTTGGCACTCACACTACTCGAAGAGTCCTCTTCCTAAACATGGCAGCGCCGCAAGTAAATAGAAACCACAAGATCAGCACCAGACACACAAGTACTCACTTATACACTAACAAGGGACACTACCATTGTAACTATAACTACATTGTAGGAAAAGATAGAATATTTTTAGTAGGTAGACAGATAATTTTGATCTAAATAATTACTTTAAAACAGTAATGCACTAATATAATCAAATATAAAAATAATATATTTTAATAACAATGAAATAAATGTATCACTTTGTATTTTTATACTGTGGTAAAATACATTAAACGTGTTAAATTTATGATATCAATTGATTCCATGTTGTTTTTCTCATCTTTTTTTTTTTCATTATTTGGTCTTGTAATCTAACAGTATCTTATAAACTTTGTTATTTTTAAAGGGAGCCATTAAAGGTAAGCCAAAAGATCGACACAAATGGCAAAAGTCTCAGTTTGTGAAAAGAGCCAGCTAAACAAACACAATAAGCTGCATAGCTCTATCTTATTTCAACAGGATGTGTATTTCATACATTGAACGATATTTCAAAGTTTTGCAGTATTTTTTGTCAGCATAAATAACCGTGTTTGTATCGCTTTTTTGTTTTGAAAAATTGAGCAGTTTCACAATTAGTTTAGTTCATGTGAGTAGCCCCATTAGATAGAAATTATAATTAATATCTTGTCACATATAACACAATCTTGGATGGATTGGAGTAACATTTTTATTAATTTATACATTACAT
Source organism: Glossosoma conforme (assembly GCA_022606575.1). Lineage (NCBI taxonomy): Eukaryota > Metazoa > Arthropoda > Insecta > Trichoptera > Glossosomatidae > Glossosoma > Glossosoma conforme. The sequence goes on along the minus strand of JAGTXR010000205.1, from coordinate 623,334 downwards.
AATAAGTGGAGTCTTAAGTGTTATATGTATAATTAAAAATACATTTTTTAATAATGGAATCATAATTAAAAAATTAATGTTTTCCTTTTTTTATTTAGTAATAGAGAAAGATATATTTATTGATTCACATGCATATTAATAATTAATGAAAATTAGATGGTTTCCTAAAATTCCGGTAATATTTCATTCAGGGATTTCATTCCATAGTCCAAAGATGTGAAAGATAAAAAAAACACATCTACTACAATACCTGCAACTCAGCTAACTCAACGTTTAATGTAAAAACCTATCTTGATAAATCATGGCGTGAAATACAGACTTTCAAGGTTTCAACCATTTGTAAATACGCTTTTTAATTGGGTAAATTATTATTCCTGGCTTGGAGCATTAACTATACAAGTCCGCCGCACATAAAGTGACAGTAGCAAATATTATTCTAAATGTTACTGAAGACCGTGGACTTGGTAAGGATACATTCGCTAGATTGCAAAGTCCATATGCTCTTAATCAAGCTGTTGTCACGGAAGAGCATAAACTGAGGTATCTTTTTCATCAAACATGGTATGCTTGATACTGTCAACTATGGAATATATTTGATGAATGCATAGTTAAGGCAAAAGTTCCTTTTTTGTTTATTTCAAATATATATTTTATAAGTAATTTTAACATTTTGACTCCACTAACTCAAACTACATAGACTTTAAATTACAAATTATTTACAAATTAATAATGAGTTTTTATTTATATCTGGAATGATTTGTTTATGAACTCTTGATAAACGTACTGGGCCTGGGTTGTTTTTATTTTTCCCAAATGAATAGTCCAAACGGAGTTAGCTGTTTTGCATATGTTTGATATTATTATGTTATAATGGTAACTGGCCACTCACGCTTTGGCTGTTTTCCGGACTCTTCAGGGCGCTCTTGGCCGGGATGGCGAGGTAGTCCCAGCTGGAGGGGATGAAGTCAACTTCCTCATCATCTCCGGAGGCTGCGGCGGACTCGGCTGACGGCGACAAAGGTTCCTCGGGGATGGAGTCGATTTCAAACATTCCCGGAGTGCGCAACTGCTGCTTCTGCTGAAAATATTGAAAAGCAAATAAATCTCTTGTTCGCCGTAATCATGATGATTGATAATGAATGTCATTAAGTTGACTAAATATTAAACTTACTTAAAAATTAAAACAAAATGTCTTTTTTTTTTATTACAGATTTGTACAAAATAAGTTCTATTATTTTGATCCAATATTTTAAAATATCTAAGTATTTTAGACATATTTGATTTTTTTCTCTCGAAATTTCATGCTTAAATATTTATTACTTAACATTTTGAAAATACACATTTCTTTGCATAATGAAATACTCCATTTAATTTATATATTAACTATTATTTTTCAAAATATCTTTAAAAAATATTGCTGCATATCCAATAATGTTTTGAAATATGATCTGGCAACAGTAAAATGTATAATATACACCTTTATAGAGTTAATTAAAAAATACATAAATTGTAGTATTATTGGAAGTGGATTGTCCAAAGAAGATCAATTTCCAATTATTTATCAATTATATATCCTAAAATAAAAGCAAGCTAATAGACTATGTACGTGAGGGAGGGGGGGCATTAGGTAGACACTACATTATTTTTCCTAGAAAGCATCAATGAAGAGTGGAGAAACTTGTAAAGAATTACTAGAACATTGGCGCAACAATAGAGTGGCAGCAGGTTCTATACATATAAACAGGCTACTGCTGTGTCAAAGTAAAGGAAAGCATCCGCTCCACGATTCCTAGAGAGCACCAACTAAGAATGTAGTACATACGTCACAATGCTACCTCATAATAACAAGACTACGTAGAGTTTGTATTACTTGATTATGTACTTCTATATAAATGTTGCAAACATTGATAAGCTCAATTTTATATGTCCAAAATTTAATAAATATATTACTTTTTCTTCTAAAATCTTTGATATATCTAGAATTTATTATTTTTCATTAATTTTAAGACATGTTTTCAAAGTGACTTTATTTACATTTTGTAAGTAAATAAATCAAAGTATTTTCATAGTATTTACACATTTTGTATTACGTTTTTCCATATTTGGGCATATAATCCCAAACATTTTCCACAACACATTTGTTAACTGCCATTGTCTATGCCATGCATCAAGACATCTCTGCACTCGGAGATCCACCTGGCAACATAAGTGCTTCCTGACGGACTCCAGCAACTATGTGTCTAAGGCACATTTGGGTGTTTTATTAATCAGCATCTTTTTAAAGGAGATCGGATGAGTAGCCTGATGTTATCAAGGAATTAAAAAATGATACGAAGTGTAGAAAAGTTTCAATTTTTATTTATACTTTGCCGATATATAATTGACACTATGGATGGGGGATGATTTTTGAATATCAACGATAATCCTATATATTTTTAATTTAAAAAATTTATACAGTATATATAAAATTGTCATCTGTCAATAATCTGAATTAATATGTTCCTTCTTTAAAAAATTGATTAATTATTTTTTTCAGACAATATTCCTAATAATTTTGTATGAATCAGTTTTCTCGACTTCGCTGGTCAACATAAACCTAAAGGCATCGAAGCATCATCCTTTGATTAATTAATGTATTATTACACAAAAAACACATACAAGAAAAATAAATGATTAAGCTACAACACGGACTGTCACAGCAAACCAACACTAATATTATTTATAAATTAAATGAAGAAAATAAATTCGGAAACAGAATATAAAAATAAAGAAACAATTTTTTTTTTTTTTTTAACTAAACTGTACAATTTATTTAATGAATTAGATGATATTATTTAAATATCTTAAAGTCGTGGTGCACATACAATTTAATGAGATATTTCTCTCAAAGTGGAGCGAGAGGGGATAAATACAGGATACTTTAGGTCCCTTTCGCTCTGTTCACAATTTTAGTGAAAAATATCACTCAATATTGAATGTGTAAAAATCCATTTACGATATAGGATTAAAAGTAATGTCACTGATTTAAATTAATCCAAATTGAAATATCTTGAATTGGCCAATGACATGACTCGTTATTTACCTGATTGTAAGCATTCTTCAGTAGATGGCTATTTTGTGATATTTCTTATTTTAATACGCATATACCAATATATTGAATTTCATTTAATATTCATATAGTCCTGTCAAATCTAATTTGCATCAGATTTAATTGTGTAATAACTCTTTTATTGTGTTTGGCTAAACTCATTTTTTTGCAGATATTAAATTTTAAAAAATACCAACCGAATTGAGTGGACCGTCAATGAGGTTATGGGAGAATAGTGAACTCACCGTGTTGAGTGCGGGCGCGTGCGAGGAAGTTCCCGGGGCGGGCAGTTCCCTGTCTCCCTCCTGGAGTAACACCGCCCACAACCAGACAAAGCCAATATTAAATAACAAGACAACATTGCACAAGCTCAAAAACATGCAAGACGAGAAGGAGATACTAAATAAAGCCGCCGGAAAGAAAACATTGATTAATATACAAATGTTTAAAATTTTGAAAAATCCTTTGACAGGTAATAAATATGATAGTTTTATAAACTTTGTAGGTTTACACGGCCAGATTTGGAATTATGGCTTGAACTATGTGTGGTTAATTTCTTCTAACCGATATTTCGACCCCTACCATTGTAGGGGTCATCCTCAGGGTTGAGGATTTTGTCACAAAATAAGGATGACCTTAGTATCATCTTGTTAGGCTTTGGTAACTTCACATATATTATTAGCAAAGGTTAAGATTTTTTTTTCATTTATTACTTTTTAATTACTACTACTACTGTAAGTATTGCTGTCTATGTACTGTGACATAGGTAATGAGATCACCACTTTTTACTTAATAGCCATAAAAACCTAATAAAACAAAAAACAATTTTATTTTCAGTAACCATAAATCAAATTAATACAATATTTTGAAATAATGTCAAAGAACTTTTGTATAATTGACAAAAAAAGTGTGATTATTTATTAATTAAAAAAAAATGCAAAATGAAAAAAGAAATAAAATCATTATAGACATAAAGTTATTAGATTAGACACATTGACAAAAAGAAAATTGATTATATTTATAGTGAAAAATATATATATGTATATATATATAATTTTGAATGATGCCAGATACCTACCTACATGTTACCTATCCATTTTAACTATTTATGAACATTTTTTCCCAATAAATGATAATAATTAACACACGACTTTCAAAGGGTAAAAGCGACAAAAATAAATATGTCAGCATAAATTATGATAAACAAAGGTGTTACAATCAATGAATACTTGAAAATAATACCTCATAGATAAGTGGTGTATTATACTTTTATTAAATTAAAAAAGACACTAAATACTATCCAAAATATCAGATCAAGATACTAAGGAAATAAAATTTCCTCAAGCAAATTATGGGATATTTATTAAAGGCTTGTATTTCTTTGTTCGGTAACTAATTCAAGGTTTTGGCAGTTAGTTAACCTTTAAATGCACAGTGGTCCCATATGGGACCGCAAATTTACGTCGTTCAATGCCCTAGCAGGCATGTTTGTAATGTTTCGTCGCACAATAGATTCTTTCATGAACTTACTCTAATACTATTATTACAAATTAATGTAATCCGATTATGAAATGAACCATAAGCACTCCTGTATGGGACCGTAGGGCATTGAACGACGCAAATCTGCGGTCCCGAAAGGAAACCACTGGGTGTTTAAAGGTTAAATCAATTGGCAGTAAATAAAATTGATTGGCAGTAGACTATAAAATTGTCAGTATCTACTGTGTCAGTATGAATGTGGGAAAATTGTCAGTATCTACTGTGTCAGTATGAATGTGGGAAAATTGTCAGTATCTACTGTGTCAGTATGAATGTGGGAAAATTGTCAGTATCTACTGTGTCAGTATGAATGTGGGAAAATTGGCAGTATCTACTGTGTCAGTATGAATGTGGGAAAATTGTCAGTATCTACTGTGTCAGTATGAATGTGGGAAAATTGTCAGTATCTACTGTGTCAGTATGAATGTGGGAAAATTGTCAGTATCTACTGTGTCAGTATGAATGTGGGAAAATTGTCAGTATCTACTGTGTCAGTATGAATGTGGGAAAATTGTCAGTATCTACTGTGTCAGTATGAATGTGGAAAATTGTCAGTATCTACTGTGTCAGTATGAATGTGGGAAAATTGTCAGTATCTACTGTGTCAGTATGAATGTGGGAAAATTGTCAGTATCTACTGTGTCAGTATGAATGTGGGAAAATTGTCAGTATCTACTGTGTCAGTATGAATGTGGGAAAATTGTCAGTATCTACTGTGTCAGTATGAATGTGGGAAAATTGGCAGTATCTACTGTGTCAGTATGAATGTGGGAAAATTGGCAGTATCTACTGTATCAGTATGAATGTGGGAAAATTGGCAGTATCTACTGTGTCAGTATGAATGTGGGAAAATTGGCAGTATCTACTGTGTCAGTATGAATGTGGGAAAATTGTCAGTATCTACTGTGTCAGTATGAATGTGGGAAAATTGGCAGTATCTACTGTGTCAGTATGAATGTGGGAAAATTGGCAGTATCTACTGTGTCAGTATGAATGTGGGAAAATTGTCAGTATCTACTGTGTCAGTATGAATGTGGGAAAATTGGCAGTATCTACTGTGTCAGTATGAATGTGGGAAAATTGACAGTATCTACTGTGTCAGTATGAATGTGGGAAAAAAAGTTATAAAATTAAAATGGCAGTAATATATTCAATATTGGTGAAAATTAATGTAAAATTAATGAATAATTAACCCATAAAATAGAAACCTAACCTATTATTAATTATCATTGATTAATTATTTCCTGCCAATATTTTTTTTCTACTGCCGATTGATATTTTTCTACTGTCAAATGATTATTTTGTTGTAAATCAAAATTTTGTTGACTGGTAACAAACCTTCCATATGAACTCCCCGCTGGATGATGAATTACAATTAGAATCGTCACTCTCACTGTCCCAGTCTTTCAAACGTTCCGGAGCTTTGTTATTTATGTCTTCAATGTTTTTCGAAACTTTAGTGGACCCGACGGCCGATTCACCACCAGGCTCATCCAGAGGAGACATATCTTCGTTAAAAGATGTCGACATCATCATATCATCATTATTGGGACCTGTAAACAGTTTGTAATTATCTTAAAATAAAAAATATTTCATAATTATACATTTAAATTAAAAATTTAGCATTAAACTATAATTAACGCATTTATTATAAATAAAAAAACACAGCACCTCATGAATTTGACTTTTTTTTAAAAATGACGAACAAACTTTTAGCCAACCACTTTATTTATTTAACAGAACAGATGTTTCAATTTAGTATTCCAATTCATACTTTGATAAGCTGTAGCATTTTTAAAAGTACAGCGGTCAATTCTAGGATTATCAAATTCTTATTTATTAAGTAATGTCACAAATTTCATAGACGACAAACATCTCACAACACACTTCACATCTCTTCCAGCTAGGCAAATAACTATAGTTTCCATTACGAACATATCTGTTATTCATATTTTGATATGAATCATGTTGAGTAACTTTTGCTTTATAGACCCTTGGCACTTTTGCAGCCAATCACGAGACATGAGAGTCAGATTATCTTACCGGAGAAGTATATGTCGCCAAGTCCGGATGAATGCTTATTATCAGTGGCCTGGGGCGTAGCGGGCGGGATGCTGCCATTGCACAAGTCTTGAGGCACGATCTCCACGGACTGCTTGAATGTTTCAAATGAAGGGAACTCCTTGACCGCATGCTCGTCACCTCCCATGTTCAGTCCAGAGTATTGCATGTACTCCATCAAAGCGGAGGGGTGATGCTCGGAGAGAGGATTATCATAATTGCTCTTCTCCATATGAAGAAAAACATCACTTTGATGAATACCTTGGGACTCCGTTGATCTCCCGTCTGAAACGACACGGGAGACATTATAATGGCTTCTTGAGAATAAAAAGTTGCATGCCGATTCAAAAAGAAGTTGAGAGAAAATCACTTGGTTTTTTTATTTACTTCCATTGAAAGTAATTGAATGTTATATTATATTTTGTTATTATAGATACTAAAAAATAAATAAACAAATGGAAAAGTATCAAAGTGATTTTCTTATACCAGGAAATCACTTTAGACAAGACACATAAACTAACCTGGAGTTTTCATGTTATTGAGATACGTTGATAATTCATTAGAACCCATGGAGATGGAGGCTTCATAAGGATGAGGCAGACACAGGTCGTTTGATTCAATTGATGGCATGTTATTTATATCTAGACCAGAGTTATCATTTTCCTTGGCACTGCCGACTGTGAGATGACTACTATCATTTGAGATATTATTTATTTGGCTGACATTGGGAGAACACATGTTGCCAAGATCAGTAGAATTCTTGTTCACTTGAAATTCTACTGAACCCGATTCATCAACATCTGATGATTCTCTGGTTATTTGACTGATATCCGAGCAAGTCAGGTCATTTAAACAAGTGGAGTTTTTAATTTGACGAAAAGATAAATCATTATAATTCTTGTTGGATATTTGACTGATATTTGGTGGTGACATGTCACCGACATCAGTTGAGTTCTTGTTCATTTGAATGTCAGAACTTTCTGAAATTTTATTAGATAACTCGTCGTATCCGGAATTATTTTTTGCTTCATTATTCACTGCTGTTAACGGTTTATCGACTTGACTCATGTTCGACGAAGATATCACACTTAAACCAGTCGAGTTCTTCTTTTCTTGAAGTTCAGACGACAATGCTTGATCAATATCAGACATCCTATTTATTTCACTAATATCAGGTGAAGGCAGCTCACATATGCCAGTGGAATTCTTTGGTTGGTAAATGACTGATGAGGAGAACAAATTCTCATTTACACGACTAAGATTGGGCGAAGAGAGTTCACAAATGCCAGTGGAGTTTTTCTTTTGGTTCATGTTTGAAGACATTTCATCGCATAGATCTTTTTCAATCTGACTGAAATTAGGTGAGGATAATTCATTAACATCAGTCGAGTTCTTCCGTCGGGTCATTTCTAATAAAGATAATTCATTTGTATGTGAAAAATCCTTATTTATACTACTTATATTCGGTGAAGATAGTTCATGAACATCACTGGAGTGTTTCCCTTGTATAACACAAAATGAAGGTAATTCATAAATATGACTTTTCGCCTCGTTCACATGACTGAGATTGAGTGAAGGTAATTCATTCAGATCCGTCGAATTCCTCCTTCGATTAGCAAGTGTAGTATTTTCACAAGATGACATTTTATTTACATGACTGATATTAGGTGATGAAATCGCATCCAAATCTGTTGAATATATTTTTCCTTCAACGGGATCGGGTACAGTTAATTTACTACTCGAATTTGCTTTTATTTGACTGATATCGGACGATAATATGTCAGAAAGGCTTGTCGAGTCCTTATCGAGTTGACTGGGAATTAACTTCTTTCTTTCAATTTGACTGCCATTTGCATCTAATGGAACTACTAATTTCTTGAGTGTATCTTCTCCACCAACAGGGCCGTTGTGGAGTTCGCTACCTGATGCGTTATACTGAGAAGAAAACTCATCACGGTTATTGATATTCTGACCGAATTGTAACTTATCATCACTGTAGTCTCTATTGATTCTTTGGGCCGGTGATTGAAGGGCATGAACGCTGGGATGATGATCAGTTGGATTCGTTTCCAATGATTTATTTTGGCCTACACTAAGACCGGCGGCGTACATTTTGTCCATTTGTAAGAAATTGTCAGTAATGTTACTATAGTCATTAGAACACTCATTTTTTACATTAGTATCGATGGCCAGAATAGATGTGTCAATTCCATCCAAAAATTCGAATTGTTCATCGATAAGATCATCCGTGGCCTCGGTGTTCTCATCAGAATGTCCCTGTTCCGGTTCAAAGTAGTCGTGTTTGATTGTCCCGGTGATGGGAGTGGATGTGATGGCAAGTTTGTTGTCATCAAAGTTGTGATTATACCCATCAGAGTTATCACAGCGGCTGCTTCCTGATTGATCATTTTGTCCACGAGAAGGTAATTCTGAAGACATTTTTTCATTGGAATTATCGGTGTTATTATCATGAATAACATAAGTAGTGTTATTACCATAAATAACATAAGTAGATGCGCGGTCGTCGACATCATTGGCTATAGTCGGACTCGGAAATAGATTTGAGCTACTTTTATCATTCAATTCTGAAGACTCATTGGTCATTTCGTTTGAAAAGTTTTCGTTGAGCAAACTATCATCAGAAATAGCCGGCAACTCAAGGAGCTTAGCGTCTAATGCGGTGGGAGAATCACTGGTCGTATTTAAATTTATTTTATTTCCCCTAATCACAATAGACACGTCAGACTCGACAGTAATGCTGTCATCTGATTTTGTTAAATTTGAGTTACCCTTTTCCATTTCCATTTTAGAATTCATTATTTCTGAAGGAAATTCAGAATCACATTTTGAGTAATTTTTGTCTTTGGTGAATTGATCGGAAATGAGATTATCTGTAAGGATTTCATTGTCTATCCTACTATAGATGATCTCTTGGCAACGCATGACCATCTCCACTGGGGCACTTTCAGATATGTTTTTCTGCTGTAAAGACATAGACTGGACACAAGTTAAAGGATCGTACGAATCGTATTTCTTTTCTGAAGAATCGGGAAGACTTTGCTCGTCCAAATACTTGAGATTTGCATCGACCGGAGACTTTAGGTCCAAACTGGAGCTATAACTATGGTGACCTTTTTCGGGGCTGCTCAAGCAATCATTGTAACACAGATCATCCAAATTTTCCTCCACATTGAAGAGAGTATCATTCGAACACCAAGAATCCATACTGGGTGTTTTGGTTTGGAAATGATGCGAGGCGGACATATCTGACGGCTTGCCGATGCTCTGCGAGGCGTTGGAGCTCATCACATCGGACATGAAGGACGGTTGTGATACTTTGGAAACATTAGATAAATCGTCTACAATGTCAATTACTTGGTTTTGAAAACCGATTGACCGATCCATTGCTTTTTTAGGTTCGATAACGTATGTTTTTGACCCTGAATTATCTTCTTCATCATGGATTGATATATTCTGTGAAAGTTCCTCATTCACAATATCCGGATTTAAGGATTCGGAGCTGACGGAGCCCACTTTGGAGGCGTTTTCCAATGTTTTGGAAATGTTTTCTAGGAGGTTGTCCAAATTCTGTGAAATCTCTTCGGTCGATTTGGTATTTGTTTGTTCATCATAAAATGGAGAAAGTAATTCTGTGACTGCGACACTCGCATGAGGCAGCTGCGACTTGATGGCTATTCCTTGCTTGCGGCTCAGCACCACTTGATTGTCATCTTCTAGTTCAACTTGTTCATCACAACCGTTGAGGCTATCAGCACTGAGACTTTGCCTGCAATAAAAACACAATATAATGTAGTTTTTTTAGAAAAAGCTTAATAAACATATTCAATAAATATATATACACACCAGCTAATCTTATGATACTTCCAATTCCTCTTATAGTTTTACTCTTTGTAGAATTCTTATATCAATCGAAAAACTATTTCGCAGTCAAAACATGATTTAACCAGTCTTGCAAGCCACCCAGATAATGGAATGTAGCTATATTGTACATCTATAATGCAATATATTGTATTTTTAATGTTAGAGAATACTCACCGTCTATTCAAATTGCTTTGATTGACGACTGCATCATTGGGGACAAAAGTTTCATTAGAATTTTCAGAGTTCTCGTTGGTGTCATCGTCAGACCAGGTGTTTTCACATTTATCAATTTCACTCATAACCTCCCTCGCGATCACATCCACATTGACAGCTTGGCAGAGTCCGTCTAGCGGCAGCTCAGCTTGTATGTTGCTGTTCATCTCACCTAATGATAGACTATTGGATGTTTCGCTCTTTTCAAAATCTCCAGCTAAAATTAAATATAACATATAGATGTTTTAAAAATAAATACACACAAAAAGTCACAAGTCGCTTTGCATCATCGAAAATACTTACACTTGCCTTCTATAACTTTGTAAATATATTCATCTATAATACATCTATTGATTAAAGTGATAAAAAAGTGATTTTATGGCATTCTAAAGCAAAAAAACTTAACATTCAAGTTGGTCTACTTTATTTGATGAATGAATAATTTTATGATTATCTGAAGTATTTTATGCCATGTAAAAGATTAATTTTTTGTGCCTAGTATTGAAGTTCTTTATAGCACATAGTGGCCTCAGCAATATTAAAAAATATCGAAATAGTCGGGAACATAAAATACAAATAATTTAATTGAGATATAAAATACTGAAATAACAATTATTTTTTTAATAATTTATAATTTTTGATATCTACCTTTGTCTACTTCCGAAAACTCCGACCAACTCTCTTCCTGTATTGGACTCAGAGAGAAAGCGTACAAATTGTAATGGATCATCACTTGGTTCCTCACACCCTGTTGCACCGTCTTGGTCAGTCCCTGAGAGCTTCCTTCCCCGCTGCTGGTCCCGGCTACCGGCTCACTGACAGCTGACACATCGCTTCCTGACGCAACTTCCCCAACTTTGACATCTTGCAGCGGTGGCAGGGACGCAACATCCATGACATCATCCACCCAATCTTTTTCTTGTCCACCATCATCTGACATTGTTTCTTGGCATATCTGACTGATCCTCTAAAATAATGTGACAAACTATTAATCCCGAAATAAAAGAATATTAAGTAGGCAATAACATTAAGCTTTCAATACAACATAAAATGTGAGCCTTGATTCATAAACAGAATAATAACTGAAAACTATTTTTAAAAATAATCACAAAAAGTTAAAATAATTAGTGAAAAAATGGCATTTTTAATTGAAAAAAAATATTTATTGTATTGACAGATTTATCGATATGATGCTACTTAAGCTACCAAAAATAGCACCACGAGCTACCATTTGGCGATCACTGACGTTGAGCAAATGTCAATCATAGAAATGAACACTGCAGTTTCGCAATCACCGAAGGCTTCATTAGTCTTCTTTCACAAAGAATTACTATTAGTGATTCTAAATATATATGTAAAAGCCTGGTGCAGGTCGAAAACAATTGACCTACTTATTAAATGATAATAAGAGTATTTTATTACCTGTGCCAAAGGAAGTTTAAGTTCCAATTCATTTCTCAATGCCTCAACACTCTCGGCATCCAGGGCATAGCATTCAGAAGAGCTGTTCTCGGTTAACGACTCAACACTGCCAGGATTACTCGTGGGGAAACTTGATGTAAGCTCAATCTTGCTCGGAATACTATTGGGTAAGATATTTAACATAAATCCATCATCTTGCACTTCATCTGGTTTAACGCATTTGGGATGTAAAAACCATCCGGTGGAATGGCCTTCTGCTGTCTCCCGAGTAGGAAGTTTGCTCTCTCGGATGACTTCATGATGATCACTTTCAATATCTAGCTTTGACAACTCCATATCTAAATTCTCAAGTAAATCATTGTCATCATTTGATATTTTGCTTTCGACAGATGGTAAACTTTCCAAATCCGTCTTGTATTTCAAGTCGACAGGATCAATCACACTTTCAATGTCAATTGGGATAACTTTATTTGGAATTTCCACAATTAAAATGGAGTTTACTTGGACTTCCTCGATGTCTTCTTCCGCAAACGGTGGACTAGAATGTTCAATATTTAAATTATTTTCGTTTTCTGCAATGGCCAATTTGGATGTGAGATTTGCAAGCTCTAGCTGCTTTATCTCTTGCAATTGTTGCATTAATGGTCGGACTTCTCCTCCACATTCATTGTCCCTGACGGAAGCATTTGAATCACTTTCTTCTTCTTGACATTCGGCATCCACATTTACAGGCAGATCTTTGGAGGTGAATTGAAGTTTGCCCGCATTGTTGATGGGAGAAATATTACTATCAATTAATTCTTTACTTTGTGATGCACTAATTGTAATTTCTTTATCCGTAGCGAGAATATTTTGAGGCGTACTGGTGGAAATACTTTCAAGTGAGGACTGATGATTGTCAACCTCAGAATTAGAATCATTTAAAGAAATAATATGTTTAGAGTCAAAAGCCTCTCTTTCGGCAGTCACATTTAAAATGATTGTATCGTTTATAAATTCGCTGGATAATTTATCACTATCGTATAAACTGACTTGCAGTGGTTTTATTGTAATGTCTCTGAGGTTCTGGGGAGGAGTGACGGGAGTATAGTCCGGTGGGTTCATGTAAGTTGTAGTTTCCCAAGATTCGTTTACAGAAAATGGCGAACTGACAATATTTGCGCTACAATTATTTTGGAATGGTTTACTTTGATAAATGTCAGCATTGATATCATTGAAATTGGAGGAAAACTTTAGTTCTTCAGCTTCGACGGCAGAAATATATTCAGAATTAATTTTAAGATCATTGTCATTTTCTACAAATTTGCACGATTCGTCCTGAAAAAATTCTATCTTCGGGATATTTTGACTGTCCTCGGAGCTATTTTTCTTCATAACTCGTTCTAAAAAAATATCTGTGTTGACTTTAAACTTGAGAAGATCACGGATGGGAACACTTTTCTGGGGAATCCCAGTCAGGTCATTGAGACTTCGAGTCGGCCGGAGATTCTTCATGGTCACGTTCCTCAGGTCTCTCTTTAGCCTGTACATGATGTCAAGCTCCGGCCGAGTGGCGCTCTCCCCGTGTCCTATGAGGGAGCACAGGAACTTCCTGGGGTACATCATGTACTCTTCAGTCGGCAAGCTGGAGTCAACTTTCACAGAGTCCCGCTTCAGTTTCCCTGACCTTCTGTCGAAAGTGTGATTTTTTCCATCAAATGAAGTGAAGGAAACATCTTCACTGTCCAAGTCGGTTAAGTCCATATCTATGTGAGTCAGAACCATGAAGTCCGTAACGGATTTCGATTTCAACTTAATTTTCTCCGTAATGGTTCCCATTTCAATTCTCTTCTTCCAAATTTCATCTTCCGTCTCGGAGCCGGAGCTGGACTGCCTCTGCACCTTCTGTGTCTGTTCAGAATCCTCTGGCAGCGCCGTGTAGCTGGAGTCCTGAAGGGAATCAAAGTCTTGCCCGTTGCCTAAGCACTTAGTCTGAAAGATCGGATGAACCGAATCATCTTGAACATTATTATCTTGCATTTTAGTTAATCGAAAATCTAAAGTCGGGTAATATTGTTGGCTATGCATTGTATTAAATTCAGGTACTTGTGGCAAACTGCTATGACTATTTGTGTTAAGATCTCTTCCCGCTTTCTCTGGCGAGCAGTTGTACGCGCTCTTCGCTACGTCAGCCTCGCCGCCGGGGCTCGAGTCATCTTTTAGCCTTTCGCTGAAAGGTTCCGGAACGCCGTCGTCTTCGTCGTCGGTAAACTCATTTACGTGGGATACTTTATCAGCGCTGAAAACATCTTTGGATGGACTCGCTTGGTGGCTCGACTCGGAACTGGAGGTTTTTTCTGAACTCAGCATATTGTCCAAATCGCTGATAACGTCACTGACAGTTTTAATATACGACATGTCTTCCTGTGAAGTGAAAGATATATCTTGCAACCAAGGAGCGACTTGAGGACTATTTTTACTGAACGTTTGTTTGCCCCCGCTCTCAGAAACCATCTGGAATGAAATTCCAGCCGCACGCTCAGGAGTGCAAGAATCTTGTATAGAGATAATGGCGTCCTGCATATTCTTGGACAGGTTAGGAATGACCGAGCCGCTGTCACCGAGCATCATTTCTTTGACAGATTCAAAAGAGCCGTGCAAGTTTGTCATACTATCTGACTTGACAGTCTTAGGAAACTCTTCGATGATTCCATCAGACGATATGGTGGATCCCTCTCGATAGACAGACGTCACGTCACTCTTGACTATGGACTCTTCGCTGGCGGTGCGGGTGTCAGTTGGAGGGGGAAATTTCAAATGGTAATAATTGGCATCTTCACTGAGCGGAGGTGGGGAATACGGAAGCCCGTTGTCAACTTTAGGAATGCTATTGGGCTTGGAGCTGTGCCATCTCGCTTCGAAGGTATCGTTCTTACTGCCGTTGAGGCTATCCGCCTCGTGGTAGTTTTGGTAGATGTTGTACAAATGAGCAAACACTTGAGACGAAGTACATCTCTGTGTAGTTTCGGACTTCCAGCAAGCTTCCATAGTATCATATCTAAAAAATACGTTCAAGCATTAGATAATTATCATTAAATATTTATTATTTTTCATGTAGAAAATCGTTGACGGTTTGATTAAAACTCACATAAAATTGTCATACTCTGCAGCCGAAGGTTGGTTCTGCAGCCGGACTCCTCCCGAGCCTGACACGTTGTTCATCACTTGCTCATCCGACAACTCCTCGTAAGGCAGGGCTCCCCAGCACCAAGACTCCCAGAGTAACACACCCAGTGACCAAACATTGCTTTCTTTCGATGACTGAAAAATAAAAATAATAAAAAACACCTCATATTTTAGTGTTATTTTTAAGGAGCATGGCTAAATCAACCAGATTCATCGAAAACCATTTCAAGTAAACATATTTAGAAATAAAAATTACTTAATGAACAGTATTGAATATAGGTAACTTAAAAACAATCTGCTATTTGGATTATGCTCCTGAGATTTTGCCTTGTAAAGTTAAAACTATAGTACAATATTTACCAAAATTGTACAAAATTAAGTTGAAACCTGCAGAAAGTTTGACAAACAGTTTAATTATATGGTCCAAATTGATAACGGATATGAGAGATTAGTTACCTGATGGTTGAGTGCCTCAGGCGCCAGCCACCTGAGCGGTATGAACTTGCCGCCGGCCGCGCAGAAGTCCCCGGGATGTCGCCGGTGAGCGTCTCCGTAGTCTCCCAGGCGAGCCGTGGGGCCCTCGGCCACCATACAGCTGTGACACGCCACATCCCTAACATTCAACAACAACAAAAATTGCATCAATATTATTTATATTTTTAACATTAACTTTGACATCCATTTCTTAAATAGGTAAATACTTCCTTATTTTAATGTGAATCACACTAAGCACTGTTTATTCACTTGCTCGCCCTCTCTTACTTTTCTACATACATTCCTATTGTTATTATACTTTGTAGATTATTTACCTAGCTTCTTCCATTAGTATGTTTACACAAGAGGAGAACTGATCAAGCTTTCAATTAAGGTGAAACCGCAGTATTCCAGCAAATTTATAAACAGTACTCAGTTTGATGAATGTTAAAACATGGTAGGAAGTATTTACCTATTTAATAAAAAAATATATTAAAAAAGCATTTCTTCCATGTCATCTAAAGAATAGTTAGATAGAAAATATAATTAGATAAATTTGAAATATAAAGAATTTTATGAATGTAAGACAAACTCTTACATGGATGAAAATAATTAATAATAGTTTTTGATATGTGGCTACTGAAAATAAATAAATTAAAAAAGTAAACAGAGAGCACTTACGGATGAATAATATTCTTGGAGTGCAAATACGCCAATGCAGATGCAATCTCATACTGGAATTTCAGGGGGATTCCCTCCTGCACTAAAGATTCTCTTTGGAATTTATTTGAGAGGAGAAACTGTTTAAGATCGCCCTGTAAATACAAAAAAAAACTAAATAAAAGCCACACAATTCATTAAAAATCAAAATTAAATATCTTTTAAATTTTGAATATTAAAATCTTGTATTGTTAAGTGATCTTCATGTCACATTACTGAGAGTTAAATTTATATTTTCTAATGGATTATAAAGTTTAACTAATTACCTAACTAAAGTAAGTTTTTTTCCTGCGCCATAAATTGCTTAGGTAAATATCATTCCTGGACTTCACTAGAATGTGTTCTACAGAACGCAGTGGCCACATGCTCAACTAGGGAGCAGTAGCTACTAGTGAGCATAATTTATAGCTATCATTCAACCATCACTACGTGGTTAAAACATGTGGGCTCCTTCAATATATTGTATAACACCACAGGCAGGCTGCAGAATGCTCTCTTAGTATCTGTGTTTCTTTCGTCATACAAACTGAATCTCTTCAAGAAACAATTAACAATCCCTTCAATACCTATACCCATACTCTTTTCACAAGGAGTATTTAGCTGATCCGCTTAATCTTTATTGAGTGCATGGAAGATCAAGACCCTCTGAATGTACTATCATGTCTGTATACAAAAAAACCACTGAGAATTTGCTTTGCAATTTCCAAATTTGAAAATTTCCTGATGATATTTCCTGACTACTATTTATGTTGGGCGTGTGCTTCAAATTGCGAGCGGATAAGGAGTAAAGACAAATATAATTTGATTACCAAGGGGCAGAACTCAAAAAGAATGAGCCAAGGATCCTGACCGAGATTCTTTGCAACCAACTTCAATATGTGCTGATTCTCTGCATTTCTATAATATTCGCTCTCGCTCAGGAACGTGCACTTTTCAGAGACGGAGACATTCTCATCGAGTATCTTAACAGCGACCCTCTGCACAGAAGCTGATGGACCAGCACCAGGCTGTAGAGCTGCGGCGTGTGCTTCTCCTTCCACTATCTGCAAAAGGAAGGAAAATATTAGGTCTATAATAAAAAAAAACATGATTTGAAACTAGACATCAACACTTGTGTATGTGTTGTAGCAAAGCATTAACATACATATAATTTTGAAGCTTTATTCATAAGCTGTCAAAAGTATTTAATTTTTTTGTGCGCATCATATTTTTTTCAAATATGGAAAATTTTGGAAATCTATCTATTTATTTTAATAGATAGATAAAATACTATGTTTGTAATAATATAATAACTTACCCTTCCAAACCACCCTTTTCCAATTTCTTGCAAGTATTGCAACTGATTTCTGGGGAAATCTGGATTTCGGTCATCTAAAATAAAAATCAATAAGAAATATCGTAATTTAAAAAGTAAATTCAGGAGTTTTTTATTTTCATTTTATCATCTACAAAAAAAAAATGTGAAATTAATTATGATAAGAATTTTTTTACCACATAGTTTATGAGCACCCCTAATTTTTCTTGAAGAACACTCTTGCAGATCTGGGTGCAAAATAATCTAAAACCCATTTCAAATAATACTTGTAAATAGATAAATACTTCCCAATCTTGTTTTTAAAGGGAACATACTGTGCATTGTTTATTCACTTACTGGAATAATCGCCTTCAATGAAAGTTATGTCAGTTCTCCACATGTATAAATATACACATAGAGAACTGACGAAACTTTCATTGAAAGCATAACCGTGGTATTCCAGCAAGTGAAGATACTTTGCTTAGAGTGGTCCATATTTAAAAAGTTAAGAAGTATTTATATAGACTGAACTTTCCTGGCTCACACCAGCATCACACCGGAGGACAATTAAGTTTCCTTGATGATGATGCATTCAGTCAGATTACGATCAGTTACCAACTGATGAGTTCAGTGGGAGTCTCCTCTGGACAATTGTGACCGTTGCACAGAAGTGCTTAAGAGAAAGAATCCGCGAAAAAGATTAGAATTGCATTCACGAATTAAAAGGAGATGGAAGATAGATTCTCTCACCGAAAATACGAGCAAAGACGGTATATGAGTTTTTTTTTTTGGCCACATAGTCTGCATGCCCAATAGAGCCGAGGCACTTTCCTCAAATTGCATGGAAAAGAAGGACTTTGTAACAAGAGGATGTGACAGTCCCAGAGAATGTGCTCTAAGGTCTGTAGTAAGGAGGCGTCACTGGGGCAACTAGGAGTATTTATCTATGAAATATACATAATACGCTTACCGAACCACTCGCTGTACTCATGCAGCCTGTCCACTGTCACGCTGTTGACATACAGCGCCGGAGGAGCAGGCGGCAGGTTCCTGGAGCACTCGCCCGCCTCCCTGTTGTGATTCCTGTTGTCGTACTCGCTGACTATGTAGTTCTCCGCGTTGTTGTTGACGATGTTCTCGAGCTCCTGTTCTGAGATGGGGCCATTGTTGTTGTCCTCAAAATCGGGATTGTTGTTGCCGTCATCCTGGTGGGCGAGATCTCGCAGGGGGTGCCAGGGGGCGGGGGAGGCGACCTCCGGGGGGCGCGGCTCATGCGGAGGCGAGGGGCGCCTCCCAGAGCTTCCTGAGGCTGAGCCTTCGCTGAGCGGATGGAAGATCGTGAACTCGCGGTCAGAGATGGGGTTCACGATGCCAGTGTCGGCGGGGGCAGCGGCGCCGATGGGGGCGCAGACCTGCTGGGAGCTTGTGGACGTCTCATGCAGAGATCGCTGAAAAAGAAAAAAGAAATAAAAAATAAACATCATATCAATTATAGTTTATCTTACATGTGAGGCTCAAAGGAGAGTGGTCGATTCATTAGGGTGCATTTAGACCAAACGAAAATACAATTAGAATACAAGATAGAATATTCATTTTTATAAATACGAGTAGTTTTGTATAACCCTTCAAATCTGTGTAATTTACTACAAATTCGTAAGAAATTTGCAGCTATATGAGTAAGGTAAAATAATATGCGAAAATCCGTTAGGTTCAAATTCACCCTTAAACTGTGAGGAATATGTACATTAAGGAGCCTGACTGCAGACCATCCACCTATCAGTGAAGAAACGAAGAAGGTCAGACCGCTAGCTAGGGTAAGAAACAGAGCTGTCTTAAATGCTTGAATTCATATAAAAAGAATAAGAATACAACAAGATTATATACAAAGAATAATAATAATTTAAGACTTGTCCATATGATTAAAAAATATTATTATAATTATACAAATGTATTTCTGTTCTGGTTCTCTATCAGTGGTTAAATATCACATTGGCAGTCTCTTAATAAGCGATAATAAAGCATAAAAACGTAAAAGCTATAAAAGTAATAAATTATCTGTGTTACGTACCAGTTCCTTACTTCCACTTAGCTTGAAATCAAACAATAACAATAAGTTTACGTCATAAAAAAATGGGGCTAAGTGTATGTCAGAAAAAATCGGGCGGATTTTTTTTATTCATACATCACAATATAAGACATCGAAAACAAAAATATTTTTCGAAATCCGATATTTTGGTTAACATAAACAAAAAATGATATATCATCACAATCAGTGTCTTAGTACCAAATATGTTTTAAGGGAGGCGCAATAGTTTAGAATTTATTTCGAAATTGTGTTATGAAATTCCGCCACACAATCCCACTTGATATTGAAAAATTAAGCAAATTTATATTATAATTTAAAATAAATAAGTGGTGAATTTAAAGCAAATATATTTAAAGCAAAATCTCGAAATAATTTATTATTATTATTTTCAAAACTAAAGTTTCCAGTCACTGGCAAGGTATATTGGATAAGTGATAAGTTTTGTTTGATATATAATAATTAGACAAAAGGCATTGTTATGAATGGGATCATTTCGTTTTTTTGGGTAGCTTTTCCCGTTGCCCAAAAGGAGAGTCCTGTTTATAATTCGTTTTTAATTATTGTAGTGTAACGAGCAACGCAAATGTCAGTCACCGCATTATTAATGAAGAAAAGTAGCAGAGAATCATAAGTAAATAAGTAAACTAAAAATAAATAACCGTTATAAATAGAGACCGATAGAAGCACTTGTGTAGTGTAGAAAATCGAATATACAGGTATGTAGCCGGCGAAAATTCAAGTCACCTTATTCTTTAACAGCCCTCCTACATAGCCTGTGTTATCGCATAGGAGTCAGCCATTTCTTGATTGACCTTCCCTGAACTGTTGCTTGAACCTGACGACTCCTTACTATTAAACTGCATCACTGATATCGATAATTTTTATTTTTGCTTCTCTGGTCTAACCTTGTGTGTAATTTGCAGGTTTACCACACGGAAGTTTTTTTTACATTTTACAAAATATTTCGAGTAAGTTGTCCATCCTAAACGTATTCTGGATATCAATAACTGCCAAAAACTTTGTATGAATGTTTCATCATCTGCCTCTTTTACGTTGTTCTTATATAGTATGCTAAAAGTATATAAAATATATATGTTTTGGCACGTATATCCTTTTCAATATGTTATATTCATATATAAGCAATACAACGTAATTTGAGCAGGTGGGTAAATGTATTTACGTATTGCAAATAAATTTTCATGGAATGTGACAATGGATCGAAGAAATAAAGTGTAGAAAATAAGGAGGTAAAGGCGGGCGGCGCCGAGGGACCAACAGAGATAAAACCGACACTTTCTTGGCTTTTACGAAAAAAAAAACACAAGAAGAAATGTGATTTCTTTCTTTGAGCTACAAGGCGCTTTTACACAATGTTTATTTTATTATCCCTTATAATTAAACTTTTGTCAATTTATCGAGTGCTATGTGAAATTTCACAATTACATAAGAGTATATTACATGAATTTTTTTAGTGGATTAAGAAAATATTTTATTATTCTTATACTTTATAAACTACTGAAGATGTATTCAAATTATTATTATCAGTTTTATTTCACATTAGTTTATTTGTCATTTATTGTCAGTTAATAAAAACCCTTAACGTTATTTAATTAAATTTTTACCGATATAACGTATTCCTACAATTTTTTTTAATATCCGTCAAACTTACCAATGTAAATAGAGTAGTAGGCAAAATACGAGTTCATAGTATTATTAATAATGTACGTATTAACGATACAAAAAGTTTGCCTGTTAATTAGATAATCAATGTGAGAGTAAGATTTGACAGTTGGGATATAAAAAAATACGATGATAAAGTGTGGTATCGGGAAATACCCCCGATGGGGTTTAGATGGTGTGAGGTGATGGGCGGGCAGGAGGTCGGGGGAAAGGGATCAGCACTTGGGCGGGTCGGTGAACTGTCAACTAAGGGACACCCAACCGAGAATCGAGGATCATAGTGTGTACTTGCAAGTATGTAGTTGCGTATCTCGCAATTGAGAATTCATTTCGAGTACATATATTAATAAAGTTTAATGACACTCAAGACTCCTGAAGAAGTGCATCGATAATATTCCCGCAACAACAGCTGATTTCATTACACATGGAATATGCTCTGACTTTGTAAAAGTCAAGTCAATAAAATTAGAACAGTTTTTTTAACGTAAGCTACCTGTAGCTTTATTATCGATGCTTGAGAGTAATTCCTCTTGGATGAGATTAAGGATTTCACCAGATTTGTTATTTTGACAACGATCAACGGAGAAAGATCGCCGGTCTAAAATCATAATCTTTTAAAAATGATTTATCAATTAAAAAATAACGATGGACCGTACGCCGGTCACCAATATTCGCAACATTAGAGAATAATGTCGAAAATGTGATAGCATTTTTGTTTGCTTTTTTTAAATTGAATTGTTTCGTTTTCCTTCTACTGGCGGTGTTGTCATACGCCACTCTTTATGGGCACGGTGGACTGTTCGCCGGTCATGTGACACAAGTTAAGAGATGTTTACTTTGTCCGACCCAGTTAACTTTTTTAATCGCGCTATAAATGTCGTCTTAGCAATTTGCACAAACACACTGCGGTAATTGCCTGCACTAATGACTATGACAAACAGGCCGCGCTCAGGTAGCCCAGTACACTATACGCAGTACATCAAAGGTTTACTTTACATGGAGCCTTTAAGGTAAAAACACACTTTATTTGATTAAAAAAATACAGCTTGAAGTATTGTCTTTTAGTAAATTTAAATTTGAAAATTAAAAAAAAATCTTTTTCATAAATTCATAAATTAGACATACAACGATGCAACAGTTTCTCATCCACACTTTCACAAAATTGTGTAGCGCGGGAGAAGGTTTTATATACGGAAGATAAATGGATTAATTAATTTATTAAAAAATAATTTGTTGGAAGTACTAAAACCATTCACGCCAGATGGACAGGTCAAGTTCAACAGTGTGAAACACCACCTGACTCGGTCATTTGACCGAATGTGATGAGCAGAAATTTCGAGAAGGATACGAATATATTTCCAAATACCAACTAAGAGTCCTCAGATCAAGACATAAGTGAGTAATGAGGAGTCGCGCAAGTTGGGTGATCCATCTAGTTTTACATATTTCGTATAGTTCTCGACGCCCTTCCAAGACGACGAGAGCTTGGTGGTTGAAAAAGACACCATAAGTGTTTGAAGAATATTTAGGCTTTTGGAGGTCAGTTTAGCTCAATCCAAAAGCTAAAATTCCAAAGCTGGCCATGAAAAGCTACGAAATTACTGACTTATAAATTATCATTTTTATTTTAAATGTTCGATAGGAGGGATATAAAATCGCCGCGGCCCTTAGTTTGACTATCAATGGAGTCACAATTCCAGCAGATGGGAT